>OZ035881.1:146541869-147141869 GCA_964034835.1 Muscina levida | reverse complement strand
AAAAAACTAAAGAAGGAAAATGAATCTCTCAGAGAGGATGTGAAGAAACTTAAGTCCACTGTGACATTTTTAAATGATGTTCGCGTTCAGAACAATTGTATTATAAATGGTGTTGTAACAGACACTGAGAGCAATGCTCTTGATGTTGTGCTAGATATAGCGAAGAAGGCGAAAGCTGATGTATGTGAGGATGACATTGATGACGCGTATTTCATGGGTCGTAATAGACAAACAAATAAGTCATCTGTAGTAGTTAAATTTGTAAACAACAAACGCAAAACTGTTTTAATGAAGAACAAGAAGAATTTGAAGTCGATGGAAGAAACTAAATCAATCTACATAAATGATTTTATGTCAAAAGATAGCCTGGAAGTTTTTAAGCATGCAAAATCTTTGAGGACTGTTGGTTTTAACTCGGTTTATACGAGAGATGGGAAGATTTTTGCTAAGAAGGACGCTAATTCGAGGCAAATTAGAATAAGAAGTATGGATGATGTGGATAAAATGCTCTTAGACTCTACGTATAAACGTCCCAAGACAGTTCGTGGTATGCAGCATGCTGATGATGAAGAAAGCGATGATGATGATGAGTTTGATGATGCTGATGCACTATCCTAAGTTAATAAATTACAATTGTGTCTTAATTTCAAATTTGATTAATATAATAAAATTAATTTTGTTTTTATGATCTCAAGTTATTTTAAAGATATAAATGCATATAATGAAAGTGTTATTGTTGAAAATCAAAATTATATTAATATTTTATCGATAAACGTTCGAAGTGTTTCATCTTTAGACAAATTTAATCGTTTCAAAAGTGAGATAAGTGGACTTGCAAAAATTCCGGAAATAATTGCTATACAGGAAACATGGTTTAGTGGATATAATTTAAATTTGTATTATATTCCTGGTTTTGATGCTATACACTGTGATAGATCTGATGGTTTTGGTGGCACGACAATGTATGTAAATTCCGGTTTGAAGTATAAAGTTGTTATTAAAAACAGTGAAAGCAGCTTGGATGTAATTGCAATTGAGTTGGAAGATATAATAATAGACAATCGCAAATTGTGTGTAATGTCTGTTTATCGATCACAACGATGTGTTTTAAATTGTTTAATGAGTAGAATGGATCATTATCTTCTTCAATTTGCCAGCAACCCTGTATTGATCGTCGGTGATTTTAATATTGATTTGCGAATACCTAGTAGACAATTTAGATTAATAAATGACCTTTTTCATGAGTTTGGTATGCAAATGTGTCACAACCATATAACAAGACCTACAAGCAAAACTTCAATTGATTGGGTATGTTGTAATAAACCTGACAAGATATTTGTAGACTGTATAGAAACCGAATTATCAGATCATAACTTTTTAAGTTGTAAAGTTTGTGTTAATGCAAATCTGAATGCACAGTGTGAGTCACGAAGACAAATTGTACAATATTCAAAAATTGGTCAGATTTTGGACAACAAATTACCGTCTTTAAGAAATGTGACAAGCTCTTCAGATTTGTGCCGGCAATTTATTGATATTTTCACATCAGCAGTTTTGGAAAGTACAGAAATTATTTCAACTCCGATAGATATGAGAAGAATTATAGCTCCGTGGATAAACGAAAACCTTGCTGCTTTGAAAATCCTTAAAAGTAAACTACTTAAGTCTAGAAGAAAGCGTAGACACAATTTTACAGAAGAACGGCTAAAGAGAATTAGTAAAGTTATAAAGATTTGTAGTAAATTTTTAATGGAAAATTATTATGTACATAATCTTAGATTGTGTAAGGATAATACCAAAAAAACGTGGGATTTTTTAAATAGGGAACTTGGAAGGAAGAAGGAAGCAATCAAGGAAGTAATATCTGAAGAAGGTAATTGTGTCAGATCCAACGAGGAAATGGCTTCGGTTTTAAACAAATATTTTATAGATTCTGTTAAAAATATACATAATAATATTGAACAGCACTCTAATGATAATGTTAATGTTTTCCGAACGTTACGGTCTGAGGTTAACACTTTTACTTTTCAAATGGTAAGTAAAACAGAAGTTGAAAATGTTTTACGACAGTTAAAATCCTCTAAAAGCCCTGGTTTTGACAACATTACTACTAGAATGTTGTTTGTAAGGCAGTCAGCTGTTTCTGATTTATTAGTATGTATTTTTAATAAAATGGTTATGGAGGGATCGTATCCGAGTGTTTTAAAAGTTCACAAGATAATACCCATACCAAAGAAACCAAATGCAAAGTATGTTGCTGATTTTCGACCTATTTCAATTCTATCAGTGATAGATAAAATATTTGAAAAGCTTCTTTTTGACCAACTTTCAAAGTATGTTAATGATAATGAAATTTTATATAAAAGCCAATTTGGATTTAAGAAAGGATCGGGAACTAGGGAGGCTTTAGTCAACGCTGTAGAATATATTTGTTCTGGAATTGATGATGGTAACAAGGGTGTAGCAGGTGTATTTTTTGATTTTTCGAAAGCGTTTGATCTTGTTGATCACAATATACTAATGTTAAAACTTGAAAGCATCGGCTTAATAGGCTCTTCTCTAGTATTAATGAAGACTTTTCTCGAAAATAGATCCCAATTTGTTCAAATTGGTTCATCGGTTAGTGAAATATTACCCGTTAATCACGGTGTTCCTCAGGGCAGTGTCATTGGCCCGCTGTTGTTTAAAATATATATAAATGATATTAAAAATATTGATTTCAATGGAAAACTAAATTTATTTGCTGATGATGTCTGTATTTTTTACAAATACCAACATGAAAAAGTTCTGCAGGCCCATATTGAATATGATGCGGCAATATTAGCTGAATTTGCCCGTGTGAACAAATTAATGTTGAATCCGTCAAAAACTAAATTTATTCGCTTTAGACCGCACTGTAATAAGAATGAACGATTTATGACAATTCACGTTGGCGGCACAATAATTGAAGAATCATTAAGTGTAAAATATCTTGGTGTTACTTTGACACAAAATCTGAAATGGGATGAACATATATCCCAGGTAAAAGCAAAGGTATCATCTGCAACTGGAATGCTGTTTAAATTCAAAAACAAGTTGAGTACCAATGTCAAGATGCTTATATTTCAAGCCCTTATTAATTCTGTAATATCGTACCTTCCCATTGTGTATGCTACCAAAACATCAAATTCACTAAGATCTCTACAATCTGCTCAGAACAAAGCTTTAAAAATCGTATTTAATTTGCCAATGCGTTACCCTACTTTGGATTTGTATAGAACCAAAGCAACAAACATATTACCTGTTTGTGGTCTGTACAAACAGCAATTACTTTTATTTATGTTTAAATCCATAAGATCCCCAGATTCCGGGGTGTCTTTCAGTCGAAATGTTCAGACAACAGGGAGAAACACAAGACAGGCTAATCACCTACAAGTTGCAAGATGCCGAATCGATTTAACTAAACAACGAATAAAACATGCAGGATCACTTGAATACAATAGTTTACCTGATGAAATTAAAAATATAGCAATTATTTCCACTTTTAAACAATCTGTAAAAGAATATCTTCTGAACAATATAGAAGCACTTCTTACGTAATATCAAATATATTGCATATGTATATATACAAAGTATTTTTTCATAAAAGTATTTTTGCATAATTGTTTTAATTGTAAAAATTTTTAATACTTGTTAGTAATATAGTTGCCAGTTAGCCTCTACAATGCCTATAAGGCGCTGGGGCACTTAATAATAATAATTGTACTTATAACTAATGAATTAAAATAAATGAAACAAAAAAAAAAAAAAAAAAAAATTATATTTTCCAAAATTGTTGTTAGTATTGAACCAAATATTGACCGAATAGCCACCATTCGCATCCGGGCGAAATATTTTTACATCACGCTGATTTGTGTACACGCCCCGACGGAAGATAAAGACGATGAGATTAAAGATGCATTTAACGAGCGCCTAGAGGAAACATACGACCGCTGCCCTGGCCACGACATTAAAATTGTTCTGGGAGACTTTAATGCAAAAATAGGAAGGGAAGATGTTCTTGGTCCATCGATCGGAAAATTCAGCCTGCATACCGACACGTCAGACAACGGTTTTAGGCTGGTTAGCTTCGCAGCGGGAAGGAACATGGTAGTTAGTGGAACCAGATTCCAGCACAAAGATATCCACAAGGCAACTTGGCTATCCCCCGATCAAAACACCAAAAATCAAATTGATCATGTGGTAATTGATGGCAGGCATGCATCTAGTGTCATGGACGTGCGTGTGATCCGTGGTGCTAATATTGGCTCGGATCATTACCTAGTTGCAGCCAAGGTTCGCACAAGATTGAGCAGAGCGAAAAACGCACGTAACCAAACACAAAGAAAGCTGGACATCGCGAAGCTGCAAACCCCAGAGATAGCTACTGCCTACTCCGACTAACTGTCCCAACTTTTACGACACAACGCCTCTACTTCTGACGTTCCCGATACACAGTGGCAGCATATTGCGCATTCCATGGCAACCGCCGCAACAACCGTGCTAGGATATGAAAAGCGGCGCTCAGACGAATCCTGGTACGATGAGGAACAGGATGCTGCTTATATGGCAACGCTACAGCCAATTGTAACCCGTGCTGTTAGGGAACGGCATAAGGAGAAAGTAAAACGGGCGAGACAGCTATTTAGGCGAAAAAAACGTCAGATGAAGGAACGGGAGAGCGAGGATATAGAGCGATACAGGGATAGAGGTGAGGCCCGAAAATTTTACCAGAAAGTAAGAGCAAATGGATACGGTAATGGCCTTCCCACCTGTAAGGACAGTGATGGAAATCTGGTCACGGATACGCAGAGTGTGCTGCACATATGGAGAGAACACTTCCAGCAACTGCTGGTTCCAGAAGGCAGCGCACGTGAAGTTATCACGCCAATTGTCGACGACGGCTTAGATTGCCCACCACCAAGTCAAGCCGAGGTAAGAAGAGCAATATCGCGGCTGAAAAACAACAAAGCAGCCGGTGCCGACGGTCTGCCCGCAGAGCTCTTCAAGTCCGGTGGCGAGGAGTTGATAACGTGCATGCACCAGCTCCTGCGCACGGTTTGGCTTAAAGAGTGCATGCCCGACGATTGGAATGTAAGCGTATTATGTCCTGTGCTGAAAAAAGGTGATCCAAATGTGTGCTCCAACTACCGCGGGATCAGCCTTTTACCCATCGCATATAAGGTCCTGTCGAGTGTGCTATGTGAAAGACTAAAGCCAGTGTTATCCAACCTGATCGGGCCTTATCAGTGTGGCTTTAGACCTGGAAAATCAACAACTGACCAGATTTTCACACTTCGGCAAATCCTGGAAAGAGAAACAGATCGACACGTACCATCTTTTTGTCGACTATAAAGCTGCCTTCGACAGCCCCATACGGCAGAAATTACTTGAAGCCATGGCTGAGTTTGGCATTCCAGCGAAGCTGATACGTCTTTGCGGAATGACGCTGACTGACACGAAGTCTTCAGTGAATATTGGCAAGGAACTTACGGAGCCATTCTATACCAGACGAGGCCTTAAACAAGGCGACGGCCTATCGTGCGATCTCTTCAACATTGTGATGGCGATGATGAGAACAGCTGCAGTAAACACGAGTGGCACTATATTCAACAAAAGCCACATGCTACTCGCGTACGCTGATGACGTAGACATCATCGGTCGAAAACTGCGGGATGTGACTGCAGCCTCCTCAAGTATTCAGAAGGAATCAGAGAAAATGGGCCTAACGATGAACGAGGACAAAACGAAGTTATTAGTTTCAACGAACAAAGAATCTACTCGTTTGGGAAACTGCGTGAACGTTGACAACTATAATTTCGAGGTGGTCGATAATTTTGTCTACCTAGGCTCCGCCATCAACAAAGCAAATAATGTCAGCCTAGAAATCCGGAGAAGAATCCTGCTTGCAAATAAATGCTACTACGGACTAAGCAAGCGATTCAATGACAGAGCCCTCTCTCGACGAACAAAACGCAAGCTATACCAGATACTAATTCTACCTGTCTTAATGTATGGCTCAGAATCCTGGGTTATGATACAAGCGGATAAATCGGTTCTGGCGGTATTCGAGAGAAAAATACTCCGTAAAATATATGGGGCCATCATCGTTAACGGAGAGTATCGGCGTCGTATGAATCATGAGCTGTACGAGCTGTACACTGACATTGACGTGGTCAAACGCATTAAGGTACAACGGTAGCGTTGGCTAGGTCATGTTGTACGCATGGACGAAAATGCTCCAGCTCGAAAAGTCTTCGACAATGAACTCGATGGACGGCGCAGAAGAGGGCGACCTAAACTCCGTTGGAAAGACCAGGTTACTGAGAACCTTACAGAACTCGGTGTGACTAACTGGAGAAGAAGCGCAGAAGATCGAGGCGCTTATAATATTTTTCTACGTGCGGTATATAATCCACTGGGATTGCATAGAAGTACCAGCTACGTATGTTATGATTACAACTGAAGTACTAGAAGGTACAATACTCTTTTAATAATAAAAAAACACTTTTTTTTACCATAAAAATCAAGCGAGTAGCATTTGTTGAATATAGTGCCACTCGTGTTTACTGCAGCTTTTCTCATTATCATCTCCATCACAATGTTGAAGAGATCGCACGATAGGCCGTCGCCTTGTTTTAGGCCTCGTCATAACATAAATAACATAAATTAAAATTAATGCACTATGGTCCCCGTAGTACAAAAATCTTCATTAACACGAAAAACCTACATATATACTGCAACTCCAAAAAGAAAACATTAAACACTTGCCTCTCGTTAGTTGCAAGCAACTTTTTATATCTTTTTACTCTTAACTCTGATGCTATGCATAGCGTTCAATATTTCCATAAAGCCTTCTAACATGCAATCGAATTCCGAACACTCTGCTCTCATTATTTATATATTGTGGCTAGTGTAGAGGTTTTTGCTGCTCTACACACATTTACATTCACATCCACTCTAATCGTCATATGTAGTTTATGGCCCCCTCTGTGTGCATTTCCATCATTAGCTCTGGGTGTTGCTTTTTAGATCATTCCATACTAAAAATGGTTCTTTGGAAAAATGTAACATTATTTTAAGATTGTTTAAAGAGTCTAATGTGTGTGTGTGTGTGTGTCTGTCTATCTGTGTGGCCAGCCTAGTCTCGCCAGTGTTATGAGCGCGAGCGTGTAGGTAAAACCTTAATCTTTTCACGACCGGTCTTCCGTATCTTTGTAATCTTAAGATGAAATTTTCTTAGCCGTATGATGGTGTTTACCATTCCAGCTTATTACACATAAACAAATGCGCTTAGCACCACCACCACCGGTCATTTAGTAATGGTAATTTATGTTTGGGGATCCCGGTTTTGGGAGCAGCCATCAGAATTATCTGTAGCCGCAGCATAATCATATATTTACTTACCTTTTTGATTAAGCAAATGCCACAGATCTGAAGATTCTTTTTGTGGTTGACGTTCGTTCCTTATTTTCCCGTGTGTTGTGACTATGCTGTGGTGTTGTGGCTGTTTCCTTTCTATAGATATTGTTGGCTTTTTTTTGTTTTCTTTCTCCCTCCAATTTTTTTTTTTTTTTTTTGTTGGTTGTTGGTCGAAAGTAAACACTTTTTATTCTAAATTTCTTTTTATTTTCATCTACTTTTTTTTTGGAATGGGAAAGGGGGAGGGTTCGTGCTGTGCTGCTTTTCTTAGAGATGCTCTGAAATAGAAAGGAAAGAAAAGTGGTACATTTAACAGAGATTTCATTGTATTGACCAACAAAGATTAGAAAGAATTTTGGGAAGGAAATTGAACCCGATTGTTTTGTTGCATATGGCGGGTAGAACTTCAATTAACACGGCTCTGAGGCTGACACTGGGTATGTTAGTGGTAAAGTTTTTTTTTTTTTGTTTTCTAAAGGTCATTGGGGCCAATACAAGTTTAGTTAGTTGCTATGTCCAGTAAACGAAAGGTTGTTGCATTACACAACTTTTGCTTTTAATCTCTTTTATATGGTATCGCTTTGCAGACGTCAAAGGGCGCAGAGTTTTAGTGTCTGCTTTTGCATATCGTTATGTTAGGCAACGCGTATGCTTTCCTACAAGTCATCACATGATGATGTTGCTGCCATCTTTCAATTATCTGCCTAACCTCTCTTAAATGTTTTCTTATAAGATTGACTAGAACTATGAGATAAGGTTTTGTGGCAAACAAGGGGGCAGCAATACCATCCTACATGTTTACCATTGGACCTTTTTTACTTTGTCGTTTTTTGTGTTTTCTTTTTTTTTAATTTAAAGGCGATAAGAATAATGTTTCCTGTAATTTTTTTTCTGTTTGGTAGGTGATGGCAGGTGTCTAATTTTGTGGTTAATAGAAAAAGTAGCCAGCATGAATACTAATTGAAATTATGTTGAAATTTAAACCAATTTTCAGAGGTATTTTTGTTTTTTTTTTAGTTTTCTCCTATAAAATGTCGTAGCTAATTAGTTTTTAGATTAAATTTGAACAAAGTTTAAATCTTTTAGGCAACAATTGATAGCTTTGCTTAACAATTTGAAAGATTTAATTGAGGTTTTGAAACTGTTAATGGGATTTTTTTGAAACGTTACGAAGGATATAGTGGGATTTTTAAATTAGTAAATTGTTTAAATAACTTCTTTATGAAACCATTAGAGGGTGCTAGACAGTGTAACGTCACATTATATTATGACGAATGGCAACCCAGAGACAAATTTGACAAACATGAACTTAACGTACGGATCCTTAACTACATCAAATTCAGTTTAGAACTAATGAGATTTTAACATGGAAGTCAGCTAATCTATTATGATGACTATTCACTTTGATGACTATGCTCTATTTTTTACCAAAAAAACTATGTAAAAATTGAAGTTTTTAATATTTTTTGGGTAATATTATTTATGTTTTATATTATTTAATATTGTTAATTCTATAATAAGTTATATTTGTGTATAGTAAAAAAGTATTTCTATCCGAAGCACTCTTAGTTTTTTTTGCCGTACTTTAGATACGTACCAATTGGCAGTATACTATATAGTAGACCGGGTCGGTCCCCATACAAATTTTTTTTTTCTCCAAAGTCGAGGGCAAATATTAAAGATCACCTCGAGACAACTTCAAAAAAAAATTTTTTTTCCTCCCCCACCCCCGGAAAAGCAGCCAAAATCGTTTTTTTATCACTGCTTTTTTGTTTGTGGCTCAATCGTAACATACAAGGCATCGGTGTATAGGTTTCGACGAGCACTACATTTGCCCTAAAGATGTCGCTGGCATACGACATCATCTTGTAATGATGGTCTCATTTAGAGCAATTTCTACCCCTAAAATTTAAAAAGGATTAAAGCCCTTTATCAAAGCCTTTATAGCCTTTATATCAAAAAAACAGTGATAAAAAACGATTTTGGCTGTTTTTCCGGGGGGTGGGGGGGGCAAAAAAATTTTTTTTTTTTAATTTGTCTCGAGGTGATCTTTAATATTTGCCCTCGACTTTTGAATTTTTTTTTTCGCGACCCGGTCTACTATATAGTAATGAACAGGGCAACCGGAAATATGCAAATGCATGTTTTTTTTTAGAACGAAATATTAACAAATGGCTAAGATATTTATATGTTTCATGATCCTACAAGTGTTTTGACACCTATTTGTTGGAGCATATTTTATCCATAAAGTCATGTTTCGGCATATTTTGGTTTTAAGAACAAATTTAAAAAAACACCCTTTATTAAGCATATTTCATGTTTTTTACGGTTTTTTTCTTAAATATCCCTTTGTAAGAATATTTTATGTTTTTCACATTAATTTAAGGTATTTACATGTTTCATGGCCCTACAAGTGTTTTGACACCAATTTGTTACAGCATATTTTACCCATAAAGTCATATTTCGGCATAATTTGGTCTTAAGAGCATATTATTGAAAATATATCCTTAAAAAGAGTATATTTCATATTTTTTAGGGCATATTTTTTTAAAAAAATTTCCCTTTCTAAGCATATTTTATATTTTTCACATTATATTTTTTTGTTCGTAAAAACAAGGAAGTCTACAACTTTTTTTTTTAAATGTAACAGCCAAATTTGCTATATGTTTGCTTGCTTGTTTGTTTTATGTTAACTGTGGAGTGTTAAACGTTTGAGAATCTTGTTTTTTCACACGCGTTTTTATTCAGTAAATAAACAAAACCTAAAAACGAAATGGTTTTGAACCATTAATTTCGATCCCGGACATAATGCCTAAAGCTAAAAATTGTGTGAATTGTGTGTAATTTTTTAAAGCATATTTTTGTTGATTTTAAGAGCATATTTAGGCATGTTTTGAGCATACTTTAAGCTCATAAAACACGATTTTTAGAGCATATTTCTGGTTGCACTAGTAATGAACTTAGGGTGGTCGGAAGTTATAGGTCAGAATTTTGTCGGTGGCACACCCCCCCCCCCCCCCCCAAAAATAAAAAGTCTTGCTTTTAGGAAAGCCTAAATTTGAGCAAGATTATTGATGAAATGAATATCCGAAATTTAAGAATTAAAGTTCCTTTAATCATTCAAATATCATTTCTCTGCATAACCAACAGTTACGCAGTTTTAAAAAGTCTATAAAAAAATTTGCCTAAAAATTCTCTTAAAAAAATAATAAAAAAAAATTTTAAACGGAGAAAAGTGTAAAGTCTTACCTACTTCCACGTAATTTCACATAACCTATTAACAACACGAGACATAGGTTATGAAAATCGATTGACGAATTTCGCTTTTTTTCACAATTAAGTGAATGTATCTCATTTTGGAAAATCTAAGTTTTTTTCCATTGCAGGATATATGGCCCAGCTCCTGTGTCCTTTCAGATAATTTGGTACAATTTAACACAGATGTCAGTAATATATCAGAGACAGATTGAGCTATATTTTGTTCAATACCAACAACAATTTTGGGAAGTTTTTTCCCTTTCAGGATATATGGGAATTGGGCGTGTCATTTGAGATAATTATATATAAATTACACAGTTAACAGTAATATATCAGACACAAATCTAGCTAAATTTGGTTAAATATCAACAATAATTTTGGAAAATATAATTTTTTTCCATTTCAGGTTATATGGGAGGTGGGCGGTTGGTCCTTCTAGATAATTTGATATAATTCAGCATATATGGGAGGTGGACGTGTCCTTGGGCCGATCTTTACACAACTTAGTTTTTCTTTACTTTTCTATATATAAAAGCACTGTATACTTATTTGTCTTCTTTTATGATAAATCCATTTATTTTTGACCTTCGTTTGTAGGAATACGTGACACCGGGCTGAGTATCTACCGCAAATCATAAAAATGAAAAAACCTTTTGGTTATTACTGACTATTATTTATACTAACAATCATAAAAAGTCATTTAAATTTTTTCCAAAGAATTTTGTACATATTCTTAAACAAATTTTTGAAATTTGTCAAAAAAAAACAACATTTTTGTCAATATAAGGTACCTTCACTTAATTGTGAATAAAGGCGAGACGCGTTCATCGATTTTAATGATCTATGTCTCATTTTGTTCATAGCTTATGTGACAGTACGTGTAAGTAGTAAAACTTTACACTTTTTTCCGTTTTGGATTTTTTATTATTTTTTAAAAATTAAATTTTTTGAGCAAATTTTTATTCTTAATTTTTCATCAATTTATTTATGCAGACAAATGATGAAGAGGAATATTAATTCCCTTATTTCGGATTTCGCTTTTGAGTTATTCCTCCCAGTTATATCTTTATCTATGGAAGCTTAAAATCTTTAAGCCTAAAGCGGCAAGGGTTAGCATACTCCAATCGTGTTCAAACTTTGGCTATCCTAAAATCTGCAAAGACTTATCATTTTTGGGGGTGTGACTCCGACATAAATCAAACATCGATGTTTACGACCACCCTAGTATACCTAACATATAGATTTTTTTTATTTTTGTCTGCAAAATGGATAAATTATAATTGTGGAATTGTAGAATATCAGATAGTCTCATTGTGCTAATCTTTATGTTTCGCCATAAAAAGCAAAAAATAACAAATAAAAGTCTGCAAACTTTTTTCTTAAACATAATGTTAATATATTTTGAAATTTTGTTCTGTTCTTCGTTAATCTTATATAATTTCTTTTGTTTACTATTGGCATAATAAACTATTTAATATATAATATACCTTCACAAAGGTTAAAAAAAGCATCCGAACTTTTGAACCCATTGTTATGCTAATACAACTCTTCTCGCTTGTTATAGTAACGCCTTATGTTATGTTCATTATAAAGATCACCACCTTCTCAGTCCAATCATCGTTCTCATTTACATAATCCGATTATTAAAAGTTACTCAATTTTAAAATAGTGGCTATGAAATAGACGGGAAGAAAGTCGGTGTTTTAATTAAAAAAAAAAAAGTGAATTAAAATTCAAGAATATGATTATACGAAATGCTTTATTATATTGTGTGATAAGAAGATACAAATATTCCTATTATCTCCAATCGAATGCAATGTATAGAAATGTTAGCGAGATATTCCCACGAACGATGAGTTTGTGTTTGGATTGGTTTGGATTCATCGAACCTTCATGTACACTGATCAATAGTGGTCAGTCATGCCACACGAACTCAATATCAGTCAGGTAAAATGACTGATAAATACCCTCACTCTATGTATGATATTGTATAAGTCATGTGTTATTCATAATAAACGGTTTACCATTGAGGGAGTCAGAAGCCAAGGGTTGCAAGTGACAAATAAACAAAACAAAATGACAAGTGTGCAGTTGTGTTCCTTGACACCATCTCTGTCTACTAACATTAGATGAGATCAATTTGTATTACCAGTGGTGATATCTAGCCGAATAACAGATCAATTAATAACTGCGTTTGCGCACTAGAATTTGAAACTTTAAAGGCGAATATCTGGAAATGAACACTTTGTCACTTGCACCTCTTTGCTTCTGCAATTTATATTTGACATGTATTGTTATATGCCTGCCTGTGGAGCATAACATGGTAGTTAGTGGAACCAGATTCCAGCACAAAGATATCCACAAGGCAACTTGGCTATCCCCCGATCAAAACACTAAAAATCAAATTGATCATGTGGTAATTGATGGCAGGCATGCATCTAGTGTCATGGACGTGCGTGTGATCCGTGGTGCCAATATTGGCTCGGATCATTACCTGGTTGCAGCCAAGGTTCGCACAAGATTGAGCAGAGCGAAAAACGCACGTAACCAAACACAAAGAAAGGTGGACATCGCGAAGCTGCAAACCCCAGAGATAGCTACTGCCTACTCCGACCAACTCTCCCAACTTTTACGACACAACGCCTCTACTTCTGACGTTCCCGATACACAGTGGCTGCATATTGCGCATTCCATGGCAACCGCCGCAACAACCGTGCTAGGATATGAAAAGCGGCGCTCAGACGAATCCTGGTACGATGAAGAATGAGGCCCGAAAATTTTACCAGAAAGTAAGAGCAAATGGATACGGTAATGGCCTTCCCACCTGTAAGGACAGTGATGGAAATCTGGTCACGGATACGCAGAGTGTGCTGCACATATGGAGAGAACACTTCCAGCAACTGCTGGTTCCAGAAGGCAGCGCACGTGAAGTTATCACGCCAATTGTCGACGACGGCTTAGATTGCCCACCACCAAGTCAAGCCGAGGTAAGAAGAGCAAGAAGAGCAAAACCTGCGCACGGTTTGGCTTAACGAGTGCATGCCCGACGATTGGAATGTAAGCGTATTATGTCCTGTGCTGAAAAAAGGTGATCCAAGTGTGTGCTCCAACTACCGCGGGATCATTCTTTTACCCATCGCATATAAGGTCCTGTCGAGTGTGCTATGTGAAAGACTAAAGCCAGTGTTATCCAACCTGATCGGGCCTTATCAGTGTGGCTTTAGACCTGGAAAATCAACAAGTGACTAGATTTTCACACTTCGGCAAATCCTGGAAAAGACCCAAGAGAAACAGATCGACACGTACCATCTTTTTGTCGACTATAAAGCTGCCTTCGACAGCCCGATACGGCAGAAATTACTTGAAGCCATGGCTGAGTTTGGTATTCCAGCGAAGCTGACACGTATTTGCGGAATGACGCTGACTGACACGAAGTCTTCAGTGAAGATTGGCAAGGACCTTACGGAGCCATTCTATACCAGACGAGGCCTAAAACAAGGCGACGGCCTATCGTGCGATCTCTTCAACATTGTGATGGAGATGATAATGAGAAAAGCTGCAGTAAACACACATGCTACTCGCGTACGCTGATGACGTAGACATCATCGGTCGAAAACTCAGGATGTGACTGCAGCCTTCTCAGGTATTCAGAAGGAATCAGCGAAAATGGGCCCAACGGTGAACGAGGACAAAACGAAGTTATTAGTTTCAACGAACAAAGAATCTACTCGTTTGAGAAACTGCGTGAACGTTGACAACTATAATTTCGAGGTGGTAGATAATTTTGTCTACCTAGGCTCCGCCATCAACAAAGCAAATAATGTCAGCCTAGAAATCGGGAGAAGAATCCTGCTTGCAAATAAATGCTACTACGGACTAAGCAAGCGATTCAATGACAGAGCCCTCTCTCGACGAACAAAACTCAAGCTATACCAGATACTAATTCTACCTGTCTTAATGTATGGCTCAGAATCCTGGGTTATGACACAAGCGGATGAATCGGTTCTGGCGGTATTCGAGAGAAAAATACTCCGTAAAATATATGGGCCCATCATCGTTAACGGAGAGTATCGGCGTTGTATGAATCATGAGCTGTACGAGCTGTACACTGAAATTGACGTGGTCAAACGCATTAAGGTACAACGGTAGCGTTGGCTAGGTCATGTTGTACGCATGAACGAAAATGCTCCAGCTCGAAAAGTCTTCGACAATGAACTCGATGGACGGCGCAGAAGAGGGCGACCTAAACTCCGTTGGAAAGACCAGGTTACTGAGAACCTTACAGAACTCGGTGTGACTAACTGGAGAAGAAGCGCAGAAGATCGAGGCGCTTATAATATTTTTCTACGTGCGGTATATAATCCACTGGGATTGCATAGAAGTACCAGCTAAGTAAGTAAGTAATTTATTTTCAACGTATTGAGGAGTTTTTAAGAAAACATTTTTGGAAAACTATTAATTGGCTAATTTCTATAGGAGGTACCAGTGGGGGCAGCACAACGTATCCGATTTTTATTCGTAAGTCAACGTTCAGTAAACTTTTACGTTATGCAAAATTGTACTAAATTCAGTGATCTAACCAAAAACATACGACTATGGGGCAATTTCGGTCATTTATATGGGCGGCACAAGAAAGGGTGTGTAAAATGGTTTAGTTTTCTGAGGTTTCGCCTGCAATTATAAGATAAATAAACTGACTAAATTTGTATATCCTCTAGTTCTTCGTTTGAAAGTTTTGGGAAAAATATTATTTTTTAAAAAAAAAAAAAACATTTTAGTATGAGAGGTACCAGAAGGGCTCAGCCCATATAGTCCATATTCATTTCTGAGTCAAATTGTCATAAGCGTAAATCATATCCAAAACGTGACAGAATTCAGTTTACTTATAAAAAAGATATACATAATGTAAAAAAGATATGTATGTAAAACTATGAGGGTCAATTTTGTATGGGAGGTACCAGAAGGGATGTGGCAAAGGTTTTGGTTTTTTTTTAGGGTTTGTCTGTCTATATTACATGTTTAGACGCTCCAAATGTAAATGTCCTCCAGCTGTCCGTTTGGAAGTTATTGGAAAAAAAATATTTTTTTTTTTAAAATAGGTAATTTTGTGTAGGAGGTATCAGAAGGGATATGGCTATTCTGACCATTTACAATACCATTACTTTATTTTGAAAAATATTAATATTGAACAATTTTTATAAAGATCTGTTAATGTTTACTCGAGTCATCGTGCCCACCAGCCGACAGAAAAGACGTAAATGGCTCAATCGCCTTAAAATGTCCTTACAAATATTTGGCCTTAGGATACTATGGGTCTAACACACAACTCCTTTAATACATTACACTTTTTCTGATATCAAATGATATAAACCATCCCTAAAAGTGATGGTATAAAAATCTAATGCGTAAATTTTATGATCTTATTATTAACTTTATTTGAAAGTATTATAGTTTTGTGGTAGATCATCAAAACAAAACTTGGGGCCCACATATTTGTTACATTGCATAAGTTTAAATTGTATTTGATTAAAATAACGAATCTAATCATATGCCGTTTGCTTTACTCATGATATGGACTTTCTTCAATATAAGTCGTAAATCTTTACTTATTTACACAGTGTAACAAATTTTTGGAATCGGAATAATTCTTTTCAGAATGAAGCCTTAGGCGAATACATTAACATTTCGGAAGTGTCGAACTTTTTTTATGACCCGGTGAAGTTTTCTGTTTAACGTAAAAAAGGATGTTTAAAATAAGTCCTTAAAACGATGTTTCTTATTGTTTTAGTGCATTTTCGATGACAGATGTGTGCAATGAAATTTAACAAGAAATTTTTTTGGTGGAACATTTTACCTCTCTGTCTCTTCTTATTTCGGAAAATCGATATCTTCAACTTTTACTAATCATTTTGTATTTTTTGAAAGCTCTATGAACAGCGACCTAAATTAGTCTGAGTATGTATATTTCTTATTGTTTTAGTGTATTTTCGATATCAGAAGTCTTTACTGAAATTTAACGAGAATTTTTTTGTGCAACATAAAAACTGTTCTTCTCGACTCTTTACATAACTTTTTCGACCTTATTACATAAAATATTTAAAGTATCTATGTTTCTTATTGTTTAAGTGTATTTTCGATAGCAGATGAAATTTAAAGATGATTTTTTTTTTTTGAACATTTTAACTCTCTATCTCGACTCCTCAAGTGTTCTTTTCGTCCCTATTTGAACTATTTTACTGTATATTGTAAGTCCAGTATCAATTTATTTTAGTGTTATCTAAAACGTTAACTTTGATTTTGTTGGCATTGCTTCTATTGAGATCTCATTAAATAACATACCAAAAAAAATTCTACTTAAATGTTCTTAAATACAAATGCAGCAGCTGCAGCAGGTAGCTAGAATAACACAGTTATTAACTGCTCTTTGTAGTTGACCCATTTACGCAGGCGAATGGCAACAAAACCTGTAAGCTCCAGCTTCAGCCAGGCAATGCCAACAAAGAACGTCCTAAAACGGGTTAACCAACAACGAGGCATTTTGCATTACAGGCGGCCTAAAGAGAGCAAATGCAACTGCAACGACAGCGACCGCCGCCACAACAACAAAGGCAGTCACACATAAAACAACCTGTTTGCTGGGAGCTTTGAACATTTCAATATAATCAAAAAGGATACACTCGAAAAAAGTATTAAGTAACTTAGTATAGGCAGTATCTAAAAATATGAGAATATTTTTAAACTAAGAATTCTCAGTTTACTCTTAATATAATTTTTAATTATGTCTTAGATTTCATTATTTTATGTTTTCTTTTTGCTAACGTTCTTATTGGCAAATTTCTTAATAACACGAAATTATTATAAAAGTGTAATTATATTTGTTTGATTTATTAGAGCGCTTACGAGATACTTTCGAAAAGCGAATCAAACAACTCTTTGAATCATTGTTGCTTATGTTTTTGTTGTTTCAGACAATTTTAGTTTTTTTTTTGTTGTGTTATATTTTGTGTATTGTTGTTGTTATTGTCTCTAAGCGAAGGCACACATATGCTTTTATACACTTGGCAAAAAGAAGGCAGGCACACCGTTAACGTGTTAATTAATTAAACGCAAGTAAATAAATAATAAATAAATAAAATGTAAACGTGAGCAGCAATCTAACGAACAGACACACACACTCACCACACAGCCACACGCAAATGGGATGCGGGGCGATGGAGGTATTAAATCAAAGAAAACCCCATAATTTCTTTATTAACACTTGTACTCACACACACACATACTAATCTGCAACAAATTCGCACACACTGGCAAACACAGGCCGGCATGCTCACATTCATTATGCATAAGTGTGTATGTGTGTGTGTACTCGTTTGTGTTTTAATAACACTCACCAGTCTAAAAGCTAACAAATATATCTTTTTCACATTTAACATCTCCCGACAAAGACGAATGTGACTGTGAAACATTCATTGAAAACATCACCATGCGCCAACGTTATCGTCGTCATCGTCTTCCACATCCTCCGCGCAGCTTAGCTTTAGCAGCCTCATCAGCCGCTTCCGAAGTACCATGTACCCCGAAGATGAAGAGTGCAAAGAAAGTGTGGTGGCAGCAGAATCAGCAGAGGTACCACATGCGAGCTTCAAACACTGGCGGAGGAGATTCTAAAAGAAGTCTAAATGTTACACTCTGCTAACGGTAATTAAACATCAAAGCGACTGTCTAACTGAATGCGAATGAATGTCTAGATTCTAAGGCGAATGAAGCGAATTGACCGCGTTCTTTTTTGCTTAGTGGGCCGGGCGGGCACCTTCTATGGCCGATAAGGGTATTTTGGGTTTGTGATTGGATTTGTTACTTTGTTACTATTTGTTACCGCCATGAAAGACGGATAGGAAAACCTAACGTGTAAATACTGGTGTGCAAATGTATATGAAGGCGTATTAACAGTTAATTTTTGTAAAATTTTTTTAAAAAAAAAATGCATCTAAATGATATTAGCTCATACCAATGTATGGATATATGTAGAACATCTAAACACTTGGCGAGTACTCTGTAAGAGCAGCGCAATAAGCATTTTTTTCAGATATTTCATGCGATTTTAGGTTATTTTTACACTTGGATTTCTGGGCAACAAATGCCATAACCATAGACACAAGTGTTCTAAGAAATCGGAAAAGTGCAAAAGAGCAAACGAAATATTTTATGGAAATGTTACCTGTAGCCCGTTTCTGTAACTCGTATCGATTGCAGTTACCGACGCATATTACCGATTTGACGTCACTCTGACGTCACTCCCACCTAAAATGTTTCTGTATGAATCTGAATCGATTTCTGTTCAATTCATTCATTCTAAATCGATAAACTGTCATATGTTCCGATTTTACTCCTTAGGAACGTTTTAAAATAGTGTTTCTGTAAGAAAAGTGAATCGATAGTTTTCTCACTGACTTTTTGGTATGTGAGAACTTTACGGTTTCCCATAAATGTAAATATTGTTGTGCAAACGTAAAATAACAAGTATTCATAATTAAATCGAGTAGTTTCGCAAATTTATTAATGATTACACAGGCTACAGTCATTTGGAACTTAGGGGTGACCTAGTGCCATCAAACGGTCTACGATATGAAAGCTGCGTTCCTCATAAAACATGAATACGAGTACACTTGTTAACCGATTTTTACATACAAAGGTGCTTTGTACTCGTAAGCATGCACTTCTTCAATAATATAACCAACGATAGGGTATTCTAAGAAAATAGTAGCAAACTTCTTCAAACTGAAAAAAGTGAAAAAAATATTCAAAATATTTCCATTTTCAGGAAAATAAAAACAGACAAGTTTTCTATATAAATAGAATCCAAATCCAAATCCGTTAACAAATCCAAAATTGAAGTATAAGTCAAAATTTGGACTTACGTGTACATACTCATGTTGTACTCGTCTAGATCTAAAACATGCCCTAGGTAACATCCCAAGTTCCCTCAATTTTGTCCATTTTGTAACATTGTGTTATAATTATTACTAAGATTTATTAATTTGAATATAAAGTGAACTTTAGCTAAAGCATGTAATAGCTCCACGAATTTATAAACATTGTGGCAGCAGAATTTTTCATAGATTAAAAATTCTCTAACACAAAAAGATACGTAATATTATAAGTAGTATTTCCTTTTCATCGTGATAAAATTATAATCGGATACCGATTACTTTTTTGTATTTGTTTTGATTTTCTACACATCACAATTTTTCTGCATGATAAATGCATTAGAAAGACTCCTTCCAATATAAAAAGGGGCAAAAAAAAAAACGCTAAATAAAAATGACGGATATTTTCATTGCCGTTGTTATTTGATTCATTTTCATAACGTTTCACTCGATTTGTGTTTTATTTTCATAGCATACCGGATTTTTAACGATTAAAGTCATAGCTTTACAACAGATGTAAGCTTTTGAAAATCGGTTTACAAAGAGAAGACTTATGAATTTTGGAACTTGTAATTTCAGGAATATCGCCATTCCACTTAATTTGCTATAAAAACATTACTTAACGAAGTGACCGAGAAAAACTGAAAGTATCACTTTTCTCTATGGACTTCAGTCTAACAGAAATTCTACATGAGAACCCCTGTACATTTTTTTCCTTCACATTTGTATCACTGTGTAATTAAAGACCGAAATAGCGTGACGTCACGCAAATCGGAAACATTCTTTCCTGTCGCCCACCCCCACTTCATCACGCTTTTTCATTAATTTTTCCACTTTGATCGGAAATTTAATATGGTGTTATTGCACAACCATGCTGCACAACCTTATTTCCCATTCGATTGGGAAATAAGGACATATTATAACCTATGGCTTTATTGCAGCGATAACACAAATTTTAGTTAAAAAAACTAAAAACTTATTTTCCCTTTACACCCCATGAATGAGGTGTGGAATAGCTTCTCGCGTTGTTATGAACAACGGCACCTACTTGTTAATCGACAAATACGAATTTCACTGTTTGAGAAGCTTTTACTAGACATGCCGATTGACTCGACACTTATGCAAATTACACTATGACACAAAATCAAACTTTTAGAAAACCACTCGATAGTGACAATATAGGTTTGATACTACTACCGCAGTTGAGTAAATCCATAGTTCAGCTCGTCTAGATTGGCTACCAATTTTAATTTTTGGCCTCCTAAACATTTTGAAAACCCTTGGGTCCTTCGAAAAACAGTGGCGTCAGTTTTTGGCCAACAGTCCCTACAGTTTTGAATATAGCGCTTTCTATCCATAGGCAAAGTTGTAGCTAATAGTCCGCTTAAGAAATTACTATTATAATTTTTCCCAAAAAAATAGACTTCCATCATTTTATTTAAAAAAACTTTGAAAAAAAAAATCAAATTTTGTTTACTTTTTTAGTATAACTCGTAGGGAATCCAGATTTTTTGCATACTATATTCAGTGAAGTTATAGTTTAGATAACAATGAATAACTTTTCTGAACAAACCCATGCAATCTGAACATGTCTAGGGATATTAAATAACTCTCAAAACACACTATTTACTTTAAAAAAAATCTGTTTGGGCTATATATTTACTTGCAATATTGCCCAAAAACGTACTTATTGCATATCTGAACAACTTTTGTAAACAAGCAATATGATCGGCACACTTCACTCCTTTAATTTTTCACAAAGAGCATTTGGGTGTTCTCTATATGTATTTTTTCGAATTTCGTTTAAGATAGATAATATTAGCAAAGTTAGTTACCTAGCTTCACCTTAGGTTTGTTTTTGTCAATATTACGAATATATTGTTTAAAATCTCGTATCGACATTAAGACATTAGAGTGTGACGAAATGAGATTAAAGTTTTAATTTGTTCTCACATCAGCTTTTTTTGCCGCTGAGTACTTTTTTTTATAGGCATACTAGTAATTATTCGTTGAATAGCTGAAGTGGAGACCTATAAATATATGTGTTTGCCTTTAGCATATCTCTTATAGATTTCGAGATTTTGATGTAGAAGTTGAGGTATTTTTGAAAAATAAGACTTTTAAAATTGTACTCCGAAGTGGAATATTGTCGACCATTATTTATTACAAATTTTTATGGTTAATTACACTGTTACACTGTGTGATTAAAGTTTGTACAATTTGAAAAATAAGACTTTTGGCGTCACCTTGGCTATGGCTAAGTATTATTATGCCACGATTGCGATTTGTATGAAACCGTCATTGTAACTCAAAAAACTAATGATGCAGTTAGATTCCTCATACCCGAATTAGAGTCAAACCGTCCTCACCGATCTTATCTTCGAAAATGTTTGTAAAAAACTATCACAGTGTTATTGGTATTACTTTTCTTTATATCTTTTGTGAAATTCTCAATACTATACAAAAATTCAACTGTATGATTACAACGCGCGACTATCATGCTGTGGAATATGGGTCCTAACCTTAGCTCATCTAAGTTAATGTATAAGACGGTCTCTTCGTTCTTGTAAACACTACTGCGAGTTTTAGGACTATTAAACAGAAGAAATATTTTTATTTGACCTCACTCATTTTTGTGTGAACTCACTCATAAGAGAGGTGAGAACTAGTTAATAAGTTTATTGTGATTGGTTTTTGTTAATGATATTATTAACACCTTAAAAACTATTACCAAAAAAAAAAAACAAGTATTCGCATTATTAAGAACTTTACTCTTTTCATATTTTGTTATGTTAAGACTATTTACATCATAGTCGTCGATTCAGCAAGATATGCGAAATCCTTAAAATATTTTTTATCGATTTTAAGTTAATCTTAATTTTTTAAAACTCTAGTCGCTACCTTTTAAAACATATTTCTTCGGCGCAGTACTGAAACATTTATTGAATAATAAAACGTCATACAGTGACTATTGATCATATGGCATAATGCTTATATAATGCTCCGTTAATGAAAATCTAAAATATGCAAAATCAGCTATTTTGAACATCGAATATTTTGAGATATCACAAAAATCTCAGACATCTAAAAATCATGTCTCAATCTGATTACTAAAATCTCCCCAACGTATTTATTTGAATTTTATCAAACGATGAAAGGTTATAAATTATCGAATTCCTTATAATCTCTGCACAAATCATAGACATAATAAAAATATGGCATGACGAAAGGTATTAAAAATTCGACTCATATCGTAACAAAGTCTGAATGAAATACTTGTTTCTTTTACAAAAACAACAACATTAAATTCTTAACAACAAACATCGCACTGTCATACACACACATATGCCCAGTGGAATACAGAATCAGCTAACACCACCACCACACCACCACCATTAACAGCAGCAGCACCCGTCACCAGATCGACCGCTCAACTGAGCGACCACTCTTTGGGCCAAGAGGAACAAGAAGAAATTTACACAAAAAAAGTTGTTGTCTAAACAGGTAGTTGTCGAGGTTAGTGCTGGTGGCTATGTTGTTGTAATTTTTAGTTGTTATAGCCATTGTAGTGGTAGTAGTGTCGTTAGTTTCTTTTAGATAAATAGATTTATAACTCAATGCAGCTGTGTTGGTAAACGAGTGTAGCTGACAGGGTTCTGCTGTCTTAACATCTAATGGATGTACGTATGACCATGTTCTGAGAGAATAACCGTCCGTCTGTCCACTTGTCTGCTAGATTGAATACTACGAGCCACCATATAAATCCAGAACAGTTCTATGTTTTGAGTTCTGAGCTGAGCTAAGTTTTTTTTTCATATTATAGTATGTTGCATTTTCTTTTCCAACCACATTCTTTTACTCTTTTCCTATACCACTATTGTGTGTTGCGCGTATATTTCGCGCTGATTCTTTAAGCTGATCTGTGTTGGTTTTTGTTATTTATATATTTAAGATTATTATTTTTTCTTTGTATTCACACTCACATTGAACTAACAAGAGACAGGTTTTTAATTTAAAACTTTATGTTCAATAGTCGATGTAATGTCGTTACTTAAGATTTATGATGCATTTGCAGTGCATTTAATTGGAGAAACTAACCGTTACAGATTAAACACCACTGCGAGTGATGATGATAACACTTGTGTTAGGAAAATCATAGAGACCGCGTAATTTTAAAACGAAAATCAACTAATTCGTAAATTAATTTAAACCAAACAATTTTTTTTTAATTATACACGTTACACAAAAGAACAAAACTCATAATCAACACAAAAGAAAACAAAAAGTAACAATTTTTTTGTAACAATTTTCTTGTGAAAAAATAATAATTTCCTTATTGAATTTTATCAAATTCTTATAGCCACATTAATTGCACTTTTTTTGTCTTGTAATTATTTATCTTTTCGAAATGTCGAGCGAGCGAACGAACGATCTAGCGGGCGAGCGTATGAACGAGCGAGTTAACACTGAAACACGTTGTGGCGCGTTGGAACCTTTGCAGGTGACTGAATTCACAGAATGTGGCCAAGACCAGAAGACGGGGCCAAAACAAAAACAAACTGCAGACTACCACCACCACCAACATCACCGTTCAATCAACATAACAGCAGTAACAGTAACAACCATAACAGCGGCAGCGGCATCAGTCGCTGCAAACACTACATGATGTTAGACATAACTTAACAGTGGTCTCAATTCATTGTTTGGATACCAAATCCCTCAACAGAGTCTTGGCTGCTATTAACAACAGAGCTTAATGCCGCCCAACAGTGAATGAGAGAATGTGAGTGTTTACGTGTTTACAAGTAACAGTTTATGGTAAGTCGGCAAGAGAATGAGAGTCAATACTGTTTACTATTTATTTATATGTAAAATCCACATACATAATAATATCTCTATTTTATGACCAAAAGAGTTGTTGTTAAATCTGTGCGTAACGAAATATTAGATGGCGGAACCGAACCGACCAACGTTTATTACTTTTCAATACGACTAATTCTTAATGTTCTTTGTCTTTGGTGTGTTATACTGATAGGAAAGGGGAAATTTCTTGTAAGACAAAACCAATAAGAGTTGTGGTAACATCGTATAAGTAGCTCACATGAGACACACAAGTAATGGATTGAGATGATTTCAGAGCATTGTTATTGAGATGATTGCTGGTTTTCAGAATACTGCAGAACAAATTAAAATTATCGTACTAAGAACATTTTTTATCTCCAGAGAAATTTTGCAAGGTTCTTTTATTAAGTATTGATACCACAACGAGACCTATACTAGGACCCAAGTGAGTAATGCTAAAGGCGGCTTACTAATATAAACTATATATTGGTTTTAACTTGTACAATTAATAGGGCAATCAATTTTATGCTCTATATAAACGAAAATATGCACTTAAAATTCTAAAATATGCACTAAAAGCACAACAATATATAATTAAAATATATTTACAATTAAATTTGCATGAATTAATTTTTATAATCGTAAATGTACATATAAAATTAAATTCAGAATCTGAATCGTAGAGCTTTTTTACTGCTTCGCCAAATTCTTCGAAATTTTTGGTGTAATATTTCTGCATTAAGAAACGCTCCCAATCTTGTTATAATTGGCTCTGGAAGAAGCGGAATACATGCGAATGCGTTTTTAAGAAGATATTTTTTTTTTCATTTGATATAAGAGAATTCAGTTCACTGAAATGATTTCGTTAATAAACCTCAATTTTAAAAACATGTAAAACCACATGCAACAGCGTTCAAACCCCTTTGCCGCCTTTACCATGTAGGCGCTGCATCGGTTAGAGAAAGAAAAACTTTATATTTCAGTTGTTGATTGGTTTTGCCTTTGACTTTGAGCAAAGATTTTTTTTGTCGCACATATCGTCTATTCATATAAAATTCCCACAACAAAATTTGCTTCCTTCCTTTTTTAAACTTCGTTGTAATTCTGATGGATATTGTGCAACTATTTTAAAAACAACTTTTACTCAAAGATGTCCCACAAAAAGTTAAAGGCGGAAAATAAGCTAATTTGTATACTAGGAGGTACAAGTAGAGTCAGCAGTATATGTCCGATTTTTATTCGTTACTCAATGTTCAATAAACGTTAAACTTGTGCAAAATTTGACTGAATTCAGTGATCTTAAAATAAATATGCCGGCCGTGGTATGATTATTAGACAAAGCGACTACCATACGAGAGATCAATGGTACAATTTCTATCTTAGTCATCTACAATTTCTTTCGTCGGCGATATTCTCGATGTTGTCGACAGCAACTTTACAGTATAGTGTCGAGACAATCGGCATGTCAAGTAAAAGATTTTCAAAACAGCTGACGTTCGCATTCGTCTATAAAGAGGAGGGGCCATTATGTGAATCTACAAATGGAAAAAGTGTTAATTCTCAAAAACTGGATACGGTCGTGGCATGATGTTTAAAACACGCTCCTACCACGCGGGAGATCCCGGGTCCGATTCCCGATTCCTTTTTTTTATTGCCGGCCCCTTGATGTTGTCGACAGCAATTTCGCTGTGTAATGTGGAGTCATTCGGCATGTCTAGAGACAGCTTCTCAAAACTGACGTTCGCATTCGTCGATAAACAAGTAGGTGCGTTAGTTGTAAATCTAGCAATGCCAGAGAGAGTAGTTTAAAGTTGCACCTTCCGAATAGACGGCGCTTTGTCTTAACTCGACTACGGTCTGTTGAATCGCACTCCGGTCTGTTAAATCGGACTTCGATCTGTTAAATCGGACTTTGGTCTGTTGAACCGGACTTTGGTCTGTTGAATCGGACTTCGGTCTCTTGAATCGGACTTCGGCCTGTTAAATCGGACTTGAAAATGTTGAATCTGTCTTCGGTCTTTTAAATCGGACTTTGGTCTGTTGAATCTGACTTCGGGTTTTCGAGTCGGACTTCGATCTATTAAATCAGACTTCGGTCTGTTGAATCGGACTTAGGTTTGTTGAATTGGACTTCGGTCTGTTAAATCGGACTTCTGTCTGCTGAATCGGACTTTAGGTCTGTTAAATCGGACTTCGGTCCGTTGAATCGGACTTCGGTCTGTTAAATCGGAATTCGGTCTGTTGAATTGGACTTCGGTCTGTTGAATCCAACTCCGGTTGGTTATACCGACTTGTCGGTTGCACAGATTTCGGTCTGGTACACGAAGATACTCTTCGTTACTGTAGCATTGTATTAGAAATTAGCACCGCAGCATCTTGCTACTAACACTCCGTTAGCTACGATCATCAGCTCGGTCGCGAGTTCGGAATCGAAACCACTACGAGTCGCAGAAGTTGATCTAAAGAAGAACATGAGTCAACAACACGATCATGAGTTGCGGATACCAAACAGATTTACGACAAAAGCAGAGTCATCGATACAACCACGAGTTGCAAAAGTCGATTTGCTAAAGAACACGAATCATAAACATGATCCTGATTTGAGGAAACCAAACTGATTAAAGACAAAAGCCGAATCCTAAAAACAACCACGAGTTGCAGTAGTCGATTTGCTGAAGAACACGAGTCAGCAACACGATCCTGAGTTGCGGATACCAAACTGAATCATCGATACAACTACGAGTCGCAGAAGTTGATCTAACGAAGAACACGAATCATCAACACGATCCTGATTTGAGGAAACCAAATTGATTTACGACAAACCAAATCATCGATACAACCACGAGTTGCAAAAATCGATTTGCGAAAAAACGCGAGTTACCCCCACGATCCTGAGTTGCGAATTCGAAACTGAATTACTAACAACCCCGATTTAACAATATATTCCCGAATTGATGACCCAATTTTGCTGATATAAACCCCAATCACCAATACTCTTCTAAATTGTTGACATTAACCTGAACTACCGACAAACCCGAATCATTAATCATCACTTGCTGATATTAAGCTAAAATCCCGACATAACCCGAATCACTAAGCTGAACACATACTTGTTGATATTAATCGTAACCACGGACGAACCCGAATCATCAGTACGCTGCTGAGTTGCTGCTACTAGCCTGAATTATCGAAAGTACCCGAATTACCACGTTCCTAAATACCGAAACGATCCTGACCTACCTGACCTTTACATTTTATAAAGGTAGTATTGTATTAAGTTCCCGATCACCTCAATTCGATCGATACGTAAAGTTCCCGACTATCCTAAATCGACCCGATATCCGAAACCTGTCATTGAAGTCAAAGGACACATCAATACGCACCGAGCGTACACTAAAAGTTCTCGATCATCTAAAATCGGCCTGGTTACAAATTACAGTACATACAAGACAACAACGCTATCACTGAATCCGAATTTAGTATCTTAATACTTGTTGTCATATCAAAATACTTTATCCAGTAGGTTTTAAGTTTAAATGGTTTACAATAAACAATACTATTGTTTTGCCCTAGTCAGAGAACATCTACTGAGTTCTTATTCCGTTAGGTTTTGTTGGTCCTTATGGCGACACTGGCGACGACTGCACTTAACTCAGCCGACGAGTAAAGCACATTACAGTACACTGAATACAGTTATGTTTTGCGTAAGATGTGCACTTTAGAAAATTTGACTCAGAAATAAATAAGAATAATATCAGCGGACCCTTTCTGGTACCTCCAACACAAAATTGGCTTCCGAAAAATTGAATATAACATTCAAATTTGTGTACTTGTATGTCTTTATAAAGTCATCCCTTTCCCCTATGTTCGAACAGCTAAGAATTTTTACAATTGCCCTCCATTAATTTCACCCAAAATATTTAGACATTTTTGGCTCGTGATTAATTGAAAGTCTTGGCATTCTGTTATCTCCATTAAAGCGAATTATATTCATTGTCTAATGGAAATTGGAAAATCTCTTGCCACGAATTGATAAATTCATTGTAAACCACAAAAGACAACAACCACCACCACCACCACCAAAAAGAAACAAACAATAGAACCCCCCCAAGGAGGAATAATAGAATCGTGAAATAACTACAACAGAGGAAGGTGAAGAAATAGAGGAAATAAGAATTGCCGGCCACGCATGCTCAATCTTATGCTTCAACGAACGCGTTCAACTGACCATAACCAACTAAATAAATGATGAAATGAATGAACAAATGACTGACGGTGAGTGAGTGAGTGAGTAGACGCTAGATAAAGGAGTTGGGAACCAACATAAATTAATTATTTCGAAAGAAAATAGCCATCGTAGCAGCGAGTTCTCAAATCTTAGCAAAGCCGCATAGAAACTGCAATGGCAAACAAAAAAGCAAATGTAGAACTAAAGACGCGGCCAATTGAGAACCCTCCAAGTGGTCGCGTAGCCGCTTAAACATCTATGTCTGTTTACCAACAACTCGAGTCATTTGTGGGTCGCTGCTGGCTGTTCGTCTGCGCTATCTGAGAAATGTTCACATGTTCATTTTGGCCAAGTTTTAATCATTAAAATTAACTGCCAATTTGGCCATGAAGTTAATTATAGAAAACAACAAAGACCCAAAGGAAAATAATAACCAAAATAACAACAAACTACAAGATGTAGTAGAAACAAGAATGAAGCAACAACGACAAACAATGAAGCGAAAAGATTCTGTTTTTCCTCAACATTTATTAAAATGCTGTCATCGTCATTGCCATCATCATCATCATCATCACCATTATCATCCGCCAACATCGCAGACGCTGATGTTATGATGTTCTTGGTGGTCTTCTAAGTAGCTCCGGCATAGCCATCATTACCATCACTGCTGCCGCCACTATAGCCAGCCACGATAAAGCCTCCTCTAGTCATCCCACGGATAGACTGGAAAACAAAACAATAACAAATTTGTTTCTAACCATAGCGCAGTAAATATCTAGTAACAAAGAATCCAGCATGAATCAAAAATGCCATAGAATAGACATAATACGACACAGCGTAGACGTTATAAGAAGCAAAATACGCGATAAACACAAAAAGCCAAAGAAGCATCATCATCAGTCTTTAGCTCTCAACACAGTAACACAGATAACAATGACGCCGACGGACTACACTAAAGGAATGCACTCTACCACTCTGCAGTCCTAAAAGGTCAGCGTAAGACAGCCGTCATTGAGAATGTTAAACTGTAAGCAGCTTTGGGAGGAAATGTTAAGTTCTTGTAACAGTGAATGTAATGTTGAGATAACATGATGAGTGCTTATATGACTAGAGAGAGAGAGAGAGAGAGAGAGAGAGAGAGAGACATTCATGTTATGTTACAAATAGTTTAAAAAGCATTGCAAACATTAACCCTTTAGGCGGGTTATGGTATCTTAAACATGGTAAAATCAATGGAACCGTCTTTAGAACCTGTACAGAAAATATAAAAATACAAAATTTTTTTTAGAAATTTATGTGGAAATCCTTAAAACGCTGGTGATTATCAAACTTCTATGCTAATATTATAAAGACAACATATTTGTAAGTTTGTATATATAGGGGGGATAATCTTCTGAACTACTCATACGATCTTAACAATATAGGCATCCACGTGTAGGTTGCGGCGGAGCAACGCGAACCGGAAAGCTAGTACCATATATGAGTCATTCGAAACTATTATATATAACACAAGGAATCAAAATTTAACTTTCTTTGTGATGACAAAAACTTTCTACCAATTTTTTATTAATTTGAGGTCGCTGATTTCAAATCTAATCTCTATTTTTCTCCCTCAGCTCGAATTTTAAGTAACAGGTACTAATCGTATTTTCGACTATTTTTCAAATATTAAAATTTTTAAATAAAGTTGTTGATCTTTTTTTCGAAACCAATGATATCTCTGAATTCACTGTGCAAATTTTAAACCAATGTAGGCACGGCTTGAAGATAATTTTAGTGACGAATTTTAGATTTCTTTTTTAATTGAATATGGTGAACCGTTATTAAATTAATAAAATTTATATAGTGGAAATTCCTTTATTTTGGACTTCATTTAAAAGTCGAGCTGATAGAAAAAAATACCAAAAGCAGATTCGGATTCAGCGTCCCAAATAAGTTTAAAAACAACATTAGGTTCTTAATCAACAACTACTTTGTTCCCTTGTGTAATCGTTAAATCATATGGAAGTTTTATATTTAGATTTAAATAAAACATTAATAAACAATTGAAACAGCAACCAAAAATCTAGTGCTTTTACAAAGTTTGATTCACTAAGAAGTTGTAATTTATATTTTATATAATACAACCAAAACTCAATTGTTTATCAGAATCTTCTTTATGACTCAAAGAAACAGTCTGTGACATTTACTTGTTGAATATCATTTCATTCAAATGTTGGCCGAGGCTGATTCATTAAGAAGTATTATTTTAAAATTTAAATAAAACGCTCAAAATTGCACTGTACGAGGAAATTTTTATAATGACTCAAAAGAACAGACTCCGTCATTTACTTTTTGAATATCGCTCAGGCAAATTCTAATAAATTAAAATTCCACAATTATCTAAACTTAATATTTATTTAATGACACAGAAACTTTACTGTTTCATATTTCTTTTTATTATATTTTCGGCCAATATACCCTTGATCCAAAGCCTCAATATTAGTACATCTCTGTTTTATTATATATTTTATATTTATATAGTTCTATTTTTTAAATTTTTATCCTTTATATTTTTATATTCTCTTGTTTTGTATTGTTAATCTGTATGTGTAAATAATGAATGTGACTTCTCCACTCACTATCACAACCTTAAGTGTTAAAAGTTTCAAGAAATCAATGTGAACACACCGGTGCGAAAATGGTATCAACGAAGACCACACGTTAACAGCCCTGCCAGCTGTCAACATATTCCATTTCACACAACTCTTGTTAAACAAATTCTATTAGCAATAATAGAATAGATATTTAACCAAACGATGAACACAAATTCATATTTTTATATTTTTTTATTTTTATATTTTTATATTTTTTTTATTTTTTCATTTTTTTATATTTTTATATTTTTATATTTTTGTATTTTTATATTTTTATATTTTTATATTTTTATATTTTTATATTTTTATATTTTTATATTTTTATATTTTTATATTTTTATATTTTTATATTTTTATATTTTTATATTTTTATATTTTTATATTTTTATATTTTTATATTTTTATATTTTTATATTTTTATATTTTTATATTTTTATATTTTTATATTTTTATATTTTTATATTTTTATATTTTTATATTTTTATATTTTTATATTTTTATATTTTTATATTTTTATATTTTTATATTTTTATATTTTTATATTTTTATATTTTTATATTTTTATATTTTTATATTTTTATATTTTTATATTTTTATATTTTTATATTTTTATATTTTTATTTTTTTATATTTTTATATTTTTATATTTTTATATTTTTATATTTTTAAATTTTTATATTTTTTTATTTTTATATATTTATTTTTTTATATTTTTATATATTTATATTTTTATATTTTTATATATTTATATTTTTATATTTTTATATTTTTATATTTTTATATTTTTTTATTTTTTTATTTTTATATTTTTGTATTTTGATATTTTTATAATTTTTTATTTTTATATTTTTATATGTTTGTATTTTTATATTTTGTATTTATATATTTTTATATTTTTATATTTTTATATTTTTATATTTTTATATTTTTATATTTTTATATTTTTATATTTTTATATGTTTTGTATTTTTATATTTTTATATTTTGTATTTATATATTTTTATATTTTTATATGTTTGTATTTTTATATTTTGTATTTATATATTTTTATATTTTTATATATAAATCCCTTTTTGTTCCGTTTTCCCAGTGTACCTTTTCCGCTATGCTGTCATTACATGGGTTATTTAACAGTGTCCTTATTTCTCTCATTGATATCCTTTCTGTTTTAGGCGTTTGCGCATTACAACACTCCCGTCTCTTTCACATTTATCCATCCACCATTTATTCTATTTTGATTTGTCCTGCATTCGCTTAAAACACGTGTTACCGCCACAAGCATCAAAAGAAGGATACGTTCAATAAAATTCATTGTTTGTATTTGTGTCAGCGCCGTTTCTTATCATTCGTCGTCTACTTTGTTTGTTTTTGTTTACCAACATTGCGATGTTGTGCTACAATGCTGGCACAATTGTGGTTGTGTGTGTGTGTGTGTGTTATTCTCCATTTTTTGCATTGTCGGAAATGCTGCCTTGCCTCTCCTCCTCCTCTGTATTACTGTTTATTACCTGTTTGTGGTTTACATTTGAATATAAATCGCCTATAAAAATAAAAGGTAAACAATGTTGTATCATTGCTCGTCGGCTCCGTCGTCGCTCATTCGCTCACTCGCTCACGGGGGTGTTTGCAGCAATTGAGTGGAGCTGTGCTTTGCACACAAGGCCCATTAGAGGCGACAGAGGAAGTTTTATCGTTTTGTCAACACAGTTCAAAGTGTGAATTGTGGGTGGACAAATTTGTTTGTTGAAACTAAAGGGAAACAGATGACAATCGTCGATTGCTTTGTTGGTTTTTATGGCAAATTAATTGAAATGCCAATGATGATTTCATGCAAAGATATTTTACGATGATGTTTGCAATGTGACAATTTATTTTGCATTTGCACAAATATCGATTGTAATATGAACACTTAAGTTTGTTATGGGGCTGTCGTACAAATAGAGATTAACTTTGATGTTGTCAACGACAAATTATTAGGCATAAGAATATTTATTGAGTTTTATATGAGGCGAGAGGGAAATTGCAGCCTTGAGGAAGGATATTTAAGGGGAATTGATTTTTGTTTGGCATAAATTAGAAAAAATTTTTAGAAATTTTAGGACCGTTTGCGCGTTACATGATGTAGACAAATTAAATTACAAGAACCTATGTCTATCTACTACTATTTTCAATGATTTATTGAGCTCTTGTTATCAGCTATGTATTTATTTTTGTTAAAAACTCCTTTTTATCAAATTAAAATTTCACAGTATCATTGATTTGGGACTCAATTCTGAGAACTGCACGTGTAAGTAGCCCCAATAAAAAAAAGTTCTGCATCATTCGTTTTGTCAAGTTACATGCCATAATAATTTAATATCGATTTGAAGCTAGTAAGTATCGTATAGGGGAGTTTGTCACATTTTAGGCTCTTTTGTTTGACATAATTCGAGAACCACTAGTCCGATTTAGCTGAAACAAATTTAAACCAGTACAGAAATTTCAGTCAGGTAAACTGACTGATAAATACCATCACCCAATATAAGATATTGCTCAAGTCTTGAGTTATTGAAATGAATAGATTTTTAATTACAATAAAATTACTTATGTATAATTTTCCCCTGCTTGTGGTGCAAAATCGTCCAAAAATGTACTTATTTGTGTAGGGGCTATAGGTGCCGGTTTGGAATTTATGTGAGAAATATTAATTTTTCAAAAAAAAATTTAATTTTGATAGGGGATACTAAAAGGGGTGAACCGATACAGTCCTTATTCATTCCTGACTCAAATTTTCATACGTACAACTTACGAATAATTTGACTGAATTCAATGCACTTACAAAAAAAGATATGTATGTAAGACTATGGGGGTGAGTTCGGACCTTTGTATGGGAGGTACCAGAAGGGGTGTGTCAAATAGTTAGGTTTTCTGAGGTTTCGCCTCCTATCACAATATAAATTAACCGACTAATTTTCATTACCCCTCAAATGTCCGTTTGGAAGTTATGGAAGAATTATTAATTTTCCAAAAATAGGTCATTTTGTATGGGAGGTACCAGAAGGGGTGACCCAATATAGTCCATATTCATTCCTGATTCATATTTTCATAAGCGTACAAATTACTCATAATTTGACTGAATTCAGTGTACTAAGAAAAAAGATATGTTTGTAAGACTAAGGGTGTGAGTTCTGTCATTTGTATGGGAGGTACCAGAAGGGGTGTGTCAAATAGTTAGGTTTTCTGGGGTTTTGCCTCCTCTAATAACATAAATTAATCGACCAATTTTCATTACCCCCCAAGAGTTCGTTTGGAAGTTATAGGATAAATATTAATTTTCCAAAAATAGGTAATTTTGTATGGGAGGTACCAGAAGGGGTTATTCTGCCCATTTTCAATCCCATAAGTTCATTTTGAAAAATATTAATACTGGTAAATTTTCATACTGATCCGTTAAGGTTTACTCAAGTTATCCTGCTGACCAGCCAGCCAGCCAGCCAGACGGACATAGTTCAATCGTCTTAAAAAGTCCTGAAACGAATTGGGTCTTAAGATACTTGGGGTCTAACTCGTCTCCTTTAATGCGTTACACTTTTTTTCGTATCAAATGATATATACCCTCATCCCTAAGGGTGATGGTATAAAAATTAAGAATTACAATTCCTTTAAACTGTTCATAGAACGTTTCCCTACATAAGCAACAGTTTCACTTTTCCATTCATCAAATCATTTTCAACTGGGTTTATTTTGTAGCAGTTACAATAAAACTGTTGTACTCCGTGGCGTATGATTTACATGGAATGTTACTTATGAGAATCATACGCCGCCATATGACAATATAACAAAAGAGCCTTAAACGTGACAAATTCCCCTATGCGATACTTCCTAACTTCAAATTGATATTAAATAATTATGACATGTAACTATATGGCAATATATTACACACCTTTGTTTGACCATCATTTGCTTTCATGACAATTAACAAATTATTCCATTGCTTTAATAAACTTTTAAATAACTAACTTCCTGCCTAACAAATTCTCCTTCTGTTCACATAAATTACAATCAACATATCTTAAGAAAACGAAAAAAAATAACAAAACCAAATAAAGCCCATATCATATTAGTCATGCTATTTTTTTATCTGTAAAAAAATTCTACTCCCATATATACCTTTGATATCACAACTTATAGTAAACATCGTTAATTAAAAGGCTTTGCACTGAGATTTCATAACGATATCCCTTTCGATCTAATGTATTATGCTGTCGCCTAAACCAAAAGAGCCGCCCCTAACATTTTCAAATATGATTTACATTCAAACGAAGATTTAAAAAAACACAAAACAACATCCAAGTCAACTAACGCAAACTACAAAGAGCAACGACACATCAATTCCAGAGCTTTAGGAAATGAAAAAAACCAATGCACTCATCTGTAAATGTTTTGCAACATGAACATCAAAAACCAATTATTGATAGAAACCAACGAAACCAGAAGAATAAAGCTAAAACTACTGCAAACTACTGCCAACCGAAAAACAAGAAAGTAGAAGTTCTTCTTCATGACTTCCAGTGTCCATAAAAATTAATACTTTGCTCGAGTAAAAAGTAACTTTTCGTTTTCTATTTTAGAGAGAAAATATCTTAGCACAAAGATCTTCTTTGCACATTTAGCCATATACAAATATGTAGGTGTGTGTGCGTGTACATGTACATGTGTGCGGGTAAAACATATTATTGCTCACACTTTACGCTTGTTGCCCCATTTGTTGCAAGGAGACAGAAACAGCAAATAAAGACAGGCATTTTAGTGGCGGTGGTAGCCTGACTTTACACGAAATTTGTACATAAGTAGCAACATATCTGTAGCCTTAAATGCAACAACATATACAGTTGCGAGGAACATAATAGGCCGATTGTTGCATCATGATTTGAACATGGAGTGTAGCAAGATGCTTACGAAAGGCTGCAGAGGTATATAAACACCCTTCATAGTAAATACGTTCATACGTATATATAGATATTTTAAATTAAGATATTTTTAATCAATTTTGTGTTCGTGTATCAAATGATACATCAAAAGTGGTTTTTATTGTTTGAAATAGATATCAGCCGAAAAAGTCCAGCACCAATATTTTTAATTTGACCGTTAATATTAAAACATGAGAATTGAGGAAATATTTTCCCCACAATTCCCTTTAAACAAAATTTTATTAAAAAATATGTTCTCCTAAGGTTTCTATTATATCGTCGTCTATGTCCCAAAAACACATTCTGAGTAAATCGAAGTTAACGTTTGAAAGGCCTATAGATGTAAGCGATATAGAGAAAAGGGTACACGAAATAACTCGATTTTTAGAAGAGACATACAAATACGGATTGCGGACTCCAATTGGTATCAATAACACAAGATATGTACCATCATTAACTCTAAACTGTCAAAATGGCGTATCAAGCACAAAAATACCTGGACGACGATATCGTATTTTGTGTCTGTAAAAAAAACCAATGCTATAAAAGAATCTCAAGAAAAAAATCTCATCTTTAATGTATGAGACATGGATGGGTTATGTTGGTAGAAAGATTGCAGATATGTTAATAATCAAAACTAATCGCTGAATACGGCTTATTTTGAATATGTCATAACAAGTTATATCTTTTAAAATTATTAGGTTTTAAGGGCTATTGAACCCAAACTACTACCTTAAATGTTTTGATGTCTTGACAAAAAATGTGTGAAATATTAATACCTTTAAAACAAGTCTATGCCGATCAAAATCGGTGAAGCGTATCAAAACTTGTAATCATATATGTAACTCAGGATTTTTGAAACATGCCTTTTTGCAGTCAAAAACCTTAAACGATTTTGCGCGACCCATAAACGTCGATCAATTTTCAAGTTTTATACACCAAAATTGACATTTGGCAAAAACTGTTTTTTGTGAAATGGTCTAATGCACATGTTAGGATGAGCCATATGATAGTGTTTACGCCACTATTGTAGTCGCCCAAACGTGGTTTGTCAAAGGTATTTGAATACCCTTATTATAATGGCCCAAATTCGAAGCTGGCAATACCGTCGCTCAAGGCAATTTGCAATATGCTTCTTCTTTTTATTGAAATGGAAATTTTTTATAATACAAGAAGTCAAAGCGACAAGTGCCCGCCATTGAAATAAAGAAAATTAAAATTAAAATAGAACCACGAAAGGTTCTATTGTTGTGTTGGGCCACGAAAGAAAGTGTTGCACTCCCCTTAAATAAGTGCTTAGACGACCGGCACAAGTACCGGCCACAACAGCCTACGGACATCTCCGGCACAAGCGCCGGAACCTGCACATCTCTACTAGCTCCGGCACTAGCACCGGCTACTCTGGTCGATGAGGCAGCTCCGGCGCTTGTGCCAAATATAACTTTTTGTAGAATAGATAGATTGTACTTTTTGGTACAATATCAATATTTATTGATACATAAAAGCACTATTTTGTCTGATAAAAGTACTTCCTAGTGCAATAAAAGTACTTTTTACTATGAGTATACTATTTGATTTGTACAATAAAAGTATCTTTCTATGCCATAAACGTATTTCTTGGTACAATAAGAGTAATTTTTGGTACAAAGAAAAAAAGAAAAGTACATTTTGATACAAAAAAACTTTTTGGTTCAATATAAGTACTTTTTTATGCAATAAGAAAATTTTGGTACAATAAAAGTATTTATATTTTGGTAAAAAATGTTTTTTTTTTTGGTACAGTAAAAAAATGTATAGTTTGGTACATTTTGGGACCGGCCATGGAATAGTGGTTAGAACACGCGACTACCATGCGGGAGATCGCATGTTCAAACCTGGCTCCAGTCAACTTAAAAGAAAATTTTTCTTTCATTGTCGGTAAGAGCTTCTCAAACAGTGATGTTCGCATTCGTCGATAAACAAGTAGGTGCCGTTAGTTGTGAATCTAAAAATAAAAAGCGTGTTAATTCACTTTTTAGTATAAGAAAATTACTTTTTGATACGATAAAAGCAGTATTTTTTTCGATAAAAGTACATTTTGAGTGCGAAATACCCATTGGTACAATAAAAGTACTTTTTGATTCAATAAATTTTACTGGTTGTGTACAATAAAAGTACATTTGTTGCAATAAGACTTTTGTTGCAAAAGTTATACATAAAGTACCTTTTTGTCGAATAAAAGTACTTTCATTGTATCAAAAATATATTATTGATACAAAAATATTTTGTTTGGGACAATAATATTACTTTTTGGTACATTTACTTTTTTGTACAAAAGAGTGTACTTTTTGATACAATAAAAGTCTATTTTACAATAATAGTTTTCTGAGACAATAAATGTTCTTCTTTGAACAATAAAAGTATGTAGTTATTGGTACAATAAATTGTACTTTTTAGTAAAGCAAAAGTACTATTTGATCAAATAAAATAAATTTTTATTTAATAAATTTTTTTTTTTGGTATAATAAATTTACTTATGGCTGCAATATATGGTACTTTTTGATACAAGTAAAGTACTTTTTGATACAAATAAAATACTTTTTTATAATTTTTGGTGCAATAGATTTTATGTTTTTACTTCTTGGTAATATAAAAGTACTTTTTGGAACAATAGTATATTTGATACAATAAAAGTACTTTTTGGCAAAATAGAAGTATTTTCTTGTACAATAGAAAAATACACTAAACTTTCTTCTCGGCACATCGAAAGTACTATTGTATACAATACTATAGATTGTACTTTGTGGTACAATAAAAGGCGAGCTGGGTACAGTCTAAATATTTTTTGATGCAATAAAATACAATAAAAGTATGTTTGTGATTGATTCAATAGATTGTACTTTTTAGTACAATAAGTACTTTTTGATAAAATGATAATTTTTGATGATTTTTTGCTACAATAGATTGTACTTTTTGGTGTAATAAAAGTACTATTTTATATTATTAATTGTACTTTTTGATACATTAAAAGTACTTATTGGTGCAATAAAAGGACTATTTGATACAATAATAGTTTTTTTTGGGCCAATAAATTTATTATATTGGAATTAGAAATGATGTCCTTTTTGGCACAATAAAAGTACTTTTTGATACAATAACAATATGTTTTGATAAAATAAATAAATTTTTGGTACAACAATTGTACGTTTTGGTACAATAAAACAATGTTCTTTTTTCTACAATAAATGAACATTTTAATACAATAAAAGTACTTTTTGGCAAAATAGAAGTACATTTTGAAACAATAAAAGCACTTTGTGTCACAATAAGTTGTTGTTTTTGGCCCAATAAATGTACTTTTTTTTGTGCAATAAAAGTATGTGCCCTTTTGGTACAATAAAAAAAATTATTTACTTTTAAGTACAATAAATTGTTAATTTTGGAACAATAAATGTACTTTAAAAGTACAATAAAAGTTATTTTTAATTAATTTAACTTTTTGGTACAATAAATGTACGCTTTTGTACAATAAGTTTAATTCTTTGTATAATAACAGTACTTTTTCACACAAGGAAAGTACTTTTTGGTACAAAAAAATTACTTTTTACTACAACTAAAGGATTTACCTATTGGCACAAATAAACGTACATTTTTAATTCAAAAATTCACTTACTCTGACTCAATCATCCTTAGTTCCCTTGTGATCAAGGTAAAGTAAATTTTTCCGTATCATATTGAGGCTGTCCTTGGCATGCTCGAAATCCATGTGGCGATTCCTGTCTCCAGACGTCTACATTTGCTTTCATTGCCGGCCCCCTCGATGTTGTTGACATCAACTTTGCAGTACAGTGTCAAGTCAATCGGTTAAACTTAAAAAAAAACTTAATTTCCCTTTACATCCCATGAATGAGGTATGGGATAGCTTCTCGCGTTGCTGTGAATTAACACGCTTTCTATTTTTAGATTCACAACTAACGGCACCTACTTGTTTATCGACGAATGCGAACGTCACTGTTTGAGAGACTCTTACTAGACATGCCGATTGACTCGACACTTATACTGCGAAATTGCTGTCGACAACTTTCGAGGGGAGCCGACAATGAAAGAAAATGTTTCTTTTAAGTTGCCTGGAGCCAGGAGTTGAACCTGTGATCTCCCGCATGGTAGTCGCGTGTTCTAACCACTATGCCACGACCGGTCCCATAATCGGTATGTCTAGTAAAAGCTGCTCAAGCAACTGACGTTTGCATTCGTCTATGACCAAAAACTCAAACTTCAAACCATTGTAAAAAACATTTGTGATGTAGTGGAGCAAAATGGAGTTTAGGATTTCGTTACTGAGGTCAAATGCTATCGTTTGAAATTAGTTTGGTTCACCCCCGAGACAATGACCCTCAAATTGTGGTATAGTGTTATTCACGAATTGTAAACTCATATAAATCAACATGCCTATAAAACCCTCTGTAGCTCTCTCTCACTCTCTCGATATTTGTTGTTCAAGAAATAAAATAATTGACTTTGTTGTACAACTTTGTAAACTCGTAGTCTGTCCTATAAATGTAGCTGCGCTAGTGTACGCTCGTACTTCTTTTTAGTTGATATTTGTTGTTTATTACCATGTTTAATAGTTTTTCGGCCCCGGCTACAACGCGATGTTGGGCTACTGATAGGGGAGCCAATAACATGATCTCAAAGCGATTACCACGCGGCTAAAGCAAAGGACTGCCACACGGCCGCCCGTTGGTAACTCGTACACCACCACCAACAGCAGCCACAACAACAAAACAAGCGCAATTTCAGAAAAAAATTACAAGCATAAGATCAACATCAACCTCATCATCAGCTATTAATACTTGTCGTTGTCGTCACTCTGCAACGAAGGCATCTTTCTGCTGGACGGTAACATAAGACAGACGAACACTGGCCATCGTCTTACAACAATGTTGTCGCTCGAGCACTTCTTGTATTGTTTTGGCTTGCCGTCGGCTAAAATCACACAGCGCGCAAAGTATGGGGCCGGCAACTTGTTGGTTTTGAGTGAAAATAAAGTTGTCTTTGTGCCTTTCTCGCTATTCCAGCCAATTTCAAGGACATTAATGTTCAAAAGTTGAAGATTGTTATTTGAGGTCATTATTTGAAATTACGCTGGAAGTCATACAGAGGAGGAAGGAGCAAGGAGCAAAATACCTTCTAGCCTCTAGGAATGTTACAAGCCGAATAGTCGTTATCAGATCTTAAGGCTGGGCAAAACGCCTATGCCCAACATTATGCTCTGTTGTAGAATTGTGAAATAGTTGTTAAAGAGATTCTTTGATATTCTAAGGAAAAAGAATCAGCCACAAGGGTTTGAAATTGTTCTAAAGCAATGCGATGAATGGCAAAGCCAAGAAAAGAAGGCATTAACTTTTAGACAACACCATATGTAACTATTTCAGCTCAGTGCTGAACTTAAACAATTTGCTGCAACCAAATATAAAAGATTGTATTCAATATATATCTATCTGTATACGAGTAGTAGTAATTGTATAAAGGTTATTAGTGTTGTATCCTTCTGTGTATTGACTTCTTGCATATGCAATAAGAAAATTTAAAGCCGTTTATTGTTAATTTCTTCCATTGAATTTGATTATGATGAACTGTTGAAATCAATTAAAATATGTCTCTTTTTCGTTACGATGGCAACATTTCCTGCCAACGGACTTTGTGCCTCCTCAGCCATGTTGCTGTTGATTCATGCTTCATGCATTATTAAGCTCGTTTAATGATGTCGCTCAAGCATTTTACTACGTGTCTCGAGCATTAACAAATATTAAGTCATAAATTATGGAAATATTTGAAAAAGGAAAACTGAGTCAAGAAATACATCCTTTTTACGCTCGACGCTTCATCAATCAACAGGAGGGAGGTGTGATCAGTGGGAATATACAAAATTTGTGATAAAACATACTGACGCCATGTCGACACTGTTCTGCAATACATGTTGTCAAAAGGCTGAAAAAGTGTCAGCATATAAAATTTAAAAATATTATGATGTTAAGAAAACAACCATTGTAGTCCTTGAAGCTTTTGCTTTAACAACAATACTTTTTGACAAAATTAAAGTACTTTTTGATGCAATAAAAATTATTTTTTGCACAATTGATAGCACAATTGAAAAACTTGTTGGTACAATAAAAGTACTTTAAGTGTGTACAATAAAAGTGTTAATTAGTAAATTTAAAGATCTTTTTGGTACAAAGGGTACTGTGTTGTAAAATTAATTGTTGTTTTTATATACAATAAATGTACTTTTTGGTATCGAGTAATATCTCATTATCAAATACTATCGCTCTAGCACAAAAAGCCAGGTTTGCCACGCCCCCTTCGCCCACCGTTTAAAAATATAAATTTCGTCTTTAAATTGAAACCTGATGTGCTGGGTACTATCTTTATACGACCTTTAATCTGGCTTGGGCTGAAATATAGTTTTATCATGCCCACAGATCCAAAATTAAAATTTCGTCAGCATATTCATATTTGTGTTGTCTAGTACTATCTGTGTACCAAATTTTGTCTCTTTAGGGCTAAAATAAAGTTTTGCCACGCCCACTCCGCCCACAAATCCTAAATTTAAATTTCGTCTACATATTCATGTTTGCTCCGTCGAGTACTTTCTGTATACCAAATCTTATCTCTCTAGGGCTAAAATGCAGTTTTGCCACGCCCACTAATCCAAAATATAAATTTTGTCTGCATATTCATGTTTGCTCTTTCGAGTACTTTCTATGTACCAAATTTCATCTCTCTAGGGCTAAAATACAGTTTTGCCACGCCCACTCCGCCTACTGATCCAAAATTTAACTTTCGTCTACATAATATGTGTTGTCGAGTACTATCTGTGTACCAAATTGTATCTCTCTAGGGCTAAAATACAGTTTTGCCACGCCCACTCCGCCCACTGATCCGAAATAAAAATATCGTCTGTCAAATCATATTTGTGTTGCCGAGTACTATCTGGATATCAAATGTTATCTCTCTAGCTATAAAAAAAACTTTTACCACGCCCACTCCGCCCACTTCCATATGGTACACCAACTGCCTGTCAAATTTAATAGAATTTTTGTTGTTGCATTTTTTCCCGTGTTTAAAAACTCACTTCTCCAGCATCTTAATTAAATTTCCTCCACTTGTCTACCCAACCGCCTACACAACTGAGGAAGTGCAATTTGTCTTCTTTTTTTCTGCGCCATTGCTGCTGCTGGTTTATTACCTTCACTCTGGCTCAATTAGTTGAGTTCACGTGCGACACAAGTGAAGCGATGATATTGGTTAATACCTCGACAGTGAATGGAAAATCGGTTAAGGCGGCTGGCAAATGATGAAGTGCTTTTAATTTATGTTGAGAATAAAGAAGCGTGAGCGGCTGCGGGAACAGGAGAACCGCGCCCGTTAACAACAACGATTGATTGACTGCCGTAAGTCATGGTGAATTTTGTGTCTAACAGGCATACAAAGTAATGAACTGCCGTGTCGCCCAGTGCACCTTGACAACAAATTACGGCAAGATAGATGTACAAACTGCGCGACACATTGAAATTATTTAATTTTCTACCCCTAACCTGAGCTTTTAAATGATTATCTAAAGGTGTATGAAAGTGGGCGGTTAGAGAGAGAGGGTGATTGAATGGTACTGGCTCATTTCGTGTAGACGGGGGCATTGGCATTGAGTATACGATGATGATGATGTTGATGGCTATTTGTTTTGCAAGTGTTGACCACTTCTGTTGACCCATAAAAGTTAATGCAAGTGCATGACATTGTTATGCACTTTGGTATGGCTGCCGTTACCCGGTCGGTCAGTTGTTGTTCCACTACACAGCTACTCTGCTCTGCTCGGCTACTCCAGATAAATTGTTGTGAGATTGTTATTATTACATACATATTGCATATAATGTAGATGTGCTCTTTATGTACACAACAACAAGTACTATATACTTGCACTTAGTTTAAGTTGAGGACACTAACATAAACAACTTAATGTCCTCGAATGTGTTTTTTGAGCACACACAAATGTACTGTGTTCTTGTATGAGTGAGTGTGTATGTGTGTCACAAGACGAATGTTATATGTCCTTTTTTTACGAAATAAACAGAGCCAGAGTGTTAATGATGTGGGTGCATGAGGGTGCTCCAGAGAGTCAAAGATAGAGAAAGAGAGAGTGAGAGGGAGAGAGTGGATAGGAGGGTATGGGTAATGGTTTTCTGGAATGAAGGTAATTTTGCAGTTTTTTTTTATAACTTTCTCAAGATTAACTATTATCTTTTATGATCTTATTTACAGCTGATTATACTATATGTGTGTGTACGTTTTATATTAAGCAGATCATCATCCAGCTATTTCTTGATAACAGTAATGTACAAATTTTAATTATACCATTCTGTGTGTGTGTGCAGCATAAATGACAAAAAATGTCAGAGAGTTAAAAACAGTTGAAAATTAAACTGAATTGTGGTTGAAAGACAAACTCTGGCAATGAGTTGTTGTCACTTTTGGCTTAAACGCTATCCACCCATACCAACTCAACAACATGACAGAGATAGGTTGATTAGAAATCATATAGTAGTAATCAGAGAAACTCATTACAAATTATAGTAAAGAAGATATTGAATTTAAAGAAGGAATATATGAAATCAAAATTTTTATATCACAGCAAACAAGTTATTTTCAAAGAAAAACGTTCAAATTTACAAGCGGATAAGTAGGAGATGATGATAATGTACTTCTGAATATATGTTTTTAAAGAACGCCATATCATTATAAAAGTTGTATATCAACTAAAGTGTTCAAAGCCGAAAACCGTTTAACCGGTTTTTTTCTCCGAAACCATATGCCGGCTTGTTCAAAACAAGCTATTTTCGATTACCCTGTTTAACGGGAATTTAAAAAATGATGAAAATCACTACATTTATACCCTCACCTAAACCAACACACACAGTGACTACTTCACTTTGCTACTTATAGTATTGCAAATGGCCTTCATGGCCACGCCCCTTCTGATACTTCCCATACAGATAAAAACCGTTTGGAAATCGAGTAATAATATAAAGTAAAGATTTAGCAGAACAAAGTTTTGAAGAAAAAAACCTGATAGTCTAGCCATGCCCCTTCTGGTATCTTCCATACAAATGTACCACTCCGGCCACTTTAGAAATCGAATAATAATATCAATATACTAGAAATTTTTATGTTTTTTTTTTTGAAGGGTTAGGGTATATGTAAGTCGAGATTACCAACTGAAACTTTCTTACTAGGTATTGGAAGTAATACATCCACAGAAAATAGCCAGGATAGTTTTGGGCAAATTGGCATATGGAAAGTCGTGCGAGTTAATACTTACTTACTTACTTACTTAACTGGTACTTCTATGCAATCCCAGTGGATTATATACCGCACGTAGAAAAATATTATAAGCGCCTCGATCTTCTGCGCTTCTTCTCCAGTTAGTCACACCGAGTTCTGTAAGGTTCTCAGTAACCTGGTCTTTCCAACGGAGTTTTGGTCAACCTCTTCTGCGCCGTCCATCGAGTTCATTGTCAAAGACTTTTCGAGCTGGAGCATTTTCGTCCATGCGTACAACATGACCTAGCCAACGCACCCGTTGCACCTTAATGCGTCTGACCACGTCAATGTCAGTGTACAGCTCGTACAGCTCATGATTCACATGACTCCGATACTCTCCGTTAACGATGATGTGCCCATATATTTGACGGAGTATTTTTCTCTCGAATACCGCCAGAACCGATTCATCCGCTTGTGTCATAACCCAGGATTCTGAGCCATACATTAAGACAGGTAGAACCAGTATCTGGTATAGCTGGAGTTTTGTTCGTCGAGAGAGGGCTCTGTCATTGAATCGCTTGCTTAGTCCGTAGTAGCATTTATTTACAAGCAGCACTCTTCTCCGGATTTCTAGGCTGACATTATTTGGTTTGTTTATGGCGGAGCCTAGGTAGACAAAATTATCTACCACCTCGAAATTATAGTTGTCAACGTTCACGCAGTTTCCCAAACGAGTAGGTTCTTTGTTCGTTGAAACTAATAACTTTGTTTTGTCCTCGTTCTCCTTCTGTATACCTGAGAAGGCTGCAGTCACATCCCGCAGTTTTCGACCAATGATATCTAAGTCATCAGCGTACACGAGTAGCATGTGGCTTTTGTTGAATATAGTGCTACTCGTGTTTACAGCAGCTTTTCTCATTATCATCTCCATCACTATGTTGAAGAGATCACACGATAGGCCGTCGCCTTGTTTTAGGCCTCGTCTGGTATAGAATGGCTCCGTAAGGTCATTGCCAATATTCACTGAAGACTTCGTGTCAGTCAGCGTCATTCCGCAAAGACTTATCAGCTTCGCTCCAAACTCAGCCATGGCTTCAAGTAATTTCTGCCATATCGGGCTGTCGAAGGCAGCTTTATAGTCCACGAAAAGATGGTACGTGTCGATCTGTTTCTCTTGGGTCTTTTCCAGGATTTGCCGAAGTGTTAAAATCTGGTCAGTTGTTGATTTTCCAGGTGAGTTAATACTTTAGGTAATTCTCAGTGGATGCTGTCATTCAAATTGCCTAGAGCAACACGAAAATTTGTTTGAAATGCCCGTAAGTGACCGTCTTCTTTTCCATCATCAAAAAGAACTTAAAGTGTTTCAAAACGTGTTTTTATTGTAAAAAAGTACTTTTATTACATCATAAAGTATTTTATTTGCAAAATTGTGTACGTTGACTGCACCTGAATATACATAAATCGTTTTTTTATTGTACCAAAAATGTACTTTATTTAAAGCAAAAAGTATTTTTATTGAAACAGCTTTGTACTTTTAGTACTTTAGTTGTACCAAATAGTATTCCTTTTTTTGTTCAAAAATTTACGTTCATAGTAGTACCGAAAGGTATTTCTGTACTTAAATTGTACTAGAAATTATTTTAATAATAACAAAATGTACGTTATTGCACCATAAAGTACTTTAATTGGAAAATTGTGTAATTTTATTAAACAAAAAGTACTTTTATTTTTTCAAAAGGTACCACAAAGAAATTTTATTGTAACAAAAAGTATTTTGATTGCACCAAAATGTACAAAAACGTACTTTTATTGTACCAAAAATGTACTTTAATTGTAACACAAAGTAATTTGATTGCACCAGAAAGTACTTTAATGTCAAAAGTAATTTAATTATACAACAAAGTTCTTTTATTAGATAAGAAAGTGTTTATATTGTACCAAAAATCACTTTATAATAGTGGGAGACCCTTCGTCCTTTAAAGGGCAAAGTTTTTTCCGGACAAAGAAGACTATACTTGACCCGGCAGACTTCGTCCTGCATCTAAAATTATTGGTTAAGACGTTGATTACTTGTTGCAATCTACTAACGATTGGCTACTTTTTTTGTCCAAAAATTTAAGTTTATTCCAAAAACAAAGAAGACTGAAAGGCATTCTTGTTGGAATTTCTGATGAAAACTTACCTGGTAAGTCTAATTAAATTCTTGTATTGGTTTGCTTCTATTGTACCGCAATGTACTTTACGTGTATCATAACGAACACTTTACTGTACCAAAAAGTACTCTTATTGTACCAAAAATTACAAATTATAGTTTCTAAATGCATTTCTATTGTATAAAAAAGTACAATTTATTATACCGTAAAGTACTTATATAGTACCGAAATTTACTTTTATTGTAGCCAAACGTACTTTTATTGTACCGAAAAGTACATCGTTTGTACTAAAAAAGTACTTTTATTGTAGCAGAGAGTACCTTTAGTTTACCAAATAGTACAATTTATTGTACCCCAAAGTACTAGAAAGTACTTTTATTTTTCCTAATAGTACATTTGTTTTACCAAAAAGTACTTTTTTTGTACAAAAGAATACTTTTATTGTACCAAATAGTACAAATTATTGTTTTAATACGCATTTCAGTGTACTAGAAAGTACTTTTATTGTACCTATTAGTAAAATTTTCTGTACCAAAAAGTACTTTTATTGTACATTAAAGTTAATTAATTGTACCAAAAAGTAAATTTCAAAGAACCGCAAAATACTTTTATTGTGCCTAAGTACAATTTATTGGATCAATAAGCATTTTAGTGTACTAGAAAATACTTTTATTGTACCAAAAAGCACTTTTACTGTACAAAAGAATACTTTTATTGTACCAAATAGTACAATTTATTGTTTTAATAGGCATTTTAGTGTACCAGAAAGTACTTTTATTGTACCTATTAGTAAAATGTTCTGTACCAAAAAGTACTTTTATTGTACATTAAAGTTAATTTATTGTACCAAACATTGTACATTTCAAAGAAACGCAAAATACTTTTATTGTGCCTAAGTACAATTTATTGTATCAATAGGCATTTTAGTGTACTAGAAAGTACTTTTATTGTACCTCATAGTAAAATTTTCTGTACTAAAAAGTACTTTTATTGTACCTAAAAGTTAATTAAATGTACAAAAAAGTACAGTTTAAAGAACCCCAAAATACTTTTATTGTGACTAAAAGTAAAAGTTCCATACCAAAAAGATATTTTATTGTACCAAATAGTACTTTTTTAAAAAAAATACCTTTATCGCTTTAAAAAGTACAACTTATTGTACCGAAATACTTTGACGCAGCAAAAAGTACAGTTTATTGTACCATAAAGTACAATTTATTGTACCAAAAAGCACTTTTACTGTACAAAAGAATACTTTTATTGTACCAAATAGTACAATTTATTGTTTTAATAGGCATTTTAGTGTACTAGAAAGTACTTTTATTGTACCTTATAGTAACATTTTCTGTACCAAAAAGTACTTTTATTGTACCTAAAAGTTAATTAAATGTACAAAAAAGTACAGTTTAAAGAACCCTAAAATACTTGTATTGTGACTAAAAGTAAAAGTTTCGTACCAAAAAGATATTTTATTGTACCAAATAGTACTTTTTTAAAAAAAAATACCTTTATCGCTTTAAAAAGTACAACTTATTGTACCGAAAATACTTTGACGTACCAAAAAGTACAGTTTATTGTACCATAAAGTACAATTTATTGTACCAAAAAGTGCTTTTACTGTACAAAAGAATATTTTTATTGTACCAAATTTTACAATTTATTGTTTTAATAGGCATTTTAATGTACTAGAAAGTACTTTTATTGTACCTATTAGTAAAATTTTCTGTACCAAAAAGTACTTTTATTGTACATTAAAGTTAATTAATTGTACCAAAAAGTACATTTCAAAGAACCGCAAAATACTTTTATTGTGCCTAAGTACAATTTATTGTATCAATAGACATTTTAGTGTACTAAAAAGTACTTTTATTGTCTCTAATAGTTAAATTTTTTGTACCAAAAAGTACTTTTATTGTACATTAAAGTTAATTAATTGTACCAAAAAGTACATTTCAAAGAACCGCAAAATAATTTTACTGTGACTAAAAACAAAAGTTTCGTACCAAAAAGATATTTTTTTGTTCCAAATAGTACTTTTTTTAAAAAAAAATACCTTTATCGCTTTAAAAAGTATAACTTATTTTACCGAAAATACTTTAACGTACCAAAAAGTACAGTTTATTGTACCATAAAGTACAATTTATTGTACCAAAAAGCACTTTATCTGTACAAAAGAATACTTTTATTGTACCAAATAGTACAACTTATTGTTTTAATAGGCATTTTAGTGTACTAGAAAGTACTTTTATTGTACCTATTAGTAAAATTTTCTGTACCAAAAAGTACTTTTATTGTACATTAAAGTTAATTAAATGTACAAAAAAGTACAGTTTAAAGAACCGCAAAATACTTTTATTGTACCAAATAGTACAACTTATTGTTTTAATAGGCATTTTAGTGTACAAGAAAGTACTTTTATTGTACCTATTAGTAAAATTTTCTGTACCAAAAAGTACTTTAATTGTACATTAAAGTTAATTAATTGTACCAAAAAGTACATTTCAAAGAACCGCAAAATACTTTTATTGTGCCTAAGTACAATATATTGTATCAATAGGCATTTTAGTGTACTAGAAAGTACTTTTATTGTACCTATTAGTAAAATTTTCTGTACCAAAAAGTACTTTTATTGTACCTTAAAGTTAATTAATTGTACCAAAAAGTACATTTCAAAGAACCGCAAAATAATTTTATTGTGCCTAAAAACAAAAGTTTCGTACCAAAAAGATAATTTATTGTACCAAATAGTACTTTTTTCAAAAAAAATACCTTTATCGCTTTAAAAAGTACAACTTATTGTACCGAAAATACTTTGACGTACCAAAAAGTACAGTTTATTGTACCATAAAGTACAATTTATTGTACCAAAAAGTACTTTTACTGTACCAAATGGTACAGTTTATTGTACTACTACTATGTTTTGTGTAATTGATTTTTAGTAATTTCTTCAAAATTTTTAAATTTTTTTTAAACTTTTAGTCGAAACAAATCTACGAATACTTGAAATTTGTCATGCTTGTCATTATTTCCCCGAATTTTAAGAAAGGGACGATTTTATTCTTTGTAAAAAGTAGTTCCCTGGGATCTCATTAGAGTTACCATTAATTCTGGTGCAGCGGTTTCCGGTTGGTTTTAGCGGTTAGTACCATGTTCATTCGATTTTCTCCGATCATTTTCTAAAGTTTTTCATTATACCTTTTGTACCAAAAAGTACTTTTATTATACCACAAAGTACTTAATTTAAAATTTTTGTACCGAAAAGTAATAGTAAATGAATTTGGAATCAGTGAACAAGGTTAAGTAAAAGTTAAAACCAACAAGTCTGCTGATAAGTATTTGTGTATATAGCGGAAATACGTATACTGACTACCTGGCATTATGCGATTATCATTTTGCTGATACTACAAGAAAAAATCTAAAACTTGAGTTGAAAAAAGATTTGAACTAACAAATGTACTTTTTCGTCTTCTGTTTTTTCCCACCTCCTCCCACCTCTCTTGATGGATATTAATATCAGTAATAATATCCTCCTCTATAACTTTTTCCTAATTCAGCGAAATGTGACATGCTAAACACATGTTGATACACCAAATCTGCGTACGCTAAAGCTTTCGGCTCTATTTCGAATACCAACGAATATTTACTCTGCCTACATAATTTTGATGTTATAGAAATTTTCTAAACTGCCTCCCAAAACTTTCATAATTAATGATAATTCCCTTTAGTTGGACAGAAAAAAATCTCATGTGTGCACTCCCCCTTGGCATTATATCATCTTTTGCTTATGTTGCAACAGAGTTTGTGTGATCTGTACTACTCTCTGAGTGATTTGCACAGAAGTTAAGATGCCCCAAAGCTAAATGCTGTACAAAAAATAAAAAAGCCGCATCCATTTGTCGTTGTTAATAATAAAGGCATTTTCTTTGTCTAACGTGAATTTTTCGCTATGGTTTTAACATTTAACGCATTATACGTACGCTCTTTTTTCGTCCATTGTTTGAATATGCAAATTATCATTTCATGAAAAGAGATTCACATTATTATCAACGAATTCAACTCAGTTCAACGGAATTGAACTCAACTGACGAAAGGGATTAAGTTGCGACTGTTTCGGTCTGGAAGACAAACGGGGTGATGAGATGCAGCCAGTAACTAGTGACGCGACACAGCTAGTCACAGTGGGTAACCAACGACATACACATATCGTAGTACTGTTGCTCTATTATATTAATCCTATGCTTTTTTCTTAATATTCCTTTCAACCACTGTGCCCTATGTAAAGTCTATTGTTCTTCTTTTTGGAAGTTATGATGATGGGAGGCCGTTTCATTTTACCATCTAACAATGATGCATAATTTTTCATAGAGTTTTTACTGAATTTTTGTATCTGCAGCGTTGGTTATTCCATAATTATATACTACATAGACTGCCATTTATATAATTACTCGTATCTAGATTTTTAAAATACAACAAACCGATGCATTGGGGTTTGTTTCAAAAAAAAGATGGAATTTTACATTTATGTGAAAATTGAAACATGTTCATGGGTTTTTGTTTTGTTTGTAATACAGCTTCTACTGCAGATGAGTGGTAAATATATACGGGGGGAAAATAGTTGTTCCAAAAACGCATCGTTTTAAATGTGTTTCAAACAGCAAAGTTGCAGGGAGCTTTTTTTTTTTGACAAATTAATGCATTACAATAAACTTTATTTAATATGGAAATGTGTGTGAGTGTGTCATTGTGTTAACTTCAATTGGTTAAAGCTGCTGTAGCTGCTGCTGTTGCTGCAGCTGGTGGCTCGTCTGCTGTGTGGGTCTGCTTTAAGCGGGTGGTGAGTTACGACCAATATTCAAATAGCGATAAAATGTTGTTGATGACGGTAATGTTATTGTTGCTGTTGCATACTGTTAAGTGGGGGGGTTTTTGTTGCACTTGCCATAAAAAATAGCATCATCATTATTCCATGCTTTGTTCATTGTCCCGCTTTTTGTGTTTCACTTATTTTAAAGAAAATTTGTTGTTTTGTTTTTAAGCAGAGGGGTAAAAGCAGACAGTTTTCTGTTGAAAAAAGGGTTGAAGATGAAATAGTATAGAATAATTATTCAAGCAGGTGATTTAAAATCTTCTAAGAAATTATACGATTTTACATATATTTATTGGTGTTAATTATATTGTGTGAAAAATTGTATTAGATTTGTTATTCTATACTTTGCAGCTTTTCATTCGACAACTTGGAAGGAGGTGAGTTTTGGTGTATGTTAGAATTCTGCACAAGTGCGCTTGAAACTGCTTAAAGATTATTTGCTTTTTTTCCAGACATTTGATTGTTTTGATTATGTGAACAAGGCAACGGTACACGACAAAGGTATTGTTTTGATAAAGAAAGTACATAACCAAGAGAATGTGAATTTTGTTCACAACGGTGTTTTGTACCTTTTTTATACTGAAAAGTTTTGTATTGTACCAAAAAGTAAAATTTGTTGTACCAAACTTGTAGCCAAAAGTACTTTTATTGCACCGAAACATACTTTTATTGTACTAAAATGTACAATTTATTGTAGCAAAATTTAATTTTATTGTAGCCAAAGATACTTTTATTGTACCGAAAAATACTTTTATCGTACTAAAAAAATTCCGAAAAGTAATGTTATTGTACCAATTAGTACAATTTATTTTACCAAACTTTTATTGTACAGGAAAGTATCTTAAGTTTACCGAATAGTATAATTTATTGTATCCAAAAGTACAATATATTGTACCAAAAAGTACTTTAATTATACAAGAAAGTACTTTCATTTTACCTAATAGTACTTTTATTGTACCAAAAAGCACTTTTATTGTACAAAATAATACATTTACTGTACCAAATAGTACAATTTAATGTACCAATAGGTATTTTAATGTACTAAGAGTACTTTTTTTTGGGTTCGGCCGTGGCATAGTGGTTAGAACACGCGACTACCATGCGGGAGATCGCAGGTTCAAACCTGGCTCCAGTCACCTTAAAAAAATTGTTCTTTCGTTGTCGGTTCCCCTCGAATGTTGTTGACAGCAACATTCTATCTGTACGCGAGAAGCTATCCCATAACTCATTCATGGGGTGCAAAGGGAAATTAAGTTTTTAAGTTAAGTTTTAAGTTAAAAAGTACTTTTATTGTACCAAATAGTAAAATTTTCTGTACTGTACTGTTTTATTGTAAATAAAAGTAAATTAATTGTAGTAAAAAGTACAGATTAAAGTGCCGGAAAATACTTTTATTGTGCCAAAAAATACTTTAGTTGTATCTACAAGTTAAATTTCGTACCAAAAAGTACTTTTAATATACCATGTACCGAAAGGTACTTTTTTGTAACGAATAGTACTTTTGTTGTACAATGAATTATTTTTATTTCACCCAAAGTACTTTTATTATACCAAAAAGTACAAAATATTGTACCAAAATTTACTTTTGTTGTAGCCAAAAGTACTTTTATTGTACCGAAACATACTTTTACTGTACTAAAAAGTACACTTTATTGTACCAAAATTTACGTTTATTGTAGCCAAAATTACTTCTATTGTACTAAAGAATGGCCAAGAAGCAATTTATTGTACCAAGTAACAAAATTTATTGTATCAATAGGTATTTTAGTGCACTAGAAAGTACTTTTATTGTACCAAATAATAAAATTTTTTGTACCAAAAAGTACTTTTATTGTACATAAAAGTAATTTAATTGTGCCAAAAAGTACAGTTCAGCGTACCGCCAAATAATTTTGTTGTACCAAAAATACCCTTAAATGGGCGTAAAACTAAAAATTCCGTACCATAAAGAACTATTATTGTACCAAATTTTTGTCCAAAAAATTAATTTTACTGCTTTAAGAAGTACAACTTATTGTACCGAAAAATTGTTTTAGTAAAAGTACCATATTTTATTGTACCAAAATGTAATTTTATGGTACTAAATTGTACAGTTTAATGTACTTCACAGTACTTTGTTTTTTGTAGCAAACTGTACTTTTATTGTACCATAAAGTACTCTTATCGTACTAAAAAGAACATTATGTACCGAAAAGCACTTTAGTTCATTTGTATCAAAAAATTGTATCAAAAAGTACTTTTATTGTATAGTACAACTTATTGAAACTAAAAGCACAATTTATTGTTTCTTTGTACCAAAAAGTGAAGTTTATTGTTTTTTTTAATACCGAAAAGTACTTTCATTGTACGCAAAGTACTCTTACGAAAATAGTACAATTTATTGTACCTAAAAATACTTTTATTGCACCAAAAGGAAAAATTTATTGTAAAAAAGTAATTTTGTGGTGCCAAAATGTACTTTAATTGTGTAACCCCGTTGTTATTGTTGAAAGCATCTTCTACATAGTCGAGTCAATCGGCATGTCTAGTAAAAGCTTCTGAAAAAGTTGACATTCGGAATTGTGGTTAAAATGTAGGTTCCGTTGTGTGAGTCTTAAAGTAGAAGCGTCTCAACTCACACAAATGACCGAAGCCCGAAGCGAAAAAAAAAAAAAAAAAAAAAAAAAAAAAAAAAAAAAAAAAAAAAAAAAAAAAAAAAATATAACGGCTGGTTATATCACCTTATTTGGCCTATGTGGGAGGAATAAAAATACCGCGTTGATGTTTAAGCACAACTTTATTGTTCGCTTGGGTAAAGAATACTGAGTTGAGCGTAGATGGTAAAATACGTTAGAAGCATTAAATTAGGGTCGAACTCGACAGCTGAATTCGAGAGCGAGCTTTCGGCCAATAGTGCAACAGGAGGTTGAACTATGACTCAAATTGAGTTAAGGGACGGTAACGTAGTTCGGGCATAAACATTCCGCCCCCCTTGCAGAATTTAACAAATCTGGAACATCAGTACATATTTAACAATTTCTTATTTAAATGTATACATACATTACTATTATTAGAAAGCTTAAAACTAATTCAAATTCAATATAATTTCGCATGAGGTAAATTCAGTTCAAGTTTAATTCATTTATAAGAAAATAACGATCGATCGATAACTAACGATCGGGTTGGTTGTGGTATTTTAATCTGGCTTACTATCCAGAATTTACATTAATAATAATAGTTGCTCCACTTGATGACGGTCCATGGCTTTTGGGTACATTAATGCGGTTGTTGGATGTCGTAACTTCTTTGGTGGGCTGCTGTTGGGCATGAGTCTTTTTTGACATTCTCCATTTTTTTAATCCGTGCAAAAGCGTGTGGTGCTTGGAGTGACAAACTTTACATCGTTCGCGGCTTTGGCAGTCATTTAGACAATGGGAATGTGCAAGGCAATTTGTACAATATTTAAATTTGCGAACAATTCCCATTCGTTTTTTAACGGTAAGGCGACGGAATCGGAAGCATTTCCTTAAGGGGTGATCCTTCATGCAGAATTTGCAGTCCTTGGATTTGTGCCCACGTCTGGACGATGTTGTTTCTAGTTGTCTGTCGGGGTTTTCTGTTGCATCACGATTGGTACGTAGTCGTCTGGGTGGGGTTGACATTATAGGCTATGGAATGGGAAAAAGTTAGTTAGGTGTTGGGTTAGGAAGTAATACTAATTTAACGATAGGTCTTTTAATCAGACCGCTGGTAGTGCGCACTTCTGCTACTCGAACTTTAGAGTCCGACCCGGGTATGACCCTTTCGATACGTCCTAAAAGCCATTGGTTTGGGGGAAGATTATCCTTTCGAATAACTACGAGGTCGCCGACTGAAAAGTTACGTTGAGGTGATTGCCATTTGGTTCTTTTATGGAGTTCTTTTAAGTACTCTTCTTTCCATCGTATTGCCAACTGATGGTGAAGAATTTTTAGTTTTTGCCATCGGTTACAGTAAGTCAAGGATTGTTGAGAGCAGTCAGGTTCTGCTGGTGCTAAGAGTGGGGTCCCTATTATGAAGTGTCCGGGTGTAAGCGCACACAAATCGGACGGGTTTTCGCTCATTGGGCTTAGTGGGCGTGAGTTTAGACATGCTTCTATACGAGCGAGCAATGTATAAAATTCTTCATATGTAAAAGAATGTGATTGGCCAACTTTCTTAAAATGAGCTTTGAAACTCTTTACCCCGGCCTCCCAAAGACCTCCCATATGAGGTGCACCCGGGGGGATAAAGTGCCATTCGATATGTTGGAATGCATATTGTGTAATTATCTGCTGACGTATATGGTTTAAAACTTGCTTCTGATCTGCTGAAAGAATGTTAGCCGCGCCAACAAAGGCGGTACCGTTATCAGAATATATAGCTTTAGGGGTGCCTCGCCGAGAAAAGAAGCGTGCAAATGCAGCTAAGAAGGCTTGGGTTGAAATATCACTGGTCATTTCCAGGTGGATTGCCTTAGTTGCGAAACACACAAAAATCAAAACGTAGCCCTTTGTTAGTTTAGTACCCCGACCTACATATGACTTGACGTCGAATGGGCCGGCAAAGTCGACTCCTGTTGTTGTAAATGGTCGAGACAGAACGGTCCTTTCCGGAGGCAATGCGGCCATTATTTGTTGACTGATCTTGTGTCTCTCGATAACACAAGTTTTACAATTAAAAATTACCGTTTTGATCAAATTCTTTAACTTTGGTACCCAGAATTCCATGCGCATTAATCGTAACATTAGACTGTTAGAGCCATGTAATGAATATTTATGGACAAACTCAAGATATAGACGAGTAAATCTCGCACCATAAGGGAGTAACTTTGGGTACTTCTCCTCGTAGGTAAGCACAGGGGATTTCGCAAGCCTACCATTGACACGCAAGAAGCCGTCCGAATCAATAAACGGATTGAGGGTAAGGATGCTGCTTTTCCGTGGTAAAGCAACATGTTTGGAAAGACAATTGTATTCCGAGAAATATGTTTTTTGGCATACGATTATAAGTCGTGCCTTAACGAACTTTAATTCTGCGTGGCCTAATTCAGGGGTCATATATGTCGTTGTACGTCTATGATCTGGATGGGTCAAGTGAAAGAAACGAAAGATATAGCAGATTATTCTGATGGCTTTGGAAAAATTTGAAAAACGTGTCAATATATCATCATCGATTTGATTGAAATGTGCCTTAACAGGTCGAATCTCTTCTTCAGTTAGATAATTCTGCGGACGTAATGGCCATTGAGTGGAAGAAAGACAAAGCCAAGATGGACCTTTCCACCATAAATCACTTGTGCTGAGTTCGATTGCGGTCGTTCCGCGAGAGGCTAAATCAGCGGGATTATCATGGGATTGAACATGTGCCCAATTGCAGTTACCTAGTTTCTCATTTATAGACGCGACTCGATTCGCTACAAAGGTCTTCCACTGGAAAGGGGGCTTTTGAAGCCAAGCCAATACAATTGTCGAATCTGTCCATAGAAAAAGACGATGGTTGTCAATTTTTAATTGGGCCTGCACATTGCTAACAAGCTTTGCCATGAGCTCTGCACCACAGAGTTCTTTTCGTGGCAGGGTTACGAACTTAATTGGGGCCACTATAGATTTGGCAGTTAGTAGGTGGGTCCGAATATCCCCATTTGGTAGTTCCACCATGATATACAGGGTGGCAGCGTACGCCTTCTCAGAGGCATTGCAGAAACCATGCAGTTCTATTTGAAACGAGGGGTGGTAGTCAACAAAGCGAGGTATACGAATTTTTTCTAAATTAGGAATATCTTCCATAAATTTTTGCCATTTAATTAATGTGTCAGGCGTAATATGCTCGTCCCAATCAGTTTGGTCCTTCCAGATCTGTTGCATTAGGATTTTTGCAACAACTATCTTCGGGGCTAGCCAACCTGCTGGGTCATATAAATGAGCTATTTCAGATAAGACACTTCTTTTTGTTGTATCGTTAGACTTTCTTTGTTTACCTGGGATGAAATAAAAGCAGTCGCTACCGGCATTCCATCGCAAACCAAGTGTTTTTGTTGTACTTGAATCTGATAATTTCAGAAAACCAGAGTTTAACAAAAAATCTTGGGGTATGTCTTGCAGCAAAGACTCGTGGTTTGCTGTCCATTTCTTTAAAGGAAACCCAGCAGAGTCTAGAACTGTCACAAGATCTTTTCTAGTTTTGAGAGCAGTTGGGAGATCGTGTGATCCACCCAGGACATCATCGACATACATAAAGTTCCGTAAAATGTTCGAAACAGCGGGGAATTCTGGCTGACATTGTTCGGCTAATTCGAACAATGTTCTTATGGCCAGATAGGGGGCACAGTTGACACCGAATGTAACTGTGTTCAATTCGTAGTCATTGATGTCGCTGTGGGTATGGTTTCGGAATAAAATCCGCTGAAAAGGGGTATGCTCGGGGTTTACGAGAATCTGACGATACATTTTCTCGATATCTGCGTTAAATACGTATTTGTAAAGACGCCAACGCAAAAGAAGTATGGTTAAATCAGCTTGTAAAGCAGGTCCGGGATATAAAACGTCGTTGAGACTTTTGCCATTGGACGATGCATTTGACGCGTTAAAGACTACTCGTAGTTTAGTAGTAGTACTTTCAGGCTTCAAAACTGCGTGATGGGGTAGATAGAATGTAGTAGTACAGTTTGAGCCGTTGGGGGTAACTTTTGTCATATGACCGAGGGTTAAATACTCCTCGATGACGTTGTCGTAATTTGTTTTAATAACTGGGTTCTTGCTTAATCTGGTTTCGTTTCTAAGAAACTGAGATAAGGCGTTTTTACGCGATTCGCCTAGCTGAATATATTGGGGAAATTTCTTCTTGAAAGGGAGAGATACAACAAAGCGACCTTGGTCGTTTCGAAATGTTGTATTCTTATATAAATTTTCACAGAAGAGGTCGTCATCAGACATAGGGGCTGTTTCGGACACTTCTTCCAGTTCCCAAAAACACTTTAATTGATCGTTTAATGAGATTTCATTGAAAAATGACGAAACGGTGGGACTCGGGGTACGGGTTGTCACCCGTCCTGTGACTATCCAACCAAAAGCTGTTTGCTGAGCCACCAACTTTTGGTCTGGTGCCCATCGGACACCATTAAATAGTATTCGGGGGTAAACGTCTCCCCCAAGGAGAACGTCAATACGAGAATTATTTTGGGCAGAATCGGCAATTTGCAGATCACTAAAGTTGGCCTGTATTGCGGGAAGAGTAGATTGGTTCGCAAGTTGACCAGTGAGTTTTTTCACAACATACATATCAACTTCTATTCTAAAATTACAATCAAGGGGAGATCCTATTGATAGAGCACACACCCTGCTCGACATGGCTGTTAATGTTCCATTGAGTCCAATAACACCCGTTTGGGAACATTTTGTAGGCAGATTCAACTTCCTTTGAAGTGTTTTCGATATAAATGACGCTTCGGATGCAGGGTCTATTAAAGCCCGGACAGTAAACTTATTGTTTCCAATAAGAACGTCTACAGAAGCAGTACCGAGAATGACAGACGAAAAAGTAGCGGACTGTATTTGAGTAGAGAAGGCATGTCGTAATGCGGCACTAGCAGAAGTAGACGGAAGCACATTTGACGGCTGCTGGTCAAAGGATTGAGGTACATTGGAAGGGAAGTGTGGCGAAGGTAGAAGTGAAGAGTCTCCAGAATTGCATGCACTTACGACCTGATCAGATTTCGCTGTGTCACAAGACCGATGAAGAAGGGAGTGGTGCTTTTTACGGCACAGGGAGCATAAAAACGAACTTTTGCAATTTTTGAATTCATGCGAAGTTGCTAAACAATTGGTGCACCGTTTAAGTGTTTTCACCGTCGTTAGGCGCTTTTCCACCGACATCTTTAGAAATTCAGCGCATAAGCGAAGGGGGTGCGAGTCTGCACAAAGAGGACACGTTTTTGAATTATTCGATATTTTATTGTGGTAGGTATTAAGGTTTTTTACTTCGCGGGAGTGATTGCCAGAAACATTCTTGTGCCCGGAAGATTTTGTGTTATTTTCATGAGGGGTTGGTGGAGATCTGATATCGGCAACAGATTCCAGGGTATGATAACGTGAATTAAGAAAACAATCCATTTCTTTCCACGTTGGTAACTTGGACTTATTTTGAATTGACTGTTCCCAGAGATGCAGAGTAAGGCTGGGAAGGCAGGTCGAGCACAGATAAACAAATATCATATCCCAGTTTCCGGTATCTATCTTAAGTAAAGATAGATTGGCGACACAATCATTTATAGTGCGCTGCAATGTTTTTATGCTAGGGCCTGATTCTTTAGTTATAGGGTTAAGATTGAACAATGCCTTCAGCTGAGCGTTGATGAGCACTCTTGTATTCTCATACCGCTCAACGAGATTCTTCCATGCCATCTCGAAGCCTTCGTTTGTAAGGGGGCATGTTTTAAGAATCGCTCGAGCTTCACCCTGTGTTTTCTTAAGGAGGTGGCAAAGTTTTTCGACTGGGGTGAGACGGGCATTGTTTTTGTACAATGCAGAAAACATGTCGCGGAAGGATGGCCACGATGCATAGTCTCCACAGAAAATTTCTGTGTCGCAAGGGGGTAGGGAAATGTTAGGGCTATGAAGAGCAGAGCTCAAAGTGGCGTCGGGGCCGTTCGGGGTCTTTAACTTGTCAACCAATTCATTGGCCTTTGACAAGGTCTTTAAGTGAGCGTCGAAAGCTGCATAAAATTTGCCTTTTATGGTTACTAGATCTACGTCCTTTTTTTGGGACTGAAGTTTTGAAAGAAGTAAATCGTAGGCAGAGCGAAGGACATTCCATAGGTGGATGACTTCATCCTTGTATACCTCTAGAGTATAAACAGAATGGTCCTTTTCAGGAATGGAAAAAAATTCATTCTGAAATTCTACAACCCTGTCTGTTGCTCGAATAAAATTATCTAATTCAGACATTATATCAAATTAGAGCACGTTACACAATATATAATAGATACACGGACTACAATGGTAATTATTGACCAAGTTGTCAAAAAAATCACTAAAAATATTAGATCTAACTGATGCCGTAGTTAAATTGCCGATTGTAAGATAAAACTAACCGATCAAATTAACAAATCTTAAAAATTTGGTAAAATTTAACGCTAGATCTATTTTGATACGGGTCACTGTGTACCACTGATATTCTAAAATAAGAAAACGAGTTGAAAGTGTATTAAGATGAGCCGAGACAAATTTAACTAATTTTGTCAACAAATCAAAACCAGAATAATAGTGAAAGACAACCAACAGCACTTATAGAGGGGAAAAATCTAATTTATTTTATACTAATTCAGTAAACTAAAAAAAAATTATTCAATTGACTTTCTGAGTTTTATAGCAGTGCAAGTGTTATGGGTTAATAGCGTATCAGATCTTATAAATAATCAACAACGAAATTGTCCTCAGTAATTTGGTGACCCAATCACACCCTTATCCGATATTAAAATTTAATTTTCGACAAAGATTATAATTGCGAGAACATTCGCTGTATTGAAAATTCCATATGCACGTATAAATTTCGTTGGGCAATAGTTAACACTTTTTTCGAGTTAGCACCTTTATTTGTAATTGAATTGTAATTATTCTAAAAGCAGGTTCGTTTCACTGTTATAAGCAAGGGTTTAAGCCAATCTCTTATACGGATGGCTCGAATCACACACAATAGTAAGCGATTAGTTCTTCATATGCATTGCACCAATGGACTTTTAGCTTAGCAATGCCGATGTTGTGAGTTTGAGGTTGCAATCAGATCGCTATTTCGAACCGGTCTGTCGGAGGTGAGTATTAGGTCGTAGTTAGATCAATGTTTGCCCAAGTAAGGTTGTAGTGTGTTATGCTCACTGCAATGGATGCTGCGATCGTTTATGTTCGATCGTTACAACAAAGAGCGAATTGTTCTAATGTAGACCATGAACTTCTTACATTCAACAAGTGCGTTGTAAGATCGATCATACAAGTCCTAAACTGGTAACACAAGATAAGAGAATAGCTTGTAGCTAACGCGAAGCTAGGTATATTGATCGAACACAACAAGTCTTTTCGGTAACACACAAGCGCGAAAGCGAACACAAAAAACATGCGGTTTTTTGTGATCGATCGAACATAAAACAAATTGTGGATTTTATTGTTAAGAACGGGGGAAATTTTTATCCGCGATCACCAAACCAATAGCTTTTACCGTTCGAGAAAAAAATGTATTGCACTATATGAGAACATACCTTTTCTCCAGCTTACTTGCTTTTTGATTTTATTTATCCACAGGTACTTCTCTTTAGACACGATATATAATATTTTAACCAAATATGATGATGGTACAATGATCGACGGGGTTTTCAAAATAATCAGGAGGGTTAAACGGAGACTTCAAATCAACCAGGTAATTTGGCAGGAGTCCTTAAACCAGCCGCAAAAATCTGGAAAATATATTATCCCCTTGGATTAGAATATCTGCCTATCCGGTTCGAGTGGACCAAAAATGAATATGCGGGGGTTGGCTAGAGCAGATATTCTCCAGAAGAAGGATATGGGGGAAAAAATGGGGGTATAAGTGATGTGGAAAAAAATATAACGGCTGGTTATATCACCTTATTTGGCCTATGTGGGAGGAATAAAAATACCGCGTTGATGTTTAAGCACAACTTTATTGTTCGCTTGGGTAAAGAATACTGAGTTGAGCGTAGATGGTAAAATACGTTAGAAGCATTAAATTAGGGTCGAACTCGACAGCTGAATTCGAGAGCGAGCTTTCGGCCAATAGTGCAACGGGAGGTTGAACTATGACTCAAATTGAGTTAAGGGACGGTAACGTAGTTCGGGCATAAACACATATCTCATTCATGGGATACAAAGAAAAAATAAGTCAAAATTTACCGTAGAATAGTTAGCCAGCAAGTTTATAGTATATGCGGCATTATGACTGCATAGGACTATCCAATGCAAATTCTTTCAAAATTATTGAGTATTATATGCTTCTGACTTTTAAACTTCCCGAATTTATTTCTTTATACTGGACAGACCAAATCGTATTCTGCAGATCTCAAATAAATTACTATACATGATTGATTACCACTCCATATAAAGATAAAAGAAATTACACCTAATTCACCATTTAATAATTGTCCTTCCAGCGTAATATGATCAACATATCATTTGACATTCATTGCCATCACATCCGTTTCCATATCTCTTTCTCGCCCATATAACGCGTGCAACATGCCCTTTAGATTAACCACAAACGCCTCCAGATAATCGTATTCCATTTTTAATTACAGCCAGCACGCTGCTCGTTCATGGTGTAATGAACTGTCCAATCGAAACCGATATCGAGTAAATATTAATAAAGTTAATGCAATATCCAGGGGGAGGTGGAGGGCAGTCACTGTGTAATTGCTGTAGTATTTGGCGAGAAACTTTTATTAATGATAAAATTTAATTATTAATGAAATGCCACTTAAATAAACATCGGCCGACCATTTAAGTGGTTAAATTAAATATTTCATCAAACACGTCCACACACACACACACACACAACCACTGACGATACCCCTAAGTACTCCTGCTGCGTATGAATGGAAACACCGGCGCCAATGTTAATGCCACCCTTGAGCTAACCAATTATTATTAAGGCTGATGGTCATAATTAACTGTGATCTGAATACCGGGCATAAATAACTCATATTGATTTTTTTATTTTAATTAATCAATTTAAAGAGAATCTTGTCAGAGAAACAGTGCGAGAAGGGGAAGGACATTCAAAAGGGGTTAATATGTAGCAAGCTATGATGTTGTGTATTGTGTTAAGGACATGACAATTGATAAAATGGTATTATTTTACAAGTCCAGATTAAAATAAACATTTATCAATCAATGAATATTTATTACACAATTGACACCAACTCACACTGTCTATGCTCTGTATGTTATGTATGTGGGTGGGTGGTTGTACGTATGGCGGCGGGGCAGGAAGTTGGATACTGTAAATAATTGAGTTGCAACCTGCAAACAATTGTATTAATTAAGAAGTACAATAGACCATCAATTGTTGTTAAGTTACATTTGTATTATTTTCAAATATTGTTCATAATAATGGTGTACAACGAACGTTAGATAAATAATACAATAAATCAAAATGATGTTAAATTAAATAAATCATTACTGGAAATTACAATAATGGCGGGGTCCTTTTGTTTGCTGTGTGATATAAAATCTTTATGGTTTGCAGTAAAAAGGGGAGTATTTTGTTTTGTTGATAAGTTGTAGGGGGAAGTTTAAAGTTGAAGTAGGTTGAGATATGTAGGAGTTAATTTTTCAAGAGATTTTAGTCGAATTCGTTAAGAAGTAAGCAGGTTAATTAGGACTATGAACAATTTAGGATATCGATTTTTCTCCCTAAGTAAATTTTTCTCTTCTCAAAAAAAAAATAACGAAAAGTACCCAAAAGGAGTCAAATAAGTCAGCGAAAATGTTCGATAAAAATAATACTCCTTAAATTTATTAGAAGACATCTTTTATCGAAATGCATTGTAACAATGAGAAACATTGTTTGTTATGATCTATTTCACACTTTATTTAAGTTTAAACTGAAAACTTGTATCAGGTCATAAAAAAGTTAGATATAGGAGTGAACGTTCCTCACGGAATTTTTAATCTATTTGTTATACGATTCTATTTGGTAAAGTCGTTACATTTGATAGTTTTTGTTCGACCTTGCTCATCTTAGAACTTAACCTCTGCTAAAAGGATAGAAGTTTGCATACCAAATTTCAGTTTGATAGTTTTGAAACTACAGCTGTTATTGCGGGGACAGACGGACGGTCATCTCTATTTCGACTCGCTGATCAGTTTTAGCAGTTTTAGCAAGGAAATGTTTTTGTTGGGTTATTTGTCGAAAAATATTCTCCATTTTTTACTCTTAGATTTTTTTGATTTACGATTTGATTTAAGTGAGTATGTGCATTCTGTTCTAAAAACTAAAAGTTAAGTTTTTTTTTTTTAATTTCCCTTTGCACCCCATGAATGAGGTATGGGATAGCTTCTCGCGTTGTTGTGAATTGACACGCTTTCTATTTTTAGATTTACAACAAACGGCACCTACTGGTTTATCGACGAATGCGAATGTCACTGTTTGAGAAACTTTTACTAGACATGCCGATTGACTCGACACTTATACTGCGACGTTGCTGTCGACAACAGACGACAATGAAAGAAAAATTTATTTCTTTTTTTAAGATGAGTTGAACCGTTGATCTCCCGCATGGTAGTCGCGTCTTCTAACCACTATGCCACGGCCGGTCACTTGTGGTCGTTAGAAATAGAAGAACAAACTGAATATACACTTCGGTCCGTGCTTTCGCGTAAATATGAGTGAAATGATATTTTGTTTTTTTTTTACAATAAAAGTACTTTCTAAAAAATAAATAATAATCTTAAAAAAAACTTAATTTCCCTTTGCACCCCATGAATGAGGTATGGGATAGCTTCTCGCGTTGTTGTGAATTAACACGCTGTCTATTTTTAGATTCACAACTAACGGCACCTACTTGTTTATCGACGAATGCGGACGTCACTGTTTGAGAAGCTCTTACTAGACACGACGATTGAATCGACGCTTAATACTGCGAAGTTGCTGTCAACAACATTCGAGGGGAGCCGACAATGAAAGAAAATTTTATTTATTTTTTTTTCTTTTCAGATGACTGGAGCCAGGTTTGAACCTGCGATCTCCCGCATGGTAGTCGCGTGTTCTAACCACTATGCCACGGCCGATCTATATATATATAAAAATGGTGGCAAAAATGTATAGTAATTCATCAAATGAGAATGGCTGGGCCGATTTTACTTAAACTTTTTTTCAGTTATTCGTTATTGCCAGGAGAAGGTTTATGTGAAAGAAAATTTTGGGAAAATCTTCCGCAAAAGTCGGAAAATAGGAAAAATCTAAATTTGCCTTTTTGTATGGAATTTTGTATGCAATTGTTACAGAATCGCTTTTCGAAAAGAAAAATGGAAAATTTTTGTTGAAAAATGCGGAAAATTCCGGAAAAATTCACAAAGTTTGAATTTGTTTTTTCAACGAAATTTTGTATTTTATAGTATGATTTAATAAATTTGGACGATGGAACTATGAAAAATTTCGGATAATTATTCCAAAGTGACTTTTCGAATGGAAAAATAGAAGAATTTTTGGTGGAAAACTTGAAAAATTCCGGAAAAACTTTGATTTTTTCTACAAAATTTTTCATTGTATCGCTTGATTTGATAAAAATCGATAATTGAACTTTTGTTTAAAATTTTGTGTGCAATTGTTCCGTAGTGGCTTTTCGAATGGAAAAATAGAAAATTTTTGTTGAAAAATTACGGAAAAATTCCAACAAATTTAATTTTTTTTAGACGAAATTCTGAATTTTGTCGTATGATTGATAATTTTGGTAACATCTTCCAATAATATTTCTGTAGTATTTCGAATAATAGAAAAATTCTTGGTGGAAAACTCGAAATATTCCGTAAAAACTCGAAAAATTTAGATTTTTAGACGAAATTTTGCACTTTATCTCTTGATTTAATGAATTCTGTCGGCGTAAAGGTGGAAAATTCGTAATGATGCTTGGAAAATTTGGTCATCAAGTCATCACTCCATTTAAGTTCAAATTTCGATCTTGATATTAACTTCTTATCGAAGACATGTGCGTGCTCATGTGCGGCAGTCTACTGTCGAAATTGGAATACCAGCGTCAAATCGTTCGATGCACGATGCATTCAATCGCGAATTGCAACGAGATCAAGCATTGATCGAGTTGAGCTGACTGAAAGAGTCCGAAAAAATGTGCCGCCATTGAATGACTAACAAACGAACGTGTACGATTCGCTGATGGAGGTTGTTGACGATGGAACGGGAGGCGTTTACTTTCTCGATGCTCCCCCAGGCAAGACATTCGCCATTTCTTTGATTCTGGCCGTTAGCTGCTGCAGCCGCTGGTATTTCTGCCAGATTGTTGAAAAGCGGTCGACCTGCACTTTCCGCTTTGAAGCTGCTGATGAATCTACTCACGGTTGACAAGCCAGCGAAATTGTTGCGAGAATGCAAAATCAACATTTGGGATGAATGCACGATGGCAAATAAACGAGTTTTGGAGGTGATTCGAGATAATTTGGTGTGGCTATGGTATTTTCGTCAAACGCTTCCCGCCATCCCAAAACCTACCTAAAACCTAAACCTAAATTAAGGCATGCCTGAAACCGTCATCTTTGTGTTACTGAATTTTCAAGACCGCTACTGGCACTTGGTAATGGCCAAATTTCTGTTGATGTTTCAACTGGATTGATGACGTTCCCGGCAAATATTTTCGAGTTAACATCATCAAAAGAGGAACTCATCACCAAAGTTTTCCCCGGCATTGCAAAAAATTATAAAAATCTAGATTGGATTACTGAACGGATCATACTAGCAGCGAAGAATAAGGACTTCGATAGCTTGAATGTTATTATTCAAAGTAGAATCGATGGAGAACTGCATTCATAAAAATCCGTTGATAGCGTGACCAACGAGAATGAGGCGACAGAATTTTTGAAATCCCTAGATGTGCCAGGAATTCAGCCGCATAATTTACAGTTGGGATCGATCATAAGCATGTTGCGTTAAGAAGCTGATGATCAATGTGATTAAAGCGACGTTCATCAAGGACAAATTCAAAGGATAGGAAATCCTTATCCAACGAATTCCTATTATTCTAACCGATCTTCACTTCCAAATTCAAGCGACAGTCAATAAATCGCAAGTCCAATCGTTGGAAGATTGTGAGATCAATCTCGAATTATCCTGCTTTTCGAACGATTAGCTGTACGTTCGCGTGTCGGCAAACCGTCTTCATTGTTTGTTTTTACGCCGGAAAACTAATCGAAAAACACTGTTTATCAGATCGCTCTTCACTGATTTCGGTTAAATCCAAATAAATCACATTAAAACTTAAACTATCTGTGTTTTACTATTACTATAGAGTTCATATAAGGGCGTTACCTTATAAGCTAGACGAAGTTTGCCGGGTCCGAAGTTGTATGGCAGAAAAACGTTTGCCGGGTCAGCTAGTAAAAAAGGAAATTTTTGATACCATAAAAATATTTTTGGTAGAGTAGCAGTAAATTTTGTTATAATAAAATAGTTCATGATACATAAAATTTCTTGTTAACAAAAATAAAAGTACTTTTTGAAACAATAAATTTAATTTTTGGTACAATAAATTTACTTTCCGATTCAGAAAATTAACTCAAATTACTTTTTGGTACAATAAAAGTCCTTTTTTTTGGAAGAATAAATGTACTTTTTGATACAATAAAATTATTTTATAATGCAATAGCTGTACATTTTGGTATATTAAAAGTACTTCTTGGTATAGTTAAATTTTTGGTACAATAAATGTAAATTTTGTAATAATAATTGTACTTTTTGGTACAATAATAGTTCTTTGTTTTGCAATAAATTTACCTATTGATAATAAAAGTACTTTTTAGAACAATAAACGTACGTTTTGGTGCAATAAATGTATTAGTACTGTTTTGTACAGTAAATGTACATTTTAGTACATTGAAAGTACTTTTTGGCACAATTAAGGTATTTTTTGGTACAATAAAGGTACTTTATGGCACAATTAAAGTACTTTCTGAAACAATAAAGGTACTCTCTGATACAATAAAAGTACTTTATTGTCCAATAAAAGAATTAATGAAAGAATTAAAGTACTTAATAATACAAAATAAATACTTTGTTGCGCAATAAGTGTGCTCTAATTCTTTTGGCAGAGTTAAAGTACTATTTGATACAATAAATTTACTTTTTGGTACATTAAAAGTTATATTTCTTAAAAAAATAATTATTGGTGCAATAAATTTACTTTCATTACAATAAAGGTACTGTTTGGTACAATGAAGGTACTATTTGTATAATTAATGTACTATTTTGGCACAATAAAAGTAATTTTCAGCACAGTAAATGTGCTTTTTGGTACAATAAATGTACTTTTGGCAGAATTGAAGTAATTTTTTGGAACAATAAAAGTACTTTTTGGCACAATTAAAGTATTTTTTGGTACTCTAAAGGTACTTTTTGGCACAATTAAAGTACTTTCTGGTACAATAAAGGTACTTTTTGGCACAATTAAAGTACTTTCTGGAACAATAAAGGTACTCTCTAATACAATAAAAGTACTTTATTATACAATTAAAGAATTAATGATAGAATTAAAGTACTTTTTGGTACAATAGAAGTACTTTGTTTCGCAATAAGTGTGCTCCAACTCTTTTGGCAGAATTTAAGTACTATTTAATACAATAAATGTACTTTTTGGTACATTAAAAGTTCTTTTTCTTTAAATAAAAGTAATTTTTGGTGCAATAAATTTACTTTCATTACAATAAAGGTAGTGTTTGGTACAATGAAGGTACCATTTGTACAATTAATGTACTTTTTTGGCACAATAAAAGTAATTTTCAGCACAGTAAATATACTTTTTGGTACAATAAATGTACTTTTGGCAGAATTGAAGTAATTTTTTGGAACAATAAAAGTACTTTTTGGCACAATTAAAGTATTTTTTGGTACTCTAAATGTATTTTTGGCACAATTAAAGTACTTTCTGGTACAATAAAGGTACTTTTTGGCACAATTAAAGTACTTTCTGGAACAATAAAGGTATTCTCTAATACAACAAAAGTACTTTATTATACAATTAAAGAATTAATGATAGAATTAAAGTACTTTTTGGTACAATAGAAGTACTTTGTTGCGCAATAAGTGTGCTCTAATTCTTTTGGCAGAATTAAAGTACTATTTAATATAATAAATGTACTTTTTGGTACATTTAAAGTTCTTTTTCTTTAAATAAAAGTAATTTTTGGTAAATTTACTTTCATTACAATAAAGGTACTGTTTGGTACAATGAAGGTACTATTTGTACAATTAATGTACTTTTTTTGCCACAATAAAAGTAATTTTCAGCACAGTAAATGTGCTTTTTGGTACAATAAAAGTACTTTTGACAGAATTTAAGTCATTTTTGGGAACAATCAAAGTACTTTTTCGCACAATTAAAGTACTTTCTGGTACAATAAAGGTACTCTCTGATACAATTAAAGTACTTTATTGTACAATAAAATAATTAACTAATGATAGAATTAAAGTACTTTTTGGCACAAAAGAAGTACTTTGTTTTGCAATAAGTGAACCTTCTAACATAATAAAAGTACTTTGTAGTACATAGAATGTACGTTTTAGTATAACAAAAATTCTTTTGGTAAAAATGAAGTTCCTGTTGGTACAATAAATTAACTTTTTGATACGTAACCGGTTCTTTTTGTTACAATAAAAGTACTTTTTGTTGCATAAAATTTTCTCTTTAATACAATAAAAGTACTGTTCGGTACAATGAACGTACTATTTTGGTACAATAAAGTACTTTTGGTTCATTGAAAGTACTTTTTGTTAGAATTAAAGGATCTTTAGGTACAAAAAATTTCGTTTTTGGCACATTAAAAGTACATTTTGGTATAATAAAAGAAATTTTTGATACAATAAAAATATTTGTTCATTTGATAACTGCATATTTTAGCACAATAAAAGTAGATTGTGAAAATATCTTTGATACCATTAAAGTACAAAAATACTTGTTGGTACAATTAAAGTACTTTTGGTTTTATAAAAGTACTTTTGATATTATAAAAGTACTTTTTAGTACAATAAAAGTACATTTTGGTACCAAAAAAATATTTTTTGGTGATTAGTGCAACAAAAGTACTTTTCAGTGCAATAGAAATTCTAAATTCCTATATCTGTAATATCTGGTACAACTCCAGTTCTTTGAAATTCTATTTTGACATTACGACATAAAATATAGTCCCAATCATTACATTTGGTACAAGTTGGTTTTTAGGAACCAAAAATATACTCGCAAAATATGCTCAAACTAATTTTACTGCGCGGACTGCTCACTTTAAAGACCGAAAAAAATAAGACGGAATCGCTTAGTGCCTACACAGTAACCCTCTTTTTCGTTTCGTTCTTGTTCTTGCTCTTGGGTTTCGGGTTGAACGTAACATCGGTCTCTTTCTCCTTCTCCACTAAGTTTGAACATGATTTTTTTTTACCAAAATACAAGTTTTTCGCACTAATAGAATTTAATCTGAATAATATTCTTAAACATCTTAATATAATCAATTGTGGAATTTTTATGATAAAATTATTAATTTTCACTCGGTTTATAATTAACTTAAGTTATTTAAACAAATTTCAATTTCTTTACGTGCGTTATGAAATATGTTCGAAAAAATATGGTAGGAAGCGAGATAGAATTAGTCACTAGTCAAATTTGACGTTGGAGTCAAGAATGACGTATGGGGGAAATGTAGCCTTTGTACAACCAAGTACAACCGTGTATTTTTTCTCTCGATTGGACTTCAAATGACGTCACTGCGCAGAATAAACTAAATGGGCCGTTTTTAGGGTGCGCATAAAATTTTTTTTCTTGTGTCCCAGAATCGTTGTTGCCTAATCTTCAAATCCAGGGGCTGACAAGTGCAACTTTTTTTCGACCCTATCTAGTGTACATATGCGTATGCCTATGTTTACCCATCCACACGCGCAACACACATACATGCTCAGAAGATCATTTGGTAAGTTTGTACGAAGTTAAGGGTCTCGAGTAAACCCATGAGCCATGCAAGCGAACTAAAACGCTACAGTTTCGCATCGTGTCAGTGGAAGAGTCATTTTTTTCAGACATTAAACACGAGAGAGATCAATTATTGCGAGCTATGGTTTTTAGACAATTTTTATAACTGCCAGTTTAAATTATTTTAGTTGGTGAATATTTATTGAGATTTAGTTTTGATGAAGCTTTAGACACAAAGATTCCTAGCAGAAAATATTGTCACCCGTAGTGTTCTAACCACGGACGGCCTCTTCATATAACAACATTAATACAGCAACCAGTCTCCCTTTAGCATTAAAAAAAAAACGTATACATAAAATGTAACGTATACGACATTTGACAAAAATCGTAGTTATGATAAATTAACTGTACTAATTTACATACGTTCAAAGTTATTGACTGATACGAAACGAATAAATATATGTAAATGAAAAAGATGGTAGTTAAAAAACGCGTCAAATCATATAAGCTTACAGAAAGATCATCAAATTCTAATGTCATTTCCATTTCAAATTCCAAAGTAATTGGGTCCAAAAAGTAATAATTTCACAGTGCAACATTTCTAAGGTCATCGTCTGGTGCCACCTTCGTACCCAGTTATTTTTGAAGTATATCCCGAAACTAAAAAAATCCCCAAAGCATTTGGCCCCATGACATCGAAACATTTTTTTTTGGATACTCCAACATTATCACCCCAACACGATTTTGTTATCATTTTTACGGAGTCCATATTTTATTAACCGTTCGAAAATTTTTCTTTTTGTCTTCGGCAAAGTTGTAGATCTAAACCAGAGCAAAAAAAAGCGTCAAATAGATCGACCGAAACTTAAAGGGCGAAATTTTTCTGGACTAAATTTATACTTTATATACCTAAGAGATTATTATATATTATTGAAAGAATTGCTAAAATAGATCAGCAGTTTCGTCCATGAAATGAACGAAAACGGACCAAAATAATGCTGATTTTTTTGGAGATTTTTGTTTAGGTATCCTGTTAGATCCCGCAAATCTTGCGACTGATATGAACACGTTTTGGCCTTATTTAACAAGTTCAGAAAAGTTTTGCCGCGGAAAATCGCGGATGGTCAAAAAACCGTTAATTAAAGTTTATACCTAAGAAAATCAAAATATGTGATTTTTTTCACATTCTCGCTAATAAAGTCATTCAAAAATAGCAGCTACATTCATGTTTTTCTTATAATCCGTTAACCAAGAAGTAATAGGAAATCATGTGCAAAAAAATGATAATTTGGGAGCGATAACAAAAAATGTCCTTTACAACAATGCGTCTGTGCGATTTAGTTTGGAAACCTTTGCTACTGGAGTATTTGTCATTAAATTGTTCTTGTTGTCACAGAACAACTACACAACTATACGTAAAATTGTATCCTTGGCACCCAATAACACCTACACTACATAAAGTACTCATACAAGGATCGGAAATAATAAAAATGCGTTACTGCCTAAAGGACAACTGTCTGAAGAGGCAGCAGAGGCTCGAAACAAACATTTTCGAGCTTGCAGGATTTTGCAAAATTTCTCCAGAGAATCGTGCAATCAGGATTTACTAAATAGGCTTTCCTTGAGCTTAGATCTACTTCTTAGTGCATCAACAACTAAAAATAAAACAAAGTTTTCTTCAGCCAGAAACTATAGAGTTGTTGCTCTCAGCTCAACCGAATCTAGCAGCTGAAAGTGATGTGAATGACGAAATTTGCGATGACGGCGAATAAAAAAGAAATATGGAAATATTATGTTTTATATGTCCAATATATGAAAATATAACTGTTTTTACTATAAAAATCAACTGTTTATGTTTCAAACGTTACTCTCAGCTTAATTAACAAATAAAATACTGGGTGATTGTATCTTTAGGTGTTTGGACTGAGCCATGATAGCACTTTGCCCCTTTTTTATCCCACGATAGCACTTTGCCTCTTTTTGGGTGAAAAAAGGAATTAAGTGCTATCATGTACGAATTTTCAAAAATCCCTTCATTTGACTCAACAACCCTATAAACCGCTTGGTATGGGTGATAGCAACAGTTTTTCCCGTTATCGGGTTAGTCCCCTTAAAGTTTGATATGCGAAAAACTACTTTGTGAAGCTCTTTAATTTTATAGGAAGTGCGCCAATACAAATGTTCGACATTCTACCTTAAGCCGTTTTGTTGTCTGGGTGACCATCTATAGTCCTTCACCAACTTTCACTGGCATTTGGTACAAATCGATTTAACCATTTTCGCAATTAGTGGTGACATCAAAATGTACATCCATTGTGATATATAGACTTCTCAATAATTTTGATGTTTTAAAGATGTTTATATGTATTGTTATCATTGGTGACTAAATGACATACTAAAAATTAAGTGTATCATAATCTAAACACTGGCAACTTAATAAAAACATACATCCAAAAAATACATTTTAAGTTTGAGTAAAATCGGACAATCGATATAAATTTTCGAAATAATTTAACTCCAGCCAACTCAACAGCGGGTCCGTTTATACGGAAAAAAATTGTCATAATAAAACAAATATACATTCTAAATTTCAGTCAAATTGTTTAATTCATTAAAGTTTTCATTATAATTCCACCCTAGCGGCACCTACCGGGTCCATTTATACAGAAACTTTGTTCTCATGATCACTCAAATATACATACTAAATTTCAGTTAAATTGGTCCATTCATTAAAATTTTGATTAAAAATCCACCCAAACGCCACCTACCGGTTCCATCTGTACATACAATTTTTTCTGATGATCAAACAAACATACATTCTGAATTTCAGTTAAATTGCCCCTACCGGGCGCTGGTGGACCAACCTTAACATTTAGGAGGATGAAAAATAGATGTTGGCCGATTCTCAGACCTACTCGTTATGCTCACATGAGGATCCGTCGAGCCGTTGCGGAGGAGTTCAATCACGCACTCCGTAACACGAGAATTTTATATATTAGATACATTTGATTTTGAAAGTTTTTTTACTCTCTTGCATTTATTTGTGAATTAAAGCCCTAATCTTTTAATAAAAATTTTTAATGAAGAAGCTTTTGTATATGCTCAATTGCATATTTTAATTGTTAAATATATTTTCTAACTAAGTAATTTCCTCCGAACACTTCAACTCTTATCTATTTGTGTATCCTTGTCAGTTTTCAGTTGAATAACCAAATTCAAGCATATTAAATAACAGCTTTAATTAAGTAAATTAACATTAAGTAAATAAATGAATGAAATAAATCAGCAGCTCAGTGCACTCTCTCTCTTCTGCTGTGCCTTTCACTATCTCTTACCAAATATTATTGTAGCTGTTACAAGAAAAGGATGTCACTGATTTGTTCACTTGGAAAATTGAAAGATATTCAAGACACTAAATTGCAAATATCTTACTATGTGTTGGCCCTCTCACTCTCTTTCTCCGACGCTGTCTCTCCCTCTCTCTTCTCTCTCTTCCCCCCGAGTTGCGCTTCCAACCTTACCATGTTGCCCTTCTGGTTGCATTAACTGCACAAAAATATAAACTAATTGAATAAACAATGGAGGCAAAGCAGTAATAGCTGCAAGTGTTTCATGTTTTCCTTGACTTTTAACAGGATATTACACAAAGTCCTTTGATGCATTTCGAAGAAATGTTATTTAACTACAAGTGCTAAAATGCTAAATAATAAATACGCAGCTTATTAGTCTTAATCAAATTTACCTAATTAACTGCAGAAACAATAGTTTGCGACACTCTAAATCCTTGTTTGATTTTTGTGACTAAAAATGTGTAAAATTACTGGGTTGAAATGTCATGTTTGCTATTAGTTGGCATACAGAAAAATTTTATGTTTACGGTTTGTTAATATTTAACAAAAAAAACTAACTTATTTTGTTTATGGTTTACCCTGAGCATTTTTCTTGTGTGTGTGTGTGTGTTTAATGTAACCAGTTTTATTATACATTAAACAGGGGGAAAGGAGGACAGTGGCTAAAAACTTGAAAACAGCTTAACGAAATTAAGAGCTTAGTGGCTAAACTTTGCCAGTTTGACATATTTTCTAAAATTTGTATGATTAATATTTAAATCATTGAGTCAACTTTTGATCTCACAGTACAAAATTTTTCAGCTCATTGGTTTGGGACTCAATTCTGAGAAATGCACGTGAAAGTAGCCCCACAAAGAAGAAGTTCTGCATCATTCATTTTGTCAAGTTACATGCCATTATAATTTAATATCGATTTAAAGTAAGTAAGTATCGAATAGGTGAATTTGTCACGTTTTAGACTCTTTTGTTTGAAATGATATGAAACAAATTAAAAAAAAAATAAGAATTACAATTCCTCTTTTCTGGTCATATAACGTTACCCTACATAAGCATCAGTTTTACTTTTCCATTCATCAAATGATTTTGAACTGGTTTTATATTGTAGCAGTTACAATAAAACTGTTGTACTCCGTGGCGTATGATTTACGTGGAATATTACTTACGATAATCATACGCCACAATATAGTATTTATGTTATATCACACAAAAGAGCTTAAAACGTAACAAATTCCCCTATACAATACTTTCTAACTTCAAACCGGCATGTAACTTGACAAAACAAATGATGCAGAACTTCCTCTTCTTGGGGCAACTTTCATGTGCAGTTCTCAGAATTGAGTCCCAAAATCATGTATTGTACAGTGTTTATTAAAAAAAAAACTTTGATGTCCCATTTGTTGTAATTTTGTATCTAAATTAAATTTTTGTATTTTTCATCTTTGCATTCCTCATCCATTCTCAGTCCCACCGTATAGTAATTTAGCAAGTTAAGTAATGGCAGTTAAGTTCTTCGTTTTGGTTATTTAAAATTTTCAACTACATATAAAAATGTTCCAACACTCCTTTGTGTGGTTTATTTATGTTTATACAAACATTTGAATGTGTGAGTATGTGTGTGCGTGTGTATGCATTTACAGCATGTTCGAATTGCATGCACTTTGTGATCCCATCATCACCATCAGCGATCCCCGCCCTCTCTCTCTAGCATTCAAGCATACTTGCTGTTCTACATTCTCGAAAACTTTGTGGCCAATTTGATGTACATTTACCTGCTGCTGCAGCAACAAGGAGCTGCTGTCGTAATTTATTTACGCTCCCCTTTTCCTCAACTGTAGTGTTTTTGGGGGTGGGGGGTCGATGGAGCTTTTGTGTGCATCATAAGGTTTATTATGTGTTTGTTTGCCAACAAACCGTATATTTCTTGCTTTGTCTTACACACACGCACACGCACAAACATACTACCACATTTTCACACTGATATATTTTGTGAGAGAACAAAAGCACTTGTGGTTGTAATACACTTATAGTATGCGTAAGGAAAGCTAAATTTCGAATACATATGGGTAAATCCATGTAAAACTTTTTTATCTATATGTTAATATTTAGAGATGTTGAGGAAATTTGCAAATCACAGTATTCGTCACAAAAATTTGAAAAAAGATTTATATTATTTACTAGTTGGCACGGCAATGCTCTGCTATTGCATAGTTTATGCCCCATCTGCCTTCTAATCGAAAATAATATGTGGGGCGGAGTACTATCTGCATACCAAATTGTATCTTCGTAGGTCTTTAATACAGTTTGGACACGCCTACTAATCTAAATATGTAATTGTTATTCCGAGTACTACATATATATCAAGTTTTATCTCTATAGGACTGAAGTTATTATTCCAGTAATGCCACGCCCCCTCTGTCCACTGAATGAAAATAATAATTTCGTCTGCAAAATTTAAACCAGTACTGTCGAGTGCTATCTGTGTACAAAATTGTATCCCTCTAGAGTTAAAATAGACATTTGTCACGCCCCCTCCGCCCACTGACCCAAATTAAAAATTTCGTCTGTATATTCAATATTGTGTTGCAGAGTACTCTACCTATAGCCTTTGGGTCTGGGTGATAGTACCAGATGTATACTTTTATCGGCCTCTTTACCCGATAAAAGGAACGAATTTCAAGGCTTTAGCTTAAGCTGTTTGGTCCGGGAAGTATATCCTTCTCCTAAAAGTACTAATTTCGACTCCCCTATTTTCGCAATTCCTTTTGTTACTTTTCGTCGCTCACTATCAACCGCTATTTATGATACAAAAAAAATCACGAACAACAGAGGTGCCACATTCAAGTCCGGTGGTGAGAAGCTAATAACGAGCATGCACCAGCTCTTACGCACGGTTTGGCTTAAGAGTGCATGCCCGACGATTGGAATCTGAAAAATGGTGATCCAAGTGTGTGCTCCAACTACCGCGGGATCAGCCTTTTACCCATTGCATATAAGATCCTGTCGCGTGTGCTATGTGAAAGACTAAAGCCAGTGTTATCCAACCTGATCGGGCCTTATTAGCTTTAGACCAGGTAAATCAACAACTGACCAGATATTCACACTTCGGCAAATCCTGGAAAAGACCCAAGAGAAACAGATTGACACGTACCATCTTTTCGTCGACTATAAAGCTGCCTTCGACATTCCCGATACGGCAAAAATTACTCGAAGCCATGGCTGAGTTTGGTATTCCAGCGAAGCTGATACGCCTTTGCGGAATGACGCTGACTGACACGAAATCTTCAGTGAAGATTGACAAGTACCTTACGAAGCCATTCTGTACCAAACGAGCCCTAAAACAAGGCGACGGCCTATCGTGCGATCTCTTCAACATAGTGATGGAGATGATAATGAGAAAAGCTGCAGTAAAAACTAGTGGCACGATATTCAACAAAAGCCACATGCTACTCGCGTACGCTGCTGAAGTAGACATCATCGGTCGAAAAATGCGAGATGTAACTGCAGCCTTCTTAGGTTTACAGAAGGAATCAGCGAAAATGGGTATAACGGTGAACGAGGACAAAACGAACAAAGAATCCAGGTGGTAGATAATTTCATGCCAGCCTCGAAATCCGGAGAAGAATCCTGCTTGCTAATAAATGCTACTACGAACTAAGCAAGCGATTCAATGACAGAGCTCTCTTTCGACGAACAAAAATCCAGTTATACCAAATACTAGTTCTAGCTGTCGTAATGTACGGTTCAGAATCCAGGATTATGACACAAGCGGATGAATCGGTTCTGGCAGTATTCGAGAAAAAAATACTCCGTTGTTAACGGAGAGGTTCGGCGTCGTATGAATCATGAACTGTACCCAGACATTGACGTGGTCAGACGCATTAAGATGCACCGGTTGGTTAGGTCATGTTGTACGCATGGACGAAAATGCTCCAGCTCAAAAGTTTTCGGCAATGAACTTGATGGACGGCGCAGAAGAGGGCGACCAAAACACCGTTGCAAAGACCAGGTTACCACCTTACGGAACTTGGTGTGTCTAACTGGAGAAGAAGCGCAGAAGATCGAGGCGCCTATAATATTTTCCTACGTGCGGTATTTAATTCAATGGGATTGCAAAGAAGTGCCAGCTAAGTAGGTATGTAAGTTTCCGTGTACTATCTGGGTGTAAAATTTTACCTCTCTGGGGCTGAAATACAGTTTTTCCGGTAGACGAGGCAAACTGATCCAAAATTAAAATTTCGTCTGCATATTCATGTTCGTGTTGTTGAGTATGTACTGTGTAGCAAATATTATCATTCTAGGGTTAAAATACAGTTTTGTCCCGCTTTCTCCATCCACTCACCAAAAATTTAAACTTTGTCTACAAATTCATATTGGCTTGTTGTGTACTATCTCTCTAGGGCTAAAATACAGTTTTTCCACGCCCACTGTTACAAAATTTAAATTTCATTTGCATATTAATAATCGTATTGTCGAATACTATCTGTGTACCAAATTTTATTTCTCTAGTGTTAAAATACAAGTTTTCCACACACCCTTTGCCCACTGATCCAAAATTTAAATTCATAAAATTCATTTATATTCGTGTCGCCGAGTACTATCTGTATATCAAATTTTATCTCCGCATCCCTAAAAAAAAGTTTTGCCACGCCCACTACGCCCATAGGGTGAACAATTACAAAAATATAGAGCCTACGGTAATTTCGATACAATATACTAACTACCCTCCAAATTTCATTGAAATCGGTTCAGCCGTTTAGGCGTGATTGAGCCACAAACAGACAAACATTCACATTTATAATAATAATAGGATAAATCTGTGGTCACAAACCACAGATATAAATAACTAGACTTAGGAATTTGTATCAAACATCGTATTCGAACACAATAAAGAAAACATCATGGGATCGCACATACATGTGCTATGTTTAGGTAATTGTGTCCGCTAAACATTGTAAACTGTGCGACGTAAATAACTGAAAGCCGCATGGAATGGGAACAATTTTTTCTGTAAACGAAAGTTTAATTTTGAATAATTCTGAACATATGTTTTCTTAAAAGTATTATATATAATAACATTATTCGATACCATATTTATTGTTAACCTTGTTCTTGTGCTCTACACGGCACAGTGGACGAAACAGCCATTATTTTTTTTGGCAAAATGTATAACATTTTTAAATTGGCAACAATTTTATTACATAGTTATTATTTTATACAACTCGGTAGTTATTTGAGAAAAAATAAAAAATTTGCCTGAAAAATTCAAATTAAATTTTTTCAACAGTTTCGCAGGTATAAATAAATAAATTTATGAAAAACAAAAAAAAAATAAAAAATTTCCTTAAAAAATTCAAATTAAATTTTTTCAATTTTGAAAAAAAAATATTTTTTGGTACCTTAATTTATGAAAATAAAAATAAAGAATTTGCCTAAAAAATTCAAGTTCAATTTTTTCCCTAAAAAAATTCAAACTAAATTTTTTCAATTATAAAAAAATAAATTTTTTTGATACCTTGCTTTATGAAAAAAATGTGCCTAAAAAATTTAAGTTAAATTTTTTCAATTTTGAATTTTTTAACCAATTTTTTTTCACGTAAATTAAGGTATCATAGAAACTGTTGTTTAGGCTGAAGTGCAGAATATGCCATTGTCTTCGTCTTGTTCCCCAAACATCGGAATGGTAGGTCAAAGTTGGCGCTCAGGTCCATGGGGCCCAGGGGGTCAAAAAGGGGCCCCTTTCGGTTCTATGATGACCCCCCAGGTGCGGGTACTCAAATGAAAGATATTTTCGAGACGAATCCAACGATGTTTTTTTAGGTTCCTACGGGTCTCCTGGACCATTTGAATTTCCGGGATATACCAAAAAAAATAAATTATTTTTAAAAAAATCGCGCGAAATTTTGCCTGCTGCGCTTTTACTCCCAACATATCAATTTCACTCTAATTTACAAAAAAAAAAAAAATATTTTCCCGGAATATACCAAAATATACATGCGGCGTTACTGCAACCATCTCCTCCGGTACAACTTAATTTAAAAAACATATAATATTTTAAAGGGATATATCAAAAAAAAATTATAATTACAATACATAGCTTTTTTTAAATATTTTTCAAATTTTTCTTCATTTTTCCACTTTTTGGGACTTTTTCTTGAATTTTTTGTTAAATCTTTCTTGAAATTTTCCTTTAAAAACCTTAAAAAATTAAAATTTTCACACATTTTTCATGACATTTCATGTTTCTATGGAATTTTTCAATTCATTTCCTTAAATTATTCAAATTTTCCATGATTTTTCTTCAATTTTTTACGGAGTTTTTCAGAAATTTTTTTTTTAAAAACCGCGCGGTTTTTAGATTTCCTATTTTTTTAGAATTTTTCAATTTATTTCCTTAATTTTTTCTAACCTATTCCATGATTTTTTAAAATTTTTTAATTTTTTTTTTTTGGTATATCCCGGAAATTTAAATGGCTATAACTCGGTCCAGGAGACCCGTAGGAAAAAATGACATCGTTGGATTCGTCTCGAAAATATCTTTCATTTGAGTACCCACACATGGGGGGTCATCATAGAACCCAAGGGGCCCCTTGTTTGCCCCCTCCCGGGCCCCCGGGCCTTAGCGCCAACCTCGATTTTCGTGTTTTGGGGCGTATTTCGGGGGGTGGAATTTTTTTTTTATTTGGGCTTCCGCCCCATATACTGCACTTTTGCCGTTGTTTATGCAGAGAAATGATATATGAGAAGATTAAAGAAATTTCAATTGCTTAATTTCAGAATTTAATTTAGCAAAATTGGAGTAGTCGTTCTTAATTTATGCCTTTCCAATATGGCTATAGGAGCTTAAAAACTTTAAGTCCATAGCGGCATACTCCAATCGTGCTCAAATTTTGGCTATCACATAATCTGCAAAGGCTTATCATCTTTGAAGTGTCAGACTGACAAAATTCTGCAATTTGTATGCCATATAACTTGCAGTCACCGTAAGATACACACTTTGAAACGTTATAAAACGAGGATGTGGCATATTTGAAAAAAAATCTTAAAACAAGTGTGAATTATTTTTGATGCACAAGCAAAAATTTACTTTTCCTCCTCAAGTCAGCCATTGCAGTTTAATTTCTGCCACTGTGCCACTTCTGTGTTTTATTTGATTGGTAGCAGCAGATTTTTGCGGACCGGCCGTGGCATATTGGTTAGAACACGCGACTACCATGCGGGAGATCACAGGTTAAACTCCTGACTCCAGTCATCTTAAAAGAAAAAAAAATAAATAAAATTTTCTTTCATTGTCGGCTCCCCTCGAATGTTGTTGACAGCAACTTCGCAGTATTAAGCGTCGATTCAATCGTCGTGTCTAGTAAGAGCTTCTCAAACAGTGACGTTCGCATTCGTCGATAAACAAGTAGGTGCCGTTAGTTGTGAATCTAAAAATAGAAAGCGTGTTAATTCACAACGACGCGAGAAGCTATCCCATACCTCATTCATGGGGTGCAAAGGGAAATTAAGTTTTTTTAAGCAGCAGATTTTTGCTTTACCTCTTTCATGTCATCGTCCATATTTTATGCTCTTTTTCTTTAGTGTTTTATAAATTAAATGGGGAAAGGGAAATGCTGCCAAAGCTGCCACTGCAGCTGCTGGTTATTGGTGTCGTCGTTTTTCTTCTAGTTTATTTTGTTGCCGATGCTCTATTCTGTAAAGGTGGACACAAAAGAATCGTTAAAAACCGCAACAAAAAAAAAATAACGTAATAAAAACAGCGAATGAAAAGATTGTAATTGAATTTTAACTCATCTCATTTAGTTGTTCTACCTTTTATACCTTTGCACTGCAACACACATTATATGGTTTTGGAGGGAATGGGGCAAAATATGGCGAAGTAGAAGGTGGCAATAAATGATGGCAATGGTCGAATTAGAAAATAAGAGATAAAGATATAAATATCGGATAGGTCATACAAGAGAATTACAACAACACATGATTTTGGGACTCAATTTTCAGAACTGCACGCGAAAGTAGTTCCAAAAAGAAAAAGTTATGCACCATTTGTTTTGTCAAGTTACATGCCATAATAATTTTCTATTGATTTGAAATTAGTAAGTATTGTATAGGGGATTTTGTCCCGTTTTAGGCTCTTTTGTTATATTGTTTTATGGTGGCGTATGATTATCGTAAGTAATATTCCACGTAAATCATACTCCACGGAGTACAACAGTTAAATATAAAATTATTATGGCATGTAACTTCTCAAAACGAATGATGTGGAACTTCTTCTTATTGGGGCTACTCACATGTGCAGTTCTTAGAATTGAGAGTCCCAAATCAATGAGTTGTACTGTGTAATATTCTAAACTAATTTATTTATTTTAATAAATTGTGATAGTTGCGATACTACAAACCTTTCGTAGAGAGTCCTTCTGGTCGTTTACGTTCTTTTCAAGCACTTGCACATTATTCACTCCTTACAGCAACTGACGTCACATACCAGAGCAACCAAAGCAACTCAGAGGGTGTGCTGCACAAAGAATGAACTGGCTGACTAGCGTGTAAACATTTGGCCCACAACCAACACGCGGACGACCTAAACAACAACAACTACACCAGGAAAAATACAACATTGAGTATCAAATTCATTGTAAACATGAAAGCATAAACAAAAACACAAACTTCTAATTTCTTTTCAATTAAATTGAGAATAAATTACATTTTACTTAATTGCATATTTTTAAAACAATTACCAATTCCCTTTAACCCTTTTTACCACCAAGACAGCTACATGGATGGATGGACGGACAAATGGTCATCAATGCAATAATTATATGCTAACAATTGTCTGAGGACTTTATTAAATTAAATATATTGTATAAATGTACAAGTGTTTATACTAACGTTTATATTCTTGTAACAAGACTGATCTTAAACTAAATTTCCCTTTGCACCCCATGAATGAGGTATGGGATGATACAATTGTAAATAAATTGATTGCTTGCGATTGACATTTGTATACAATTTCATTTAATGAAATTAATCATCAATTTTGGCAGTTTGATAAGGATATCAATTCTCAATCCTGATGACTTATTAGCACTGACCTTTTGGCATCCTTTTGTATTTCATTTGAGGCCACAATGACAGACGATCATTTGTCACCTGTCCATGATGACAGACAGAGAGCATTGTGTTGTTTGGTTTTCAGAAACACTGTTAGGGCTACAGGGTGTGAATGTATTCTGTCTATTGTTTTACTTTTTCTTGTTAAACTTATTTCCATGTGTCAATGTCCAGAATGTCCTTTTTATGGCGGTCATTCATTGGTGGTCGCAGCATGTGTAGAGTTTTAGCAGTTATTTGAGCGGAATTCATAAATGTAAATAATTTTGATGGAATATTGTTTTATTAACAATACAAGCTCAGATAGGGCTACATACGGTCAGGATATCGGATTTTTGAATAAACAATATACAAAACAAGGTGGAAACTATAAGATTTGTGTAACTTATTGACGTCCTAAAACAATAATAGAAAAAAAATCAAATAAATTTATAAGATATAGAACAAATTGTTTAAAACTTTTAAGAACAATACTCAATTGTCATTTGCTGACCTCTAATAACTCATAGTAAAAACCAGTACTAAAATTTCTGTCAGATGAACTGACTGAGATTAAAATTAATCCATTTTCAACGTTTTGAGGGGTTTCTTTTAAGAAATTGTTGAAAAAATATTAATTTCGGCGAAATTGACTAATTAACATAAATACGTTCTTCCAAGAAAGATATGTATGTAAAACTATGAGGATCAGTTCGTTCATTTATATAGAAGATATCTGAAGGGGTGTGGCAAATAGTACGGTTGTATAAGGTGTCGCCATCTATAGCAAGATCATTAAACTGACAAAATTCAAATTTTTATACCAAAAAGTACTTTAATTGTCAAAAAGTAATTTTTTGTTCCACAAAGTACTGTTTTACCAAAATACTTTTTTGTACCAAAAAGTACTTTTTTGGAACAATAGTACTTATTTGTACCAAAAATTTACTAAAGTACTTTAAAGTACAAACACAAAATACTTTTTTTGTACCAGAGTACTTTTTTGCACTAAGTACTTTTTTGAACAATAGTACTTCTTTGTCTCAAAAATTACATTTAATGTACCAAAGTAGTTTTTTGTAACAAAAAGTATTGTTGGCCCAAAAGCACTTTTCTGTTGCACAAAGTACTTTTTTTGTACTAGAGTACTTTTAATGTATTCTTGGGTACAAAGTACTTTTGTGTACCAAAAAGTACTTTTATCGGCCAAAAAGTACTTTTCTTTTCCACAAAGTACTTTCAACTGTACGAAAGTACTTTTTTGTACCAAAAAGTGCTTTTATTGTACTTTTGGGACAAGCAAAAAGTGTTGGCCCAAAAGCACTTTCCCTTTGTGCAAAATACTTTTTTGGAACAATAGTACTTATTTGTACCAAAAAGTACTTTTAATGTACCAAAGTACTTTTTTGTACCAAAAAGTATTGTTGGCCCAAAAGCACTTTTTGTTGCACAAATTACTTTTTTTGTACCAGAGTACTTCTAATGCACTTTTCGGTACAAAAAAGGTACTTTTGTGTACCAAAAAGTACTTTTATTGGCCAAAAAGTACTTTTCTGTTCCAAAAAGTACATTTTTGGTCCCGGAGTACTTTTTTGTACTAAAAATGACTAATGTACATTTCGGTACAAAGTACTTTCTTCTGTACAAAAGTACTTTTTTGTACTAAAAAGTACTTTTTTTGTACTTTTGGGACAAGAAAAGTATTTTTTCCCCTATGCCCCCAATATAGTTTTGGATTTGCAAAACAATATTTTTTTATTTTTATATGCTATATTTTTAAGTACTTTAGATTTACTTTTCTGTACAAAGTACTTTTATGCTTTTATTGGCCAAAAAGTACCTTTATATTCCACAAAGTATTTTGTACCGAAAGAACATTAAAAGTACTTTGGTACAAAAAAAATACTTTGGCAAAAGTACATTAAAATTACTTTTTGGTACTAAAAAGTACTTTGTGCAACAGAAAAGTGCTTTTGAGCCAACAAAACTACATTTTGGTACAAAACAGTACTTTGGTACATTAAAAGTACCTTTTGGTACAAATAAGTACTCTGGTACAAAAAAGTACTTTGTGCAAAATAAAAGTGCTTTTGGGCCAATAAAAGTACTTTTTGGAACAAAAAACTCTCGGCTCGCTAACCCAGAGCTCATTTGAAATTTTGAAGCTCTAGGTTCGCCCAAGGGTGAATCTATAAAAATATGATATTTTGTCGTTGCCTTACTAACACTAACACAATTTTGAAAACCTAAACGTTAAGATGTTATAACTTCTCTTGCCGGTTTCGTATACATATGTCACCGTTTTTAGTAATATCATGCCTCAACTAGAGTGTGCCGTTATTTTGCCCACAACTATCCTCTCTACATCTCATGACTGACATATGTCACTAACATGCAAACAAGTTTTTAATTGAATCTATATAAAGAAGCATAAATCACTTGTAATGGCCACGATAAAAGAGAATATGTCAAAACAATTGTGTCATGCTGGGAATAATAAGTTTTAGTATTTATTGTTTACTAAATTGAAATGTAGAGCATATAAGATGTAGCAGTGATATATGTATGTTAGATAAATGCTTATACAAATATGTATATTAAAAAAAACCTAAAAAAAAGTATTATTTTGGTAATTAAAAATTTTGGCTATGTAAATTTCTATAGCAATTCTTTCTTATATAGCTATGTAATTATGTGGGAAGAGGCAATGTTTGCATGCTCTGCATTTCCATATTATGATATACGTCACTTTTTTTATTTCCAAATTTGATTTAAAATAATAAAAACTAATTTCTAAAATTAAAAAAAATAAAATAATAAAATAAAATAAAAGAAAGGCAGAACACTGAGAAAAGTATATATGAATTAACAATTAAAAAAAATATTAAAAACAAAATTTAAGAATGGTATTAAAAAGCTTTCAATTACCTTTGCAACAAGCCCAAGATTATTAAAATCGGATGAGGCAGTAAGAAGTTATTACGGGTCTTGTATAAGACCAACGCTTTTTTGGTCAAATTTCACCTGTGAAAAAAAAATTTATTTCGCAATATACCAAAAATTTTCTTTTGCATCTAATGTATTATAAATGTTAGATTTTCTAGAATTTGAGTGAGTTAATCCGCTTCTATTATTAGGTTCAGGCAATGGAGAACAGCTAAACTACGATTCCGAACGTCAGATTTTTATAACATCACCCTTAGTATCCTGAATTTAGTCATATTTTTCGATTGATATGCTGTATCCGGTTGATATGGCCTCTAAAATAACTTTAAGTCTAAAAATCAGCTCGTAATCAATACCAGTAGTCTTCGAGGCAAAAATGGGTTTAGAGCAAAAGGGTTGAGCTGAGTGTGCAGTTGTGTTCCTTGAAACTATCTCTTTCATCTAGCATAAGATGGGATCAATTTTTATTATTAAAGCTGATATCTAGCCGAAAACAGTTCAAGTAATTTTAAACTTTGAAGGCGAATATCTCGAAATTAACTTTTTGTTCTAATCCCATTAATTAGAGTCGATACCCCTATACAAATTAACCTTATGCCCACAAATATTGAATTGAACTTTTTACAGTTGTTGGCGAATTCATTAATACTTTGTACACTGTAACAAGTTGTACATTTGTAATACATGTCTGTGAACATCTGGTCATACGACCGAAAGTCACATCTTCGCTCCACTAGCAGTCCAATAATACACAAGTGACTAAATTTTTATGCATAAGTTATTTATTTCAATACCTCGCGAGTTAAACAATACCTTCAATATCTTATTAGTCAGTTAAACTGAGTGAAATTTCTGTACTGATTTGAGAAGGTTTTACTAGACATGTCTACCACATCGACAGAGCCGCCGATGGAAGTAATATAACTCAGGTCACTCCCGCATTATATCAATTTTTGAACATAGTTATACTTTATAATTTTGTGCTGATAATTTATCTCTTAGTTTTCAACATTTATTCCAACAAACTAAAAATAAAACAAAGTTAATATTCTAATCATATATCCTATTTATTTCTTTTCAGATACATATATATCACCCAGCGACTGATTATTCTCCCTTGGCAACATAAAATCAGCTAATGAAATGTAATATATGGAGTGGAAGTTAATGTCTTTTAGTTTAATTTAGTTTATAATTTAAACTAAATATAATTTTAAAATAATTACATATGTATATGAAATCCGCTGCTACAAGTTGTTACATCAAATGTAGTCTTACCAATTTATTACCAATTGCTCTAAAATAAGTTTAAAGTAAAATGAATAAATACATTCATCTGTATTTTTTTAATTTAAATTTATATAATTGTATTGTTTATTATTAAATGTAAAAAAGTTGAACACGTCTATTAATTTATAGATTTATAGAGATAATTAAAAGTAAATAAAAGCAATAATCCTAAAAAAAAATTATTTAAAATAATATTGAAAAACTGATTAAAAACAAATTCTAAACATGTCACTTTCAGCTGATATGTAAATTATAGTAACAATTAAAAACTATTAAAAAACCCATGAAAATATTGTTGGTATCCTGCAAAAAGGTCTGAAGTCCACTTTTTTGTGAAATGAACGTAATGATGCAAGTGTCCCAAAAGTAATATTATATGTCCTGTTGAACAATTCCAAAAATTAGGCGGCCATAATCTTAAAATAATCAATGGCTCTGAAAGACAAATAGTGAACATCAGAAGTTTTTGTAACAAAGTCATAGCCTATGCCAATTAACAAAATCCCATGTCTAGTTAAAGTAGTTTTGTAGTTATTATATCAAAACACAAAAGGCCAAAAACTTTAAATCATCAATAATTCAAAAACACAAAAAGTGGGCTTGAGACCTTTTTGCAGGATAAATTTGATTATAAAGTTTTTTAATTATTTTGTAAAAAAAAATAAAACAAAAAATTTTATTACTTACTTATTTCCTCGCATTATATACATCATAAAAAGATTTAATTAATAAATAAAATTTTAATAATTTGTATTTCATCATTTATTTGTTTGTTATAATATAATACATATATATATTTTAAATTATATATCCAAATAAAATAACTAATAAAATCCATATAATAAACTCAAGAAATTGGTTGCTTGTCTTTTTATTTATTTAAACAGTTTTTCCCAGTAAGTACCCCATCATTGCATTCATTTTCTTTGTCAAATTACCTCATATCCATTCATTCATACCACCCCACCCACCAAACCCAAATTCATTCGCATGGCAAACGAAATGCTCGGTTACTAAACTTCACACAAATACCAGGCGCCCAGAATCGAGTAGCAGGTGGATTTTTCTGCATTTTTGCATTTTCTAAAAGTGGAACGCCTAAAAGTATGTAAACATATTTGATGCAAAATATTTAGTGTGATATTAAATACAGGGTGACTCAAAAGGTGCTAATTAAATACCGCCTAAAAATATGTTTGCATAATTTTAGGCGCTGCGTTAAACAACTATTATATGCTAAACGTTACAGCAAGAACATGGTAGGGATGTGGTATAAAGACTACACAGTAGTATATCTTCTTCTTATATATATAAAAATGGTTGCAAAAATGTATAGTAATTCATCAATTGAGAACGGCTGGGCCGATTTTGCTCAAATTTTTTTTCAGCTGTTCGTTATTGCCAGGGGAAGGTTTATGTGAAAGAAAATATTGGGAAAAGTCGGAAAATTGGAAAAATCGAAAATTGGCTTTTTGTATGCAAATGTTACGGAATGGCTTTTCGAATCGAAAAATAGAAAATTCTTGGTGGAAAATTAGGAAAACTCGGATTTTTTGGACAAAATCAGGCATTGCATCGCTTTATTGGATGAAATTCGCAAATTGAATTTCTGTATACAATTTTGTGTGCAATTGTTCCTTATGGCTTTTGAAATGGAAAAATAGAAAATTTTCATTGAAAAATTACGAAAAATTACAAAAGTTTTAATATTTTTTTTTCGACGAAATTTTGCATTTTATCGTAAGATTTGATAATTTTGGACGATGTTAAAGTGAAAATTTTTTGATAATTATTCCGAAATGACTTTACGAATGGATAAATAGAAAAATTCTTGGAGGAAAACTCGAAAAATTCCGGAAAAAAATTTTGATTTTTTGACGAAATTTGCAATGTATCGCTTGATTTAATGAGTATAAGTGGAAAATTTGTTTTGACGCTTGGAAAATTTCGGATTATTGTGAAATTTATTATATTAAAGGATTAAACGGGAAATCAACGCATTGGTCCGATTGTCCAAAACCGTGTGGGATACAAGGCATTCTGACGACCACAAAATTATTATCAGAGCAAACAAAAGACCCCCTGGAGGCCATGCAAGACAATTCAATGCTCCCACTATAATTGAAGTGATTCTTGGGGAAAATGTGGAATCACGCGATATTGTTCTCATATGATGCACTTCAATACCCGTTGATGTTCTGTCGTGGAGAGGATGTGATAGCCATCCTCAATTTAAAGATGGTCAATAGAACGATAAGTTTGTTTACAAGTCATCACGTCTTTTTCATTCTATATTTTAGTTCGAATTCGTATTTCAGGAGAATAAACGAATAAAATGGTTATCACAATAAATTTTTATGCGTATCGATTGATGAATCGGCAAGATGTTGACAATCATCTGTTAAGATATCGCCGGTTATTTTAACAGTACTGCGTTGACATAAACGTCAAGGTCGAAACGGTGCGTCTCAATTTTATATGTTTCAATCAGTCGCCACATTTCGAGAAGCTTGCCAACGTTTGCATTTGCTCGAAAACGATACACATTGGGACTCAACGTTCGCCAAGGTAGCTGTTTCTGCTCTAGCGAATCAAATTCGTACATTGTTTGCGATCATCATAGCCAAGTGTCATCAGAGCATTGTGGGACAAATACAAGGACGATATGGCTGACGACATTTTGCACAGAGTACACATCAAATTTCGATCTTGAAATTAACTTCTGATCGAAGACATATGTATGCGCATGTGCGGCAGTCTACTGTCGAAATTGGGAATACCAGCGCCAAATCGTTCGATGCACGATGCATTCAGACGCGAATTGCAACGAGAGCCAGACTTTGATCGAGGTGAGCTGACTGGAAGAGTCCGATCAAATTCGCTGATTAAGGTTGTTGACGATGGAATGGATGGAATTAACTTTCTCAATGCTCCCGGTGGAACAGGCAAGACATTCGTCATTTTTTTGATTCTTGCAACAATTCGGCCTAGATCGCAAATTGAGTAAGCTGTTGTATCCAGCTGTCACATTGTTGAAAGGCAGTCGACCTGTCCAAGAATTCGGCGACAGCGAAACTGTTGCGAGAATGCAAAATTATCATTTGGGTTGAATGCACAGTGACGCATAAACGAGCTTTGAAAGGAGTTGACCGAACGATGAAGGATTTACGAGGAGATTCGTTGACAACGTGACCGACGAGACTAAGGCGACCAACTATCCGACAGAATTTTTGAACTTCCTAGATGTGCCAGAAACTTCGCCTCATTATTTACAGCTGCGGAATCTGAATCATGTTACGGAATCTGAATCATCCGAAATTGTGCAACGTCAAAAAACTGATGAATAATGTGATTAAAGCGACGATCATGAAGGGCAAATTCACAGAAGAGGAAGCCCTTATCTTACGAATTCCTATTATTACAAACCGATCTTCCCTTCCAATTCAAGCGAATTCAATTCCTCATTCGATTGGCGTTTGCGATGACAATCAATAATCACAAGGCCAATCGTTGAAAGTTTGTGGGATCAAACTCGAATTACCCTGCTTTTCACACGGTCAGCTGTACGTTGCCTGTTGCCAAACCGTCTTCATTGTTTGTTTTTGCGCCGGAAAAAAATCGATATCAGAGCGCTCTTCACTTTTAAATAAATTTCATTAAAACTTGAACTATCTGTGTTTTACTATAACCCTGTAGCTTATATGAAGGCGTTACCTTAGGAGCGAGACAAAGTTCGTCGTGTCCGAAATTGTATGGCAGAACAACGTTTGCCGGGTCAGCTAGTTAGGAATATTTTGCATATTGAATATTGTGATATGTATAACATAATAACAGCTCAAGCTATTGAATTTTTTTTAGATGTTGTTTGTGTCGTAATCTAAAATGTAATTGACACATAACGGATTTAGTAGTTATGGGGTAGCTTAAATCTTATTTTATAATTGAATAAAATCTAGTTTATTTCATGATTTTTAATCTGTTTTAAAACTTTATTCCTTCGTTGGGCGTCAAAATCATTGTATTTACTGTATCCTTACAAATCTAAGAGTTTAATCTTAATACAGACTTGATTTTCTTTGAATTTGAAATACATATTTTTTTTAGAAGTGCTCCGTTCCACATGAATTTTAATGCCGCCATTGACGCTCTTAAGTAGTTTGGGTTCTAGTTAGTGTTGTCCGAGTGGTAATACATTCTTTAGTATAATATATAGGACAGCAAATCGTTCAATACTCCAATATTTGTAGGACTGGTTTCTATTATTAGACCTAAAAAGAAAAAAAATACATTTCAAGTAATAATATATATAACAATTCCAGAAAAAAATGTTTTAAACTTGTTCAAATTTGAACATGTGTTTTATATTTTTGTAATGTGTGGTTTTTCCTTATTGACACAAATAAATTAATCGTCGTCTGCATGCATCAGGAGATAAGGGAAACCATACACACAGAGTCAGGGTGTTTATGGTGTGGAATTTTCCATGCTGATAAGGCGATTGTGCGGCCTCGTGTGTGCACTCATACTGCGCTTGTGTGGCCGCTTATTCTTTCTTTTCTCTCTCTGTCTATCGTTAGGTTAGGTTAGTTAAGATTTTTTTCAATGTTAGCAAGTAAGTTCATATTTTCCAGAAATAAAATCAGTAATTTACAACTACTCATCCAGAACGGTTGTTTTTATTAAAGGACAATCGTTCATTTGGTCCTTCGAGCCGGATTCCCTTAAGTTTTCCCCACCAGAGGTAAGAGGCTTAAGGCGAACGCGAACGAAGATTAATCAAGTACATGGATAAACGGATGCCACAAACGCAAGAGTTGTCGGTTAATCCTGAGCCAATTAAGTACTGGAAGCTTGGATTTACGGATGCCTCAAACAAAAGAGTTGTAGGTTAATCCTAAAACCAAAGCCTAAATACCAGGACGCCACAAACAGCAGAGTTGTAGGTTAGTCCCCAACCAATAACCACACCACGTTGGAATTAGAAGACGCGGAAAACAAAATGCCGCAAACAAAGGAGTCGTCGGTTAATTCTGGAATGGAATTTCTACGAAAAATATTCTTTCGGAAAGCAGCGAGAATAATTGATTGTCTGCAAACGATTGAATCAGACGATAGAGAGGGAATTCAACAATGTTTACAACAGATTTCGATGGCATACGATAGACTATGCAAAGAAAATCTGGTAGACGAAGAAGCTGAACACACCTTTGAGGAAATAAAATATACCGCGCAGATGGCCTTAAGGAAGGGTGTAACGAAAGAACATCAAAATCTGGAAACTTGGCCAAATGCTTCATTAAAGAATAAAGAAGATGCCAAAGTCGATGAAATTAAACTGGAAATAGCAGATTTAAGAAATGATTTATATATGGAAAGTCGTATATTGGAGAAAACGAAAAAAGAACTGATGGACCGTATATGTAATAACATCCGGTTGTATAATAAATGCTATAATTTGGATGTGGAAAACAAACAATTAAAAAGCCAGTTGATTGAAGAGGAAAAACAAAGGACGGCTATTCAAATTGAACTACAAACTCTAAAAGCCGAATATGAAAGATTGAAATATGCTAGAACTGTGACCGATAACCAATTAGTTAATACAGAGGCTATGCTGCGAAACGAACAACAATGCAACAAATCCAATCAGGAAAAGTTAGAAGGTGTTTACAATCAACTGCGCCTTAAAGAGGAATTGGAATCATCGCTGAATGAGCAGTTGCGGCATGAGCAATCTCTAAAGCTGGCAGTAGAATCAATGGTCTTGTCGTTGACAAAGCTGAATGAGGATGTGCAGAATCGTTTGAGTGATCAAACGTCGTCGCTCTTCGCAGCACATCATCCCAGCGGCGGAATTTGAGAGGCCTTCCTCATATAATGCATGCAGTAGTCATTATTTGGGAATAACATTTCAAATAAGGAATACAGAACGCATGATTTTTCATCAGATTTAGGCATTTTATGGACTGACCTGCCAAAGACATGTAAAAAGAAGGCAGAGGGATTTCATACACATCCCCTCTCGCTTCCAAATAACAGGGGTATTGCATGCCTTCTAAATGGAAAGAATTGTTAGTACGTTTTTTTTCAACTTTTATGAAGGCCTGCCAGAGGCCTTTGAAAAGAAGGCAGAGGGATTTCATAAACATACCCTCTCGCTTCCAAATATAAGGGGTATTGGATGTCTTCCAAATGGAAAAAATTGTTAATTTCCGTGGAAGGGGTTTTTCTTTAAACAGTGTATCATTAGTTTCAACCACACAATTCGAATGCATCTTCATAGGCTAGACAGTAGCATGGCTGACTAACAATCACGAGGTAGTGGGTTCAAACTCCAGCAATGTTTACTGTCGTTGGAAAAAAATGTAAGTATAGAGAAAAATATATATAAGTGAGAAATATCTAAAAATAACCGGTGCGCTCTCAAAAAAACTAAATAATTTGAGGGTGCACTGTATAGTTTTAGTTTTATTTGCAAGTCATTATTTTTTCATGTGTATGCTGGCCTTCCATAATGCCTTCTAATAGAAAGCATCCATAGGGCCCATTTACAGAAACTTTCCATGAGGCCTTCTTATAGGAAGCATCCATAAGTCCTTCTTATGGAAACCGGCGACGGAAGGCCTTATTTTCCAATGTCACGCAATGTAAAAAAAGAAAGGAAGAAAGAAGGCATACCGGATCCAAAAGAAGGACTTCAAACTCATGAACGAAGGCCTTCCTTCTCATGATTTCCGCCGCTGGGATAAAGTTGAAACACTCCAAGAAGATAATCAAACAATTCAAATGCTTAATGAGAATCTAGAATGAAAACTGGTATGTTTTAAAGAAGAAAACATTATACTTAAAACGGAAAATGCAAAGTTGATCCAGACTTTGCAGACCAATGCATCCATGGTGGAAGCATCACAAAAAGAATCGGATTCCGATAGCAATTGTGACGAGAAAATGCGTGAAATCGATTTGAATAAATTCAAGAGAGTCGATTCTGTTAGAGTAAAAAACAAAGAAATGAATGACGACTTCGAGGAACTATTAAATGACGTCCATGCCAGTGAAAATTACGAAGAGGAAACTGAGGACAACGAAAGAATACAACAATCCAATTTGCACCACCAGGAAGATGAGAATAATGCCAAGAAACGCAAGGAGGCCATGAAGAGAACAAAATCAGAGTCTGACAAGAAGGAAGGAAGCAACGGGATGCAAGGAAAGAAGACAGATTCATCAAAATAAGAAAAAGAAGAACCCACTGAAAAGCCAGACATAGAAGAGCAAGAAAATAAAGCTGAACCATATAAATGGATGCCCAAGCGAGAAGTCATCTGGGTGTTCAAAAAGCGATGGAAGTTTAACTCAATACAGTCCACTTAAAGTAAGAGTGTACATTTAACAGTATATAATAATAAGGAATTATAATTTCATAAGAATATTTTCGCCCTTCGCAGAATGTTCAGATTTGAACATAGTTTTAAACGATATTTTAGTTTTATAACAACAATGTTTATATTACAAGTTTTTTTATCTACAGTTATCTAAGAGAAAATAGACTGTAGATAAAAAAAACTTGTAATATAAACATTGTTGATATAAAACTAAAATATCGTTTAAAACTATGTTCAAATCTGAACAAAACTCTTAGAATTTTTTTTACATTATATATAAAATGTTTTAAAATTTTTCTGATAAAAGTAGTTATAATGGTACCGCAATTCAACACCAAAAAATATTTAGTATTCCTACTATATTTTTTTTAATGTTTTATGGTCCAACAATTACAAAAATATAAATATTTTTTAAAAAAAATATTTAAGTAAAAATTTTTTTTTTTTTTAAATCTTGTTTCACCTATTTTATGATAACTAAGGAACCATTAATGCGACATGATAAATATATTGGGAGTTATCTACAAAGTTGTAACGAAAAAATATGTTTTTCTGTCAATATTTTTCAATTTTGATCATAACGTCAGATTCGTTACGGTTTAAATGAGTCCTTTCCTAAGAACATTTATGGAATAATTTTGATATTATTTGCAATTAGGTGGTTGTCTATTTTATCTTCGCAAAAATTTTAAATTTATGTTTGAGAGAACAGCAAACTCGAATCATATATCGGATGTCGTTGAAATTTGGTATTCGTGGCAAGAATAACTTTAGTGAAATTCAAAAAATATATATAAAACACGCCTAATATTTAAATTTAACGTTATGAAAATTGTGGAGAACTATTTAGTCTTAAGATACTAAAGGCCCAACTCGTTACTTTTTCGCATATAAAGTTATATTTTTATACAAGAGTGTTCTACGGTGTTTTTGGTGTTGGTTAACCGGTTTTTCAAAAAGAGGGTACAATCACAATTTGTTAGGTTTAATTTCTTGAAAAGTAAAGGGGTTTCCAATAAAAGATGTTATTTTGGTATTCAAAGAAAAATTCCATTTTTTGAGATAAATGATCGGATGTTTATTTCATAATAAAGAGGAAGGTATGCCGTTAAAAATGAAAAAACAACATCAGCCAAATGGCCACCACGAACACGCTTGCAAGACCATATTCTTTTCATGAAACTTTCCATAACCAAATCGCAAAGTGGCTGCCCTATGTCCTCGATATCCTCACGAATTTTATCTTTGAGGTCTTGAATCGACGCTGAGCTGTTGGCGTAGACTTATCTTTTACGTGACCCCAAAGGAAGAAGTCGCAAGTTTTTAAGTCACAAGATCTCGGTGGCCAATTGTGATCACCTCTTCGAGAGATAACACGGTCCGGAAACTATTCCCGTAAAAGATCAATGGTTTCGTTGCTTGTGTTGCACGTAGCGCCGTCTTATTGAAAGTAAACGTTGTGCAGATCAATACCATTCAACTCCGACCATAACAAATCATTAATCATCTCTCGATAGCGCAAACCATAAATTTTAAATTTCCTTGGCACACCTCGTATTTAATATCTACATTTATAATATCTACTCAACTTTAATGAACTCACAACTTCCCTGTAAATGCTCCCCAAACTGCACTTTATTATTATTTAATAAACTTAAACAATATAACGAAAAAACTTACCTCCTTCAAATTAAAGTTGTAAGAAATTAAGGCATTTTCATGTAGGGGCCAACTATATTTAGCTCATAGTAATTTACTAGCGAAAATACTTTCAGTTTTCATTACAAATTCCCATAATCGTAAATATGTATAACCAAAAGTTTGGCAAGCAAATTTGCACAATATTATTCTGCTGCAGTCTTGCAGCGTATTTCCCTTGCTACTTTGCATGTGAACTCCCGTTACTCGGTGCTATAAACATAACATAACATTTTAGTTATTAAAATAAACGAAGACATAAAAACCAAACCAAAAGCAAAGTAAGAAACCTGTAAAAAAATACGGTTGTAAAGGCCTCACGAGAGAGAAACTATGCTAATAGAGCTAAAATAATATGTTCACAAACGCACACACACACATCAACATAAAGGTAGTCACACTTTCTTAGAAGGTACTTAAGAGAGTTGCGGCGTTGACGAAGCAAGTGTAAACTTTTAACACCCAAGGACTCTTTTGAAAACATACACTCATACACATACCAGCTCACATGTCTCTATGCAAAGTTGCACGTTGCATTTAGGAAAGTGAAGGATATTCACTTGTTTTTAAAGAGTCCAAAGCATATTCACTTTTTATTTACCTTAACCACCGCAAGTTACTTGACTGCAACTTTTAAGATTTTAGATTTGTTGCTATTCTCCTTGCGACTTAGTATCCATGTGTTGCTGTTAAGATTCCCTTACGATAAAGTTTTCCATCTTTTCTATACAATTTTCATAAAAATTGTTGAAATTTCGCCAATATGGGCTAAAGCTTTCACAAGATAACTTTCACGTTGAAAAAAGTTAAGATTCTCCTGTGAGATTATAATCAATTTGGACCACTATAATGTAAGCGAAAATTGGGGCCAGAAACAGAGACAGAGAGTAAGAGAGGGAGACGCAGTACCCTGACAGGAAGGAAATGAATTTGTTTAAGAAATGTTTATAATAACTTTTAGTAAAGTTTACATAAACACATCACATACGGGGGAACACACACACACACACAGCGGGCTGTAAATGTGCGGACTTGCAGAGTACATTGAAAATTTGATTTTAAGTGAAATGTTTGTCATCTAAACTAATAAAGTAGTTTAAAGGATATAAGGCACACACACAGAGACAGACATACACAAAAGATCCTGGAAGGTAAGTTAAAAATGTATTTTAATGGTTATAAATTCATTATCATCTTAGGCACTTAAAGTATTAGTAAAGTCATTTACAACCTAAGTGGCCTTAATTTAAATTAAATTACAAAACTGTATCAACTTAATTGAAAATTCCAAATATATTTATGACCGGTCACCGCGGTAGCGGGAAGGGGAACGTGGCTAACGTGTGATATAGGCAGCTTAAAGTTAAACGTATTAACATTTACCGAAGTAAACGTGGATTAGTTTTATATAATTTAAATAGAATAAATATTTTATAAATAAATTTTATCTATTTATCTATATATATAAAATGGAATGTGTGTGTGTTTATTTGTTTGTTTGTACCTTATAGGAGACCAAACCTCTGGACCGATCTTTCTGAAACTTTCACAGCATTTAACTGGGACTCTGGCATGTCTTATAGGGTACTTTTTTCGACCACGCCCACTTTGACGCCCATTTTTTTAAAATAATATGCAATATGCAATTCCGGGCCCACTAGTATAATATAAATATAAAAATATGAAAATATGAAAATATGAAAATATGAAAATATGAAAATATGAAAATATGAAAATATGAAAATATGAAAATATGAAAATATGAAAATATGAAAATATGAAAATATGAAAATATGAAAATATGAAAATATGAAAATATGAAAATATGAAAATATGAAAATATGAAAATATGAAAATATGAAAATATGAAAATATGAAAATATGAAAATATGAAAATATGAAAATATGAAAATATGAAAATATAAAAATATAAAAATATGAAAATATGAAAATATGAAAATATGAAAATATGAAAATATGAAAATATGAAAATATGAAAATATGAAAATATGAAAATATGAAAATATGAAAATATGAAAATATGAAAATATGAAAATATGAAAATATGAAAATATGAAAATATGAAAATATGAAAATATGAAAATATGAAAATATGAAAATATGAAAATATGAAAATATGAAAATATGAAAATATGAAAATATGAAAATATGAAAATATGAAAATATGAAAATATGAAAATATGAAAATATGAAAATATGAAAATATGAAAACATGAAAATATGAAAATATGAAAATATGAAAATATGAAAATATGAAAATATGAAAATATGAAAATATGAAAATATGAAAATATGAAAATATGAAAATATGAAAATATGAAAATATGAAAATATGAAAATATGAAAATATGAAAATATGAAAATATGAAAATATGAAAATATGAAAATATGAAAATATGAAAATATGAAAATATGAAAATATGAAAATATGAAAATATGAAAATATGAAAATATGAAAATATGAAAATATGAAAATATGAAAATATGAAAATATGAAAATATGAAAATATGAAAATATGAAAATATGAAAATATGAAAATATGAAAATATGAAAATATGAAAATATGAAAACATGAAAATATGAAAATATGAAAATATGAAAATATGAAAATATGAAAATATGAAAATATGAAAACATGAAAATATGAAAATATGAAAATATGAAAATATGAAAATATGAAAATATGAAAATATGAAAATATGAAAATATGAAAATATGAAAATATGAAAATATGAAAATATGAAAATATGAAAATATGAAAATATGAAAATATGAAAATATGAAAATATGAAAATATGAAAATATGAAAATATGAAAATATGAAAATATGAAAATATGAAAACATGAAAATATGAAAATATGAAAATATGAAAATATGAAAATATGAAAATATGAAAATATCAAAATATCAAAATATCAAAATATCAAAATATGAAAATATGAAAATATGAAAATATGAAAATATGAAAATATGAAAATATGAAAATATGAAAATATGAAAATATGAAAATATGAAAATATGAAAATATGAAAACATGAAAATATGAAAATATGAAAATATCAAAATATGAAAATATCAAAATATGAAAATATCAAAATATGAAAATATGAAAATATGAAAATATGAAAATATGAAAATATGAAAATATGAAAATATGAAAATATGAAAATATGAAAATATCAAAATATCAAAATATGAAAATATAAAAATATAAAAATATAAAAATATAAAAATATAAAAATATAAAAATATAAAAATATAAACATATAAAAATATAAAATTATAAAAATATAAAAATATAAAAATATAAAAATATAAAAATATAAAAATATAAAAATATAAAAATATAAAAATATAAAAATATAAAAATATAAAAATATAAAAATATAAAAATATAAAAATATAAAAATATAAAAATATAAATATATAAAAATATAAAAGTATAAAAATGAAATAATATAAAAATATATCAACAAAAAATAAAAAAATGTCCTTCTCTTTTTTGAGGAAGAACATTGCTGAACTTTGTCATTAAACTTTTGTAGTATTTTTAACATAGAAATTTGATGGTACACCGATATAGTACGTCCTTTTAAAGATTACATTACATTTTTTTGGTTGGCATGCACAACTAACAGTGTTCGTTTTATTAGTCAGTAACCGTGAAATCTTTACGAAACAACGTAATAAGTCCGCTTAGACGGCAATTTTCTCTTGGCTCATATTACAATTTCCTAGCTAGCATCTAAAGCCACGTACTAAAAAAGAAAACCGTCCATTAAGCAAACGTAAAATTAAAACTCTTTACAATATGTATATATTATTTTTTAATACCAGTCGACACTTATGTCTACTATTGATTAAACTGTTCTCTATGTTTAACATATTAAATAAACTATAGTGCGTTTAGTTGTCTTTATTTTTGTAGTTCTTCTCACTTTGTTTATCTGTCGTTCTACATTTTCTACATAATTAAGTTAGAATATTTCTCAGCTACACTTACAACCAGTGAAAAGTATCATCTCCATGGCAGAGCCAAGCCAAACTCTATGACATTTTCCTAACAATCATCAGCAACAAGAGAGAAAAATGTGAGCATGAACTTTTGTCACGATTTGAAAAGAAACGAACGCACTCAAGTGCATGTTGTTGATATCCTGTGAAAAGGAATTCTATTGCCCCATTCCCCTCCCTCACATCAACATTACCATCACCCGCGCTATATCCATCGCCAGTTCTATTCATGCAGTCACTCGCCTGTTTTCATAATGATGACAGTTACCCAAAAAATGCTTTCTTGTTGAACATAAAAGAAAAACGCTTCCAACTCAGAGTGGTAGCTATAGAAATTGAAGTAGCAGACCAAATCGGAATCAAAACTACTGTACTGCAGTTCAATGTTGCTTGCGTCCCTAAATACATGTATTGGGGAGTCGAGTGGAAATGTTTTTTTTTTGATTTTTTTCGTTTCATATGAAAAGATATCAAAATCAAAGATAATAAGAGATATACATTTTGAGGGGATACTAAGATTTTATTCTAGTGACTTGTTTATTGTCAACGTAACGATTTTTTTCTACTATTTTTGCTTAATTTGCAGAAAATGTAAATGTTTGTTAAAGCAATTTGTTTTATTTTATTTTAATTCAAATGCAAAACTTTTGTTTTGTTTATTATTTGGGGGAGGTTTATCTGGAAGTGAACAACAGCACTGTTTTGTACTAAAAATTGTAGGGCTTCGTTGGTCATAGTTTTAAAACAATATGTATAAAGCATCAGAAACGATTCTGGAACTTATAGTGCTACGCACATAATATATCTACAACTCACATAATAAAAATATTAAAAAAAAAACTTACATTTAATATATATATCTGATGGAAGTGGCTGTAGCTGAGTAAACTCATTTGCCACAGTATGCCTCAAGTGATTGTTAAAAAGCCGGTGCATCCACAAAGAGTGACTATTTGGTGCGGTTTACAGGTAGTGGCTACGCTGTCAGTCTTTCAGGCTAATAAAGTTGGATTTTAAAACAAATCATTGATATTTAATTATAATAAAAATAAATTATGGAAAGAACAAATTAAAAAGTGCATACGTTGTTGAAACTGGAGACACAATTTTGCATTATTCCCAATTTTATTTCTATTGGGTCAGCGTCAATATTTTTGTATGTCCGGCTTATGTTGCTTTTTTTCAACATAACATATTAGTTCCAAGGACAAACAATTGTAATTGGGCATAAACTTGTACAAAGTTTAATATGGGGTACTATTCGGCAAAGTGTGTATTTTGTATGGATGTGTATATATCGCCAACATTTTTTAATGGAACATAATGAGGCAGCTAAAATAAAATCTGAACCGATTTCCTCGTGTTCGCCGTAAGCGATGTATAGAAAAGAGAAAGAGGGAAATAAAACGCATTAGCTTTAATAAGGATATAAAAAAAGCCAATTGCTTTATTGTTGGTAACAACTTTACCTCTTTGTAACACGATTTGTAATTATGGTTGCAACGATATGCAGGTAGGATGCTGTCGATAGCGACTTTAGGCATTCGTTAAGTTACTCGTTAGATTCTGTAAACACTTACAAGGGTGTATTAAACAGGAGTAGACAGATTCTAACGAGAATGTAAGGCAGGGATGGGAGTTCGAAACCCATTAATTTAGTTACCACGAAAATTACGAAAGTAATGTTTTGTAATTAAACACCTCGAAATTAAACATATTTCTTCTATGGCCAAAAAAAAAATAAATTTAGCTGAATTACGCTGCAATCGAACCATATTTGCAACCTGTGCTTGGCGTTCATACCTTATACAAACTGTTGTTTTATATGGGAGGTATTAGTGGTCGTGGTCCGATCGGTCAAAAAAATTCTAAAATTGTATGTGTTATGCTAGCCAATTGCGCCAAAAACAATTGAATTTGGGACCAGGGTGCACTAATCGTATGTTTACTTTACACAGACGTAAAAATTATATCTTCAAATTAATATGTATAGTGCCAAGTACAATATGTATACTAATATACCAATACAACACAATGAAAGTACTTTTTGTGTACAATAAAAGTACTTTTTGTACAAAACATTGTACTTTTTGGTACCATTAAAGTACAGTCGAAATTACATGTTTTGGGCGATATGTCATGGTTATTTTTGGGCGAATTGACGGTACGCCTATGTTGGATTTGTAGCGCCGCACGCACAATTTTTTTTTTTAATTTTGTAAATTTTTTAAAAAAAAAATTTTTTTTTGGTATATCCCGGAAATGGCTCTAACTCGGTCCACTAGGAACCTAACATCGTTGGATTCGTCTCAAAAATATCTTTCACTTGAGTACCCGCACCTGGGGGGTCATCATAGAACCGAAAGGGGCCCCTTTTTTGACCCCCCGGGCCCCATGGGCCTGAGCGCCAACTTTGACCTACCATTCCGATGTTTGGGGATTAAGATGAAGACAATGGCATATTTTTGGTTTTTAATCTGGCTTCCGCCCCATATTCTGCACTTCAGCCTAAATGGGTCATGTAATAAAAGTTTGGGCTCAACCCGGAGGTACTCGGAATTAAAAAAAAAAAAAAATATATGCATAATTATTTTTATCCCCAACCTCATATTTTTCAGTGCGAAAACTTTTGGATTTCACATTTTTAATTTTTTCTATATAACGCTATGGCCAGTCTAATGAACACGCTTTCTATTTTAGATTGTTTATCGACGAATGTGAACGTCACTGTTTGAGAAGCTTTTACTAGAGACGCCGATTGACTCGACACTTATACTGCTAAGTTGCTGTCGACAACATCGAGGGGGCCGGCAATGAAAGAACTTGTTTTTTATATGACCCGATCTTCTTACTGATCGAAAATGCAAATTTCGTCTGAGACTTTGAACATGAAGTCCCGAGTACTACCAGTATACCAAATTGTATCTTTTTAGGACTTACACCCATGTTCTGAAAAACAATTTCGTTCGAAAACTGACCAAAATCGGTACTTTTTACATATAGTTTTTACCGATTTCGGTCTGTTTTTAAACAGAATTGGTTTCCAGAAAATGGGTGTTAAATATAGATTAGTTACGGCCTCTGATCGAAAAATTTACTTTCTACATTAGGGCGGCAACAAAAATTCAACATTGGATTTTCGGTAATGCCCTAGCGGAATATTGTATCAGTTGTTATAAAACAGCTAAGGTCAAAATTTGATCAAAATCGGAAAACTTTAAGCCGTGCCCCAAAGAGGTCAAGGTTAAATCTATGTCTTTGTTTGAAATTTTCACAAAATGTTACTGTATGGTTGGTGGTGAAAATAGGGTACTTCTATTTTTGATATATTTGATATATCAAGTGGACGTGGCCTCTATTTTTGAAACAGCAATTTCGTAATCCAATAAAAAATGGGTGGGATCGGATCAGTGGACGTGGTATAAAACTTGAAACTTTCAAAAGCTGTATCTCATATAATATAAGAGGTATAAAGCTGATAATTGGTATGTGTTGTAGTACATCATGAATTACAGTCAGGGTGGAAGTGGTCCGTGCCACGCCCCATTTAAAAAAAAAGTACATCATGAATTACAGTCAGGGTGGAAGTGGTCTGTGCCACGCCCCCTTTTAAAAAAACCTTTATAACAGCCATTATAATAGTTTGATCATCCAGAAAATTTCACAGTATAGTAGAGATACAATCAGGCTATTTGGAACCAAGTGGGCAGAAAGCGCCGAGGCACGTCAATATTTGACTATTACATATTTACGAGAAAAAAATACAATTCCTTAATCTACCATAGGAAAAAACTAGTAAGAAATTTTCAGTCGAGTTTCCAACTTAGATATACTCTCACCCTCAGTAAAACATACAATTTTACAATACAATATAATATTACTCGATTTCTAAAGTGGGCGGATTGGTACATTTGTATGGGAGGTACCAGAAAGGGCGTATCTAGACTTTCAGTTTTTTTTGTCCAAAACTTTATTCGGATATGGCTTTACTAAATACATAGTTTGGGCACTATCGCGTTGGGTGTATTTATAATATTAACCGATTTAAAGAAGTGGCTAGACCACAAGTTTTTTCTTCAGAACTTTATCCTGATATAGCATAACTAAATACAGAATTTGGGCACGATTACGTTAGGTGTATTAATATTATTACTCGAATTTTTAAGTGGGCGGAATGATATATTTGTATGGGAGGTACCTGTAGGAGCGAGGTAATATAGCCAATTTGCAATACCGGGGAAATATTAACTCGTGCAAAGTTTCAAAACATTTGGTTGCGTCTTTCGAAAGTTATCGTTCGTACCAGCCGGAGAGTCAGACAGACAGACGAACATGGCTCAAACGACTTAAAAAGTCATGAATCGAATTTGGTTCAAAGAAACATAGGGTCTAAAGTGACTTCTACCTTTTAGGTCGTATCGAATGATATATACCGTACTACCCGTAGGTTGAGGTTATAAATATAGGATTTACTAAGAACCTGTCCTTTGACCTCTTTGGGGCACGGAATTTAGTTGTCCGATCTTTCTCAAATTTCCGCCATGAATTTTCTATATCAAGTGGCACAATATTCGGGTCGGGCATTTAAAAATGTCAGCAAAAAAAAACCTTTCATACATTTCGCTGTCGCCCTAATCTTGTTGCCGAGTTATATCTGGGTATCAAATTTTATCTCTATAGAACTAAATACATTTTTGCCAAGCCGGCTCCACCCACTGAGACACAATTAAAATTTCGTCTGCACATTCATATTCGTGTTGCCAAGTACAATTTGTGTAAAAAATTTAATTTCTCTAGGACAAAACTATAGCTTTGCCCCGCCCCTTCCGCTCACTGATCCATACTCAAAATGTTTATCTCTCTAGCTCTAAAAAAAGGTTTGCCACGCTCACTCCACCCAAAAAATCAAAAACATAAAAAACAAATAGCATAATGTCATATCCATACAATATACTTTCTCCCTACCAAATTTCTTTAAAATTGGTAAAGCCGTTTAGACCTTTTTGAGCCACAAACTAACATACAAACAGGATATGACAACAGTTTAAGTTTTCAAATGAATATCGACGTCCTTCCTACATTTTTTTCATATTCGCAAATTCCATACACTTATAGGTAATTATCATACCATAACCCACATTCTATATTCTTCTATACAACCCTTGTCACATCATATCAATCCCAATCGACAATTGTAATTCAAACGAAACTTCCACAAATATTATCCATGACGAAAGAATGTTAATAGTGTTAAGTTTGTAAAGTTGATGCTTCTTTACACTTTTCCAAATTTCTATTGTGTAAAACTTAAAATTTATCTACTTGTCTCTTGCAATTCAATGGAAAAATAGAGAAAAATACACAAGAAAAAAAACTACAAACTTTAGCTAGTTGATAAGAAGGACGACATCGTATTTGACTGGAAACAGTGAATAGTTACTGCTCTACGCTACTTGGTGACATTGTCTCTTATGGTCTGGCGTAAAAAAAACTACAAATACAATAAAAAAAACACAACTCTAAACTTTTGTTAAACTTACAAAAGTTCGAATATTTTAATACAGAAAACTAAACTCCTAGAAACTTCTTGGAGCTACAATAGATAAGTGCCAACAGAAAGGTTTAAGCAACAAAAGAAAAAAAACACAACATATTTTACATAATATTATCTGATGTCTACAATGCTAGATCATGTAAATGTTTATATAAAATTATGAACTGGGGGGGGGGGAAAAACATTGGATAAGTTAAATTTTCACATTAAATGTATGGGAAAACGTCATAAATACACAAACACATAAGATAATATTATGAAAAAAGGTATAAAAGCAGTACAGAAATTTCGGTCAGGTAAACTGACTGATAAATACCATCACCCAATATAAGATATTGTTGAAGTCTTGAGTTATTGAAATGAATAGATTTTTAATTAAAAAAAAATTACTTATGTATAATTTTTCCCCTGCTGTGGTGCAAAATCGTCCAAAACATTACTTATTTGTGTAGGGGGTAAGGTGTCGGTTTGGAATTTATGTGAGAAATATTAAATTTTCAAAAAAAAAATTTAATTTTGATAGGGCGTTCCAAAATGGGTGAACCGATACAGTCCTTATTCATTCCTGACTCAACTTTTCATACGTATAACTTACGAATAATTTGACTGAATTGAGGGCACTTACAAAAAAAGTTATGTATGTAAGACTATGGTGGTGAGTTCGGTCCTTTGTATGGGAGGTACCAGAAGGGGTGTGTCAAATAGTTAGGTTTTCTGAAGTTTCGCCTCCTATCACAATATAAATTAATTGACTAATTTTCATTACCCTTCAAATGTCCGTTTCGAAGTTATGGAAGAATTATTAATTTTCCAAAAATATATCATTTTTATGGGAGGTACCAGAAGGGGTGACCCGATACAGTCCATATTCACTCCTGATTCATATTTTCATAAGCGTACAAATTACTCATAATTTGACTGAATTCAGTGTACTTAGAAAAAAGATATGTTTGTAAGACTGTTGGGGTGAGTTCGGTCATTTGTATGGGAGTACCAGAAGGGGTGTGTCAAATAGTTAGGTTTTCTGGGGTTTTTCCTCCTATAATAAGATAAATCAATCGACCAATTTCCATTACCCCCCAAGAGTCCGTTTGAAAGTTATAGGAGAAATATTTATTTTCCAAAAATAGGTAATTTTGTATGGGAGGTACCAAAAGGCGCAAACCGATATAGTCCATATTCATACCTGAGTCCTATTTTCATAAGCGAACATCATACTCAAAATTTGAGTGAATTAAGTTTACTTACATAAAAGATATGTATGTAAAACTATAATGGTCAATTAGGTCATTTGTATGGGAGGTACCAGAAGGGGTATGGCAAAGGTTTCGGTTTTCATAGGGTTTGTCTACTTTTGCAAGATAAATAAACTGGCCAAATTTAAATATCCTACGATCGTCCGTTTGGAAGTTATGAAAGAAATAAAATAGGTAATTTTGTATGGGAGGTACCAGAAGGGGTGGGGCTATTTTGCCCATTTACAATCCCATAAGTTCGTTTTGAAAAATATTAATACTGGTAAATTTTCATACTGATCCATTAAGGTTTACTCGAGTTATCCTGCTGACCAGCCATCCAGCCAGCCAGACAGACGGACATAGCTCAATCGTCTTAAAAAGTCCTGAAACGAATTTGGTCTTAAGATACTTGGGGTCTAACTCGTCTTCTTTAATGCGTTACACTTTTTTTCGTATCAAATGATATATACCCTCATCCCCAAGGGTGATGGTATAAAAAGATAATATGGAGTAAACTAAAGTATAATTTACTATGTGGCACGTTACTTGAATTGTGTAAAGAATTGTACTTTTTGTGTATGAAATTAAGAACGAAAAACATCTTTAAACCGGAAACAAAATAAAAATGGGGTGTTGTAGTGCACTCGAGCGTGTCACATACTACTCTTGAGTTTTTTTTAAAAAAAAATTTCTATGTTAAATTTTTGTAACAACCTTATTACTGTAGATGAAATGATGTCATAATTATAGTCTGCGTTTTACACTTACTCTGTCTTCATTTTAGGGTCTTCAATTTTTTAGTATTTTAAAATTAACATCAAACTCATCTTCTCTTCTAAATAATAGACTATCCACTATTTACTACCTAGTTTCCGTAACTATTTATTAAATAGATTACAATATCCAATTTCTAACCAGTTGCTAGTATTGAATTTACACAGTTTTTTATTCGTTTCTCCCAGCAGCTACAACAACAGCAACGGCAATACCATTCTTCATTCATTATTTACATTCCAAACTTGCTACGCCAAACAAAAAATACACACACACCAAATCCTTTTACAGTTTAAACACCAGCGACAATAACTGAATGCCCTGTCCTGAATTCGCAATAAAATACATAACAAAAAGTACCCGAAATAATCAACCGGAAATAAAAACAAGCGGAAACGCAAATTTATAAGAGCATACGCAGCAGAGCATCAAAAAGGACGGGCACAGAAGTAAAAAGAAAAAAACACCGAAACTTTCCCTTACTGCTGCTTTTAAGTTTTATTGCCTAAGAAATAACTTACAGGCACACCAAAGGAAAAGAAGAAATCGCACACACACACACACACTGGAAGAGGAGAGCACCAAAGGCACAAACTTTCAAGCGAACCAAAGAACAGATGAGAAAAAAACTGAAACGAAATAAATATTAAAAGGAACTCTGGGTGAAAATGAAGAAAAAGTACATTTGTTTGTTCTTTCATCGTTTATTTGCCAACGACAGAAGACACAACACCACAAATAGTAATAAAAGTTTATATTTTGTTAATGTTTAAAAAGTCATAAACAGTAAATGGCAACAACTATCTCCCTCTGTATTCCACAGACGCTGACTGGTTGTGTGAGAGTGTATTGGATGTGCGTTCTCACGAAGCGAGTGACATAAGCAGTGGCCCAAGTGGCATTCATGCTAGTAGTTATTATGTGTGTGTGTGTGCTTTGGTAGTAGCAGTGATGGATGTAATAGTGCTTGTAAGTTGAAACGGAAATTGTCAACTACACCTGGAGAAAAAATGAAGGAATGTATATTAAAAAAATCGTGCCAACTTGATCCAAAATGTTTGTCTTAGAATACGGAGAAAGTAACGATCTCTACTTAAAAAAAACTTAATTTTCCTTTACACCCCATGAACAATGTATGGGATAGCTTCTCGCGTTGTTGTGAATTAAGAAGCTTTCTACGAGGGCTGCTATATATGTTTCTGGCCTAGGCAACAATAAGTGTTGTCAGGTGCAATCTGATATTTCCATTGGAAAGGTTCACATTTTTTAGCATAACATCACTCAGAACGTGTTGTCATAAACAGAGCTTTGAACAATTCAATTCCGTTAAAAAAATGGAATTGACACGTGAGCATTTTCGTGCGATCATTTTTCACAACTTTCGACGTGGATTATCCAGACAAGAGTGCATCGATGAACTTAAGTCTTTGTATGGTGATCAAGCACCATCATATAGCACCGTGAAAAACTGGTATAACGAATTTAATCGTGGTCGCAGTTCGCTCAACGACGAATTCCGTGAAGGTCGTCCAAAAACGTCCGTTGTGCCAGAGAACATTGATGCCGTGCGTGAACTAATAATGCAAGATCGTCATGTGACATACCGGGAGATAGAGGCATCCTTGGGCATTTCTCCCACCAGCATACATTCGATATTACATAAACACCTGACCGTAAAAAAGGTTTGTTGTCGTTGGATCTCGCACAATTTGACAATCGCTCAAAAAAAGGCTCGTGTCGATTGGTGCAAAGAAATGTTGAAAAAATACGATCGCGGTGCTTCAAAAGATGTTCATAAGATCGTCACAGGTGACGAATCTTGGATCTATGCGTATGAGCCCGAAACAAAACAACAATCGACCGTGTGGGTCTTCGAAGACAAGCCAAATCCAACGAAAGTTGTTCGTGGAAGAAGCACTTCGAAGCAAATGGTCGCCTGTTTCTTCGGCAAAACTGGTCATGTGGCGACTGTTCCGCTTGAGCAACGAAGGACGGTCAATTCTGAGTGGTACACCACAATTTGTTTGCTTGAAGTCTTCGGAGAAATTCGAAAAACAAACAAGAGAAGACGAATCATTCTTCACCATGACAACGCAAGCTCTCACACATCGGTTCAAACCAGCGCCTTTTTGACCGGCCAAAACGTCGAATTGATGGGTCATCCGCCGGACAGCCCTGACTTGGCACCCAATGACTTCTTTTTATTCCCGCACATCAAGAAAAAAATGCGTGTTCATCGATTTTCGTGCCCAGAAGATGCTGTTGAAGCGTTCAAAAACCATGTTTTGGAGGTGTCTCAATCGGAGTGGAAAAAGTGCTTCGACAATTGGTTTGAGCGCATGCAAAAGTGTATAAATCAGGCTGGAGAATACTTTGAAAAACAATAAAACAATTTTTGATGATAAATATTCGCATTTTCATTATTAGGCCAGAAATATATATAGCAGCCCTCGTATTCTAGATTCACAACAAACGGGCAACTACTTGTTTATCGACGGATGCGAACGTTACAGTTAGAGAAGCTTCTATTAGACGTGCCGATTGACTCGACACTTATACTGCGAAGTTGCTGTCGACAACATCGAGTGGGCCGGCAATGAATAAAAATGTAGATGGCGGGAGCCGTGAATCGAACCACGGATCTCCCGCATGGTAGTCGCGTATTTAAGTCACTATGCCACGGTTACTTTGAATTTAAATCATTAAAGTATACAACAAAAGGGACAACAATTTTGACATCAGTATTCCTACCACATTTTCCGATGCATCTGATACATTTTGAGTGCTTTTCAGGATGCAACGTGAAACTTGCATCTCAAGCTTACTCAAACCTCCACTACCTCAAGCAACGTTGTTTCAAGGTATTTTTATCAAGAGCAGCGGCAGATACTAAGCGACGAATTCTGATGGTTGGGCTAGCAACACGCCGTCAGGTTGTATACGGGATATGAAAAGATGAAAAGACAAAGTAACAAATGGAACGCCCCAAATGTTGACGACCCCCGCAAACGTAAAATGGAATATGATTTAAGGATATGCACCTGAAACCTCCATATTCTCTATAGAGAAGGTGCCACTATCCGATTGGCGGATGTCCTCAAAAATACAAGGCTGACAACATCGCCATCCAGGAGAAGAGATGGGCAGGACAGGGTCGCCACGACGAAAATCACGAATTTGGATGTGGATACTCTGATAAGAGACTTGAAATCTTGTCTCGCAGTTCAATTTCGTTAGCCACAATCTGCATCAAGCCGATTTGTGCACTAGTGTTGAGAAAGAGCACGAGTTTTGTGAGGTTGGAAAAAAATTAATGAGTAAAAAAAGGGGGCAAATGGCTACGCATCGTAGTCAAAGGTGTTGGGCAAGGGGAAAAAATCCACAACAAGTCCCACAACTGCATCGGTGTCGCCCGGGGTATGAAAAGTACTATGACCGACTCCTACTAATTGTTCGCTCTCATTCACCCCATAAGGGTCCCAGACAAAAATCAAATTTGTATACAATTTGCTCTCATCGTTCTAACTGTCCCAAAGGTGCCCCCATAGGAGTCAAATGAAACACCAACAGTTTAGGTCATATCTACCCCCTATCTTCAACTCTTAAGGTGGTCCCCATAAAAAGTTGCTCCCATCGCTGTAACTGCCCTAAAGGTGGCCCTACAAGAGTCAAATGTATGACAGACCCCTATTTTTTTTGCAACCCCAACAGTTTTTCAGAACTTCTCATATCTAATCTTGTATGAGGACTACCTTTAGGGTTTAAGGCAGAGGGTAGGTATGTTCTGAAAAACTGCTGGGGTTGAAAAATACACTGGAGAGCGAAAAATTATACGCTCCACGTTATTTCAATACAGATGTACTAAAGGGGTCTTAATCCAAAAACCGAATATAATGAATAGTTAAGTGTATCTTTTTTGCATTTCTTTACATTACGAGGTGATTATAAAATTAAACGCCGTGGTTTTGAATTACGAAATAAAAGTTTTTTTATTAAAACAAAAACCAAATTTTTAAGAAAAAAACATGTAACCAAATACAAAGAATGCTGCAAACCACAGAGATAACCACTGCCTACTTCATCCAGTTCTCCCAACTACTACGACACAACGCCTCTAACTCTAAAGTTCCCTATACAAAGTGGCAGCACATTGCGTCCACCACGGTAACCGCCGCAACAGCCTTGCTTGGGTATGAAAAACGGCGCTCAGCCAAATCCTGTTACAATAAAGAATGTTGCATGTCGGAATCTGCAACTCTAACCCTTACTGTTAAGGAACGGCACAAAGAAGACAGTAAATAAGGCGAACCAGCTTTTTAAGCGAAAAAAAACGTCAGATGAAGGGATAGGGGTGAAGCCTGAAAATTCTATCAGAAGGTAAATGTTAAAGGCTACGGTACTGGGTTCCCTTCCTGTAAGGACAAGGATGAAAATCTGGTTACAGATACGCCGAGTGTGCTGCGTATATGGAAAAAACACTACAATCAATTGCTGGTTCCGGAAGGCAGCGCACATGAAGATATCACGACCACCACCAAGCCAAACCGAGGTAAGAAAAGCAATATCGCTGCTGAAAAATTATAAAACAGACGGTGCCGACGCAATTCCGCAGAGCCACCAGTTCTTAAGTATGGTTTAGCTTAACGAGTACATGCCCGATGACTGGAACCTAGCGTATGGAATCCTGTGCTGCAAAAAGGATCACATATTTGGATCGTGCTTGATCCAATTACCGCGTGATCAGCCTTGTACCCATCGTATATAAGGTACTGTCGAGAGTGCTATGTAAAAGACTAAACCCAGTGTTACCGCACCTGATCAGTTTGGCTTTAGATCTGGTAAATCTACAACTGAACAGATATTCATACTGCTACAAATCATAGAGAAGGCCCAATAGCAACAGATCGACACGTACCATCTTTTCGTCGACTATAAACCAGCCTTTGACTGCCCGATACGCAAGAAATTACTAGAAGCCATGGTTGAGTTTAGTTTCCCAGCTGAAAGACATTGACTGACACGAATGACTTCAGTGAAGAATTGCCAAGGACCTTACTGAGCCTTTTTATATCAGAAAATATAATGATGGGATGATAATGAGGAAAGCTGCAGTAAACCCGAGTGGCACGATATTCAACAAAAGCCGTATGATACTTATGCACACAGACATCATCATCATGGTAGATGATTTTATCTACAAAGGCTCCGCCATCAATAAAACAAAATATGTCAGCTTTGAAATCCGGAGAAGAATCCTCTTTGCAAGCGATTTAATAACACGGCCCTCTCTCGACGAACGAAAATCCAGCTATACCAGATACTGGTTAAACCTTTCTTGATTTATGTACTTTTCTATGTGCGGCATATAAAGAAAATCAATGATTGTAAGAAATTGTTATGTAAGTAAATAAATAAGTCGATTTTTTTTAAATTTTGTTGTATAGATTTATTAATAAAAAATATGAGTCACATCTAAAGCGCATAACATCATTCCTATACTGTCTCCTAATATTCCCCGCCTAAGAAACACACTACACCATTAACATCACTTTTTTACATCTAGCACAATTTCTCTCAGTGTCTCGTATGGTGATTCATTGCCGTAACTATTCATTGTGCTCACGAACTTTGCCCTGTTGAACTATGGCCCAACCAGCAATGTGACAGCCAGTACTAGTCCGTCTACGAGTAGTTCTATTAAAAATAATAATAACAATAGTAACAACAACATCAGGCAGCAACAGCAAAAGCAGCAATGACAACAATCTAACCACCACAACAAGTGTTTGGTAGGGTAACGGAAATGAATTGCCTTTAAACTTTTACTTACAGGCGGTTTTCCACATGGAAAAGTATCTTCGTCTTTGTTGTTGATGGTACACAGCCAACCAACCAGTCAGCGTCTCTTCGCCTGGCCGCTAGAGTTTAGCGTATAGTTTCCTAACAGAAAAAAAATTGCGAATCTCTGGAATTTGCAGTAAAAGTAAAGTAAAGTAAAGAATTTTATTTGTATGTTGTTGGCGAACAGAATACTGTAGTGAACTTTGCCACACTTAGGGCCGCAAATATAATGTACGTACGTACAGTGTAACGTAATGTAATGTTATGTATTTGCAAATGTTTACTGACAATAAATTTAATAAAATTAATGAATTTGTTAGCTTTTTTAAGTACTCACACACACACGGAGGCGCTTGCATACGCAAAAGCTTTTAAGAACTTTGTTAATGCAGTTTATTGTTGAACAACCGCCGACATGAATGAACGAACGAACATTTGGATGTCATTACATTTTTATTGTGAGCGCCACTCACTTGTAAAGCAAAAGATTCTACAAATTGGAATAAATTACACGGGTGGCGCATGAGGATTGTAGTATGAAAGTAAGCGAAATATTGTTCATACGCCATATGTATGTAGGTGGGAATGGAATAAATATAACATATGAGCGTTAGGGTGTTGAGAAGAAAATTTTATATAGAGATTTTATAAGAGCGATTTGTATTTGTTGTTATTATGTGTAAAACTACTATAAACTTAATGATATTTCTTATTTGGAAAAAAGGTTGAATATAAGATACAAAACACAGATAAACACTTTTTTGACTAGTTGGCTAACATTGCCACATCGGCAAAGTTCCTAACTAAATCTGCAAAGCTGATGTGTTTAAGCAAAAATACACTGTTCAACGCGAAATCCTGAGTGAAGATACACAGGGTGCCTCAAAGGAAGTATAAATTTTGTGAGTCGATAAAATCAAAAATGAGATGTCCAACCAACCATCAAGGTTCGTCGCTCTTTTTCTGGTACCCAGGTGTCAGGTGCAGGATTCACTTTACATCCCCCCACCGGCACCCGAGAACCTTAGTACCTTTTAATGTCTTTATACATATTTTCAATTATATATCGTATATTTCACTAAGACGTTAATAGCTTATATGTTTTTTTTCCTTTATAAACACTACTAACATCTAATAGATACCAAACACACACAACTCATCTAATCACCAAATAACAATCAAGTTAAATAAAATGAAATTTCCTCCTCGGTGCTTTGTGGCCAATGGATTTTCCCTTGCGGCAACTCAATACGCTGTAAACAATAACCTTGTCGTCGCACTTTGGGGAATCATAAATTGCAAGTTCACAAAATACGCAATTAAATTTTCTACTAAAATTTATGGCTATGTATGCATGTACATATGTATATGCGAGCCAGCTTCCTGTGAACCAGCTCTCAGCTAAACAAAGTGTCCCTTTTGCACACACAACAGCAACAACAACGACAACATTATATTTCGTGGTTTATGAATTTCGAAATATGAATAAAGTATGGCAACGACAATTATACTAATGTAATAGTTTTGCATAAATATTTTTCATCAACTGCTAAAAATATGATTTATTTACATTGGGGAATATGTATGGGCTATTGGTTGGCCTATGGGCCCGGCCTGCCCGCACTCATACGCAGTAAAGGCAAATGCAAACGCAGGCATAAATGTCAGTTATTATTATGGCTATTAAAGGATTTAGTATTTAAACACACTCAAGCACACACACACACGCGCACACAATTAAACTCTAAAAATGATTATGAATACTAAACATTATCTATGCACGCACGCTCACACACACACACACACGTGCGTACTCACACTTACAACACAACACAACACTACAAGGCAATGAATGACCAGGCTAGGTCAGTTGTGTATAGAGCTTTGGCGGATGTTTGGGCTGTTGTTGTTTGGTATAATTTTGTAATGCCGAAGGACATTGTAATATTTTTTTGTGTGTCTGTGTGATATATATCCTGTTTACATTACACACAAATATTTATAGTTTCATTGCCATAAATTTACAAATTGTAAATGTTGAAAAGTCTCCGGTGTTGAATGGCAGCCATAAATGTGAAAATTTATGGGCATTTTTAATTGTTAACATGTTTAGGCTGCAATGTGTTGCCATTTTCTAAACCATTAAAAATTACAGTTTTTTTTCTTGCTGGACAAATTGTAAAAATATGCAGTAGCTGTGAAATGCGTTTTGTTGTCTTAGACATAAGTGCGTAAAGGCTTAACAAAAACAAAAAAGGATTCTGTTCAACTTTGCCTATCAATTAGTGATGGCTGGCTCAAGGGTGCAGTTCAAAGGAGACTTTACTGATGTCATGGTTTTTTTCTTTGAAAATCTAAAAATCGTTTTGTGTTTTATTTTTGCCTTTGACCCACAGACTTTCCACTATCTATTGAATTTTTCTCAGCATGCTGGTTTACAGTCATGCTAAATGTTACAGCTAGTAATATTGACAAAGCAGATATTGTGATTCAGTAAATAATTAAAAAATAAATTATCTTTACGAACTGGACAATGATGTTATTGTAAAGCTAATTCGTTTTGTAAATATTGAGAACTTTTCCAAAATTTTATAAAAAAAAGTTTAAATTTAGAATGGTAGGCGAAACCACCTCTATTGATGTCCTGGCAAATTTTTCTATCATTTCAGATAGTCATCGAGTGTAACATTTCAAAAAAACTTAATTTCCCATTACACTCTATGAATGAGGTATAAGTAGATTGACAACAATCGACACCTACATGATAATAAATGAATCCGAACGTCACTGTTCGAAAAACTTTTACTAGACATGCCGATTATCTCGACACTCTAGTTACTTACTTAATTTCCCTTTACACCCCATGAATGATGTAGTGATACTTTTTACGTTGTTTTGAGTTAACTCGCTTTCTATTTTAGATTCATTCTTTCTATTTTAGATTGAGAAGTCTTATTAGACATGCCGATCTCGACACTTATACTGCGAAGTTGCTGTCGACAACATCGGGGGGGCCGGCAATAAAAGAAAAATGTAGATCTCCCGCATGGTAGTCGCTTGTTCTAACCACTATGCCACGACCGGTCCCATAGTTACTGTCGACAATATCGAGAAGGCCACCGATGAATGAAAATGTAGATGACTGGAAAAATGTTTCGAACCATGAATCATCATGCCACGCCCGGCCAAACTATGTAGTTTTCTATATATATTAAAAATGTGAGTGTTTGTATGGGGGAATGGGACTTTGCTCAGAGGTGGAAAGTCACTCACTTGGGAGTGACCAGAAGCGATTCCTTTGTGGCACTGTCCAAGCAGCTTACTACTTCCAGTCTTAGACCAAATATTCCCCGGGCAATGATTTCAAAGCAACCGCTTAGAAGTTAGCTAGAGTTAGAAGGCGAAACGTTGAGTAACCTAATCGGCATGCTACCCCCGATGCGTCATAGGAAGTAAGTAACAGAAGTTACTGAAGCTCAACACAGGCTCTCCTAGTGGCTTTGGCAGCCCCAAGAAACTAGGATCGGGAGCGGTGGCCTAATAAGCCACTCTCCTTAAACAAAATTTATTATGAAAACACGAAGAGTAAATAAAACAAGAACCCCCCAAATATTGACGACCTCGGCAAACGATATAAGGACCATGATTTAAGGATATGCACCTGAATGTCCGAACTCTTTACAGAGATGGTGCCTCTATCCAACTGGCGGATGTCCTTGACAAATACAAGGCTGACATCACCGCCATACAGGTAATGAGATGGACGGGACAGGGATGCACACGACGAAAGAACTGTGACATCTTTTACAGCTGCCATGCAGAAAGACACGAATTTTGATGTGGTTTCATAGTCGGCAAGAGACTTCGACACCTGGTCTCGCGGTTTAACCCTTTAAGTGACCGAATAGCCACCATTCGCATCCGGGCGAAATATTTTTACATCACGCTGATTAGTGTACACGCCCCGACGGAAGATAAAGACGATGAGATTAAAGATGCATTTTACGAGCGCCTAGAAGAAACATACGACAGCTGCCATGGCCACGACATTAAAATTGTTCTGGGAGACTTTAATGCAAAAATAGGAAAGGAAGATGTTCTTGGTCCATCGATCGGTAAATTCAGCCAACATACCGACAAACTGCACATATGGAGAGAACACTTCCAGCAACTGCTGGTTCCAGAAGGCAGCGCACGTGAAGTTATCACGCCAATTGTCGACGACGGCTTAGATTGCCCACCACCAAGTCAAGCCGAGGTAAGAAGAGCAATATCGCGGCTGAAAAACAACAAAGCAGCCGGTGCCGACGGTCTGCCCGCAGAGCTCTTCAAGTCCGGTGGCGAGGAGCTGATAACGAGCATGCACCAGCTCCTGCGGACGGTTTGGCTTAAAGAGTGCATGCCCGACGATTGGAATGTAAGCGTATTATGTCCTGTGCTGAAAAAATGTGATCCAAGTGTGTGCTCCTACTACCGCGGGATCAGCCTTTTACCCATCGCATATAAGGTCCTGTCGAGTGTACTATGTGAAAGACTAAAGCCAGTGTTATCCAACCTGATCGGGCCTTATCAGTGTGGCTTTAGACCTGGAAAATCAACAATTGACCAGATTTTCACACTTCGGCAAATCCTGGAAAAGACCCAAGAGAAAGAAGATCGACAGGTACCATCTTTTTGTCGACTATAAAGCTGCCTTCGACAGCCCGATACGGTAGAAAGTACTTGAAGCCATGGCAGAGTTTGGTATTCCAGCGAAGCTGATACGTCTTTGCGGAATGACGCTGACTGACATCAAGTCTTCAGTGAAGATTGGCAAGGATCTAACGGAGCCATTCTATACCAGACGAGGCCTAAAACAAGGCGATGGCCTATCATGCGGTCTCTTCAACATTGTGATGGAGATGATAATGAGAAAAGCTGCAGTAAACACGAGTGGCACATTCCACTCGCGTACGCTGATGACGTAGGTAAATAAATCCACTGGGATTGCATAGAAGTACCAGCTAAGTAAGTAAGTAAATACTAAAATCTAGTAGTTGAAAAAAATTAACGACAAAATCGAAACAAAATATTCAACATTTACTAATAAAATGTAAAATTCATTTAAGACCCCAATTCATAGAGAACATGCTAAATCGCCTTAGCCTACTTTAGAACTAAAGTATGAACATGTAAAATGCAAATTAAAATAATCAGTCTTCCATACACCGAATGAATTCTTAGGGCCTCATTTGAGTTATTTTTGAATAACAATTCAAATTGCCGGCCTACTATAGATAAATATAAAAGTGTGATTTGTTGCCAAACAATTACAAATAAAATCAGATTTGGCATTTAAAACCAAAATGATAGAGCTGTTCCATATCTTTTTAATAGATACTAAATTTAATTTTTGAATGTATTTTTTATTTTATCTTTTAATATATAAAATGGTATTTTAACTCATCAGTCCTCCATAAACAGATTAAATCCCAACGATTTCCTTAGATTTTTGTTACCTCAATTCAAAAACAAACTTTAATGTAACTACCTCAACTTCCACCATCATCAGCACTATTTTACTATATAATACCCTTCATATGTTATATGCCCCAGCCCTCTACTACAACTCCTTGACCATGACTTTTCCTCATCCTGACAACACTCATTGCATAGTGTTGACTTTTTAAAACTCTTGTTTGCCAAATAAATCAATTATTACAAATAATAAAATAAATAACAACAACTGTAAACTCTTTGGGGCATTCAGCTTCTCCTGTTTTGTTGTTTTTTTGTATTGTATCGGAAATGCCATAATCATTCTTGTTAATCCGACAAATTTGTGTTACATGTCCGTCCGTCGACCAGTTTGTATCCGGTTTTTTTTGTATATATATGTTATACTAATGTCTCCTGCTTGCTTGTGTAGCAACAAAAAACAACAAAAACTCATGTAAGCATCTAATGTAAATACTGTTGTCATGTTGTTTTGTTGACAATGGCACAAAACATTTCCATTTATATGAAAATTATTTAATTTTTATATGTAAATATGACCAGAAAACAAAAACTATACAAAAAACAACTACTACATACAAAATTAAAGATGAACTTCCGCTTCCGTTGCCAGTAACAAAAGCAAAAAACAACAACAAAATATAGAACTAAAACAAAACAACAACTAAGTGGTAGACTGACGTAACCAAAATGAAGAAATTCAAATGACATTCAGTGTTCATAAACATTGTATCTATGTGTGTGTGTGTTTCTATGTATGCACTTTCATGCGTATAGAAAACCCTTCTAATAACCCCTAGTGAAGAGGAGACGTCTGTCTGTCTGTATGTAAATCGTGATTCCGAAAAATGCCAACAAGAACAAACGTAACTAAACTTACATATGCAGATTTGTGTAAACACAATTTTACAACGAACATTTTCCACAGGATTATCACTCACAGAGACACCAGCGGAAGAGTCACAATTGCTACAAAAATTAATATCAACTTTGAACAGTGGTTTCTTAAGGCAATGCAATGGCAAAATAGTAAAAAATTGTGAATTTGTTGAACCAACTAGTATTTTTGTTGTTGCAAATTTGTTATATTGTCAAACAAAGGTAACAACGATATCTCTTAAAAAAAAAAAACAAAATTAAAAAATCCGGCTTATGAAAAAAAAATTATGATTTTTTGAACTATAATTTTCTGTGAAAAAGTCGAAATTACGATTAGTACCTGTAACTTAAAAATTCGAGCTGATGGAGGAAAATGGAGATTAGATTTAAAATCAGCGAACTCAAATTAGTAAAAAACAGCTATAGAATTCCAAACAACACTCAAAAAGTTCCATTTTGTTCCCTTGTGTTATCATAAGTAATATGCCACATATTGAATATCGCTTGATTTCACGAAAAAACTTCCTCCCATAAAATATTCATTGATTTTGATAACTTGTTTTTATATTATTGAACTTTAAATCCTCCACCTCACCCCTTATTTGCAATCATTGCCGTCAATCAATTGCATGTCAAACCACCGTGCGAACTACACGTGTATTCTTGTGTGTAAGTGTGTGTGTGTGATTACAACTGTGTGATGACTCTGTAGATGACAGTTTGTTATGTGTGATGTAGTGCATGCTCATTGAAAACTGTATACCCGATTGTGTGTGTATGATCATGTAGGTGTAAACGCACACATGTAAATGTCGGTTATTTGGGTGTTTCCTGTTTTTATCACACTGCAGTTTATGGACCCGTTGCTTTCTTTTTTTGTTGCCCAGCATTCCTTTATGATTGCCAGTATGGGAATAAGTGTAATTGTGTGCGTGCGTGTGTGTACAGCGGTAAAGTGTGTCCGTCTGCCTTTGCATAAAATTGCATAAATGACAAGTAAAACAAAAACACATACATATGAATAAGTACTTGTAATAAATTGTGATAAACGAATATATTTGTGACACAAAAAGTATTGCTGCGCATGAAATTGCTTGAATGCTGAATTTAAATTATTTGCAAATGAACATTGTTTTTTCAACTCATCTATTCAATTGTAATAATTTAAGTGATATCAGTTAAATATCATTGACATCTGACAAGTGTATAAAGAAGACAAATGTTAACTGTCGGCCGTTTGTTTCCTACAGCCGCTGCGAGGGGTTATATAAAAAAAGGCCAGAAGAAGAATGGGTTAAATTGTTGGTGGGTTCTTTTTTTTTGGAACTGAACCTACAAATCAATGGCTTAATGTAGAAAAGGCGTAAATTAATATTTTATACTTTACAGGAGGAGGAAAACAAACTGAGTAAAATCGAATCGAATTTGGACGTTATTTAACAGTTAGGGTTTTTAAGGTATATAAATTCTTATTTACGAAATAGTCCCCTACAAAAATATGCAAAAATCGCGATTTCGTAATAAAACAAGATACGCCCTTTTTACAATATATATTTTTCTGATTTTACTGAAGTTGAAATACTATCTGAATTTAGACCAGAATTAAAGGACCATCTAATAGGACTAAGTAAAAAAAGTTTAAAAAATATCAAAAGTTAATGTTAGAAATATACCATCGTTTTTGCTTTTTACCACAACATAACTTTTAGATAACATAAAAGTACTTTTTGCTACAGTAAAAAGAAGTTTTTATATAATTAAAGTACTTTTTGGTACAACAAAATTATCTATTAGTACAATAAAAGAACTTTTTATTTCATTTGGCACAATCAAAGTACATTCTGGTTTAATAAAAAGCACTTTTTGTGTATAACGAATGTACTTTTTTGTACGTTAATAGTACTTTTCGGTACAATAGAAACACTTTTTGTGTCAAATTAAAGTAGTTTTTGGTACACTAAAAGTACTTTTTGGTACAACAAAATCACTTTTTGTGTACAGTAAAAGTATTGTATGTTACAATTAATGTACTTTTTTGTACAATAAAAGTACCTTGTAGTGCAATAAATTGTTTTTTATTTTGTGTTGAATAAACCGTATTTGTGTACGAAGATAGTAGATTTGATACACTAAAAGTACTTTTCGGTACGATGAAAATAGTAAGATGAAAGTAGTTTTTGGTACAATAAAATCGCTTTTTGTGTACAATAAAAGTACTGTTTGATTCAATAAATGTACTATTTTTTGTACAATAAAAGTCCTTGTTGGTGCAATAAATTTTACTTTTTGTGTGGAATAAAATGTGTTGGTGTACGATGCAAGTAGTTTTTGGTACACTAATAGTACGTTTTGGTACAATAAAATGGAACTTTTTGTGTACAATAAAAGTACTATTTGTGTACAATAACTGTACTTGTTTGTACAATTAAAGTCCTTGTTGGTGTAGTATTGTGTACAATAAAAGTACTATTTGGTACAATAAATGTACTTGTTTGTAAAATTAAAGTCCCTGTTGGTGCAATAAATTGTACTTTTTGTGTGAAATAAACTGTATTTGTTAACGATGAAAGTAGATTTGCTACACTAATAGTACTTTTTGTGTACAATAAAGGTACTGTTTGTTAAAATAAATGTATTTTTTTTGTACAATAAAAGTCGTTGTTGGTGCAATAAATTGGACTTTCTGTGTGGAATAAGTAGTAGTTTTGGTACACTGAAAGTACTTTTTGTGTACAATAAAAGTACTGTTTGGTACCATAATTGTACTATTTTGTACACTAAAAGTCTTTGTTGGTGCAATAAATTGGACTTTCTGTGTGAAATAAACTGTGTTTGTGTACGATGAGTGTAGATTTGGTATACTAAAAGTACTTTTTGGTACAATGAAAACAATTTTTGTGTACAATAAACGTACTGTTTTTTTAATAAAATAAAGTACTTTTAGATGCAATAAAAGTAAATTGGTATCCATTGCTTTCAACACTTTACTACCGGTAATAACACCGGTTTTATGTTAAATTAAATTCACAAATTTTTTGGACGTCGATGAAAAACCTAAGAACCGGTTTTATTATCGACGTTATTTAAAAACCGGTTATAAAAAATTCGGTATAAAATCGATTTTTCAGAAACCGTTTCTCAAATCCGGTTTGACAATTTTGTCACCGTCTATAAGCATCCGGGTTTTGGTAACCAGTTTCTAAAAAACAATGAACTTAAAATACGGGCAATTTAAAACAACAGTTTATAAAAAATTTCGATTGGCAATCGGTTTTATAAAAACCGGTTTTACGTATAAAATAAGATCTAAAATATTGTCGATGTCTGTAAGGAAAAACCTCTTCAATAAGTATTGATTTATGTATATGATGTATATGACTTCAAAATACGATATATTTGCCGACATTGTATAAACACCGGTTCTTATACCCGGTTTTTTGAAAATAAGTTATTAAAACAAAAACAATGACATTAAAATAGGGTATTTTGAATACATTTTCATAAAAATTTTAGTTAGCAATCAGTTTTTAGAAAACCGGTTCCAGAACTGCTTTGTCAACGCTGATAATAAAATTCGGTAATTTAACTTAGTTTTCGGAAACCTGTTTCTTACCAATAACAAAAGTAAGATAACAAAATTGAAAAACCGTTTCAAAAATTTTGTTGTAGAATTGTTATTGTAAAAACCGTTTCCTAGTGCCGATTTAAAAAAAAATAAGTTTTAACATTTCGTCGACGGCGGTTAATAAAACGGTGAGTTAAAATCACGCTTAAAGTCTTAATGTCAATGGATCATCAGTCATTTAAACCGGATCTTATTTTAGGAACCGGTATCTGACAACGCCGATAACAAAAATCGGTTCTTTTTGGGAACCAGTATTAAAAAATTCTAAATTGAAGAAAAACTACACAAAAATTTGATAATTTGAAAAAACTGTTAAAATTTTGATTTAGAACCGGTGTTTTGGAAACCGGTTTTTCGGAAAACGGTTTTATGGAAAAAATTTTTTCGAGAGTCGGTTAATATGAAAAGATAAGTTCAAAATACGCTTAAATTATTAGCGTAAATAAATCTCTAAATAAAATTAGTTCGAAATACGGGTCATTTATGAAACCTATTCTACAAACTTTAAAATACGCTTAAATTGTCTACTTCTATAGAACACAAGAAAACAATTATTTGGAAATACGGGTCATACGAGAAACCTTTTCTACAAATTTTGGCTTAGAATCGGCTCCAAGGCCCGGTTTCATGTATACAAAAATTAAGATCTAAAATTTTGGCGACGTCGATAAGAAAAACCACTTTTTAAGCGCAGTTATCATGAACCGGTTTGCTTGAATAGATGAGTTCAAATTACGGGTCATTTAAAGTCGTCGTTAAAATACGTTGAAGAGCCGGTTTGAAAATCGGCTATACAAATTTTGGTTTATAATCGGAAGTTTTTGAAACCGGTTTCTTAAATAGAAAATTCAAAATAAACTACTCATAAAAATTTTATAGTTTTTATATAAACCGGGTCAAACCATATTCGGTTCAGAATGGGATTTTTGGAAAGCGGTTTTATGGAAAAAATAAGTTCTAAATTTTATCGGAATTTATAATGTGAAACGACGATTTCTAAATCCACGCACATTTTCGACGCAGAAAAAAACTCAGTACCTAACCTCGATTATTAGAAAGCGTTATCTTACAAAGGATGAGTTCGAATTACGATACATATACTACAAATTTCGGCTTTAAATCGGTTCCTCAGCCCGATTTATTTATGTATAAACTAAATTCTACAATTTTGTGTTCGTCGATAAGAAAACCACGTTTTTAGCCCGATTATCGAAAACCGGTTTGTTTGAGTCGATGAGTTCAAATTACGGCTAATTTGAAAATATTGTTAAAAAAAAAAACATTCTTTATACAAGTTATTTGAAAATCGGTTTCTCAAATACATTACTACAATTGTCGGTTTAGAATTGGATTTTTGGAAACCGTATACAAAAACTGGTTCGATAGGTGAATTAAGTTTCTTTGTTTTTTCGACGCGGTTAAAACAACGTAACATATTTTTTATTAAATTTATTAAATCTAGCTAAACGATCAGAAAGGTTTTTGTTGTCAATATTAATGGCGATTCATTGTCACTCACTAGGATGACGCGTTTCGAACTGCATGACGGGTTCATCATCAGACTCCTTTGTGACTAATTGATGCACTCTGGTACATCATCTGCTGTATATATATCAGCTGTGTATATATTTATTTGTTTTATTTTTAGACTCACACAACGAGTTTAACGATGAATCGAATAAGACAGGAATCGAACCCTAGTCTCCCGCAGTATAGTCGCGTGTTCTAACCATCTTACCAGGGTAGCTGACATAAAAACCATTTATAATTTTCAAAAAATTATGAGTAGATTTTAGAATCCTTAAGGTCCTTTTCACAGTAATACCATGTGGCTGCATATACCTAACTTGATGTTATAAAATATGAGTTTTGGCATGATGGTTAGAACACGCAACTATCGATAGTTCAATTCCTGTCTCGCTTATTTACATTTTGTTTTATCGCCGGCCCCCTCGATGTTGTCGACAGCAACTTCGCAGTATATTGTCGAGTCAACCGGCATGTTTAGTAAAAGTTTCTCAAACAGCGGACGTTCGCATTCGTCTATTAACAAGTAGGTGCCATTTGTTGTGAATCTAAAAATAGAAATTTATGTGAAAAAAAAATCATGTAATACCTTTGGTCTTTTTTTAACCTTTGCTGTATGTGCCCACCAAATATCCATGTGCAACCGGCAAATTCGTCAGAGTTTCTTAAAATTTGTTCCAGTTCATATTAAAATCTAACTAGAACCATATTTTTATATGCCAAATACTTTCTATACGCCTTTTGCAAATTTAATTTATATTAAATTACAAAGTAATAACTAACAAATATATGTCTTCTATCTGTCATTTCACAACATTTAATTTTCGCCTCTATTCTCACACTTTCTATTTGCTGTTAACCTTAATTTTGTAATTTCATTTATCTTCTCTAAACTCTGTTGTAAATCTCAGCATAATCGTATCTATCTTCAATTTCCCACCTTCATCGATTATCAAATTAACACGAAGATGATGGAGTGAAAATTGAAACTTAATTTCTCAATTTTTGTGTCAATGGAGCAAAACCACAATTTCAAATCATTTGGTAGCACTCATTTCCGCTGAAAATGTTGCTGCATTTCCGGTGATGGTAAGTCGAGCACACACACACACACAAACGCGAGCGTTGCTCTGCGCCACTATGACAAAAGGTGTGACGAGTCAAATCTCAGTTTCCGTTTGGCAAGGTCTTCCGGTTAGAAATTGAATAATATTCTATATCTGTATTTTAGTGACTGGCAGTTGTCGGCCATGCAAAGGAAGTGGTTATTCTTAGGGATTTTTTTTCAAATAATAGCAAAGAAAAAGTCTTAAAAGTTATAGGTAGTATATACATTTAGTTGTTTATAAGTTTTATGTGTTTGAAAAGATTACCAATATAGGATTTATCATTTATATTTAGTAAAGTTTTTACATTTCTTTTTTTACTTATTTTCCGCTTGTGTTACATTTAATGTAACACATACATTAGTTATTTGTTACTTTACGCTCTCCCTTGCTCCTTGTCATGTAATACTGTAACCACAATCAAATCAAATCAAATGATTTAATTTGACATCAAGCTCCTTTATGAGCCAACCAACCAAAACTGACAGTTAGTAAATGGGTATTGGCCACCATCATCGCCCTCAAAGGTCTTGTAATGACTTCCATTACCACTTGGCCACGGTTATATTTGGGCAACACTTTGGCAGTGGCTGGTGCTGTTGTTGACACATTAACATTAAAAGCCGATTACCCAAATGACAGACTGACTGACTGACATTGCAACATAACAAGTGTAGGATTACGATGTATTTGTGGTTAACGCTATTCTGCTACAAATGTCTTACGCAAGACATTCTCACACTTGTGTCAGTAGAAAGGATTTTGGTTTGATATTTGTGTAAGATTTGAAGTTGCAGAATATCTATTGAAATATTTTTTTTGTTTTTTGCTTTTTTTACAATTTTCTTTGACCTTCTTTTGTGTTATTATTGCTTAATTTGCAATAAATTTGCCAAGTTGTAAAAATGGATATGTGGTTTCTTTATGCAATTCTGCATTGTTGTATTCAATTCACAAGGGTTGTAGGCATATACTCACACGCGCCAATGTATAACAAACTTTCTCCTTAGTTTTAAAACGAAAGAGAGCGAATATGTTTGTGCGGGAAAACTTGAAAATTGGAATGTAGGTAATCAGTCATTTAAAGCTGTTGCAAACAGCATTGCCGTCGTGCATGTTACGTTTAAAGGACTTTGTGTGTTTTATTGTAATTGTGTTTGTGTAGCTGCATTGTATGACAAATCTACTGGAGGGTGGGTTGCGCCCATTGTTAGGTAATAAAATATGTTAACTGAAGCAGCTATTGTTGTATTGTGATTTCGAATATTGGGGGCCAACTTCGACTCAGGAAATAAGACTACATAATACGGTTAAAAAAGAGTTTCTTAAATAATTTGTACACCCACACCCTACGGGTAGGAGGGTATACATCATTTGCTACGACCCAAAAGTGTAACACATTGAAGGGGACAATTTAGGCCCTAGGTTTCTTTGAACCAAATTCGAGTCCTGACTTTTGAAGTCGTTTGAGCCATGTCCGTCTGTTCGACTGGTACGCACAACTTTCGAAACGTTTTAAAACTTTGCACGAGATAATATTTCGCCTTTCTGGTAGCTCCCATACAAAAATATTATTCTGCCCATTTTAGAAATCGATTAATATTATTAATAGAACTAACGCAATCGTGCCCAAATTCTGTATTTAGTAAAGTTCAAGCAGGATAAAGTTTTGGAGAAAAAATCTGGAAGTCTTGACACGCCCCATCTGGTACCTCCCTCCCATACAAATGTACCACTCCGCCCACTTTAGAGATGGAGTTATAATATCAATATACTCGGCACGATCGTGCCCAATTTATGTATTTTGTTAAGTTATAACAGGATAAAGTTTTGGAGAAAAAATCTGGAAGTCTAGACACGCCCCTTCTGGTACCTCCCATACAAATGTACCACTCCGCCCACTTTAGAAATCGAGTAATAATATAATTATAACAGAAATTTTTTTGTTTTACTGAGGGTGATGGTATATGGTAAGTCGGGTTGCCTGACTGAAACTTTCTTACTGGTTTTAAGCTACAATAGGAAAAATTATTGGAGGACACATTGAAAGTCTAGTCACTCTACATCTGGTACCTCCCTTACAAATGCACCATTCCGTCCTCTTTAGAAAGTGAGAAAATTTTATGTTTTACTGAGGGTGAGAGTCTAACTTCTAACTGGTTTAAGGAGAAATATTCAAAATTTTACTTTGGTGAGCTGGTCATTAAGATTTTTCATGGGTGCGGTTGAAACCAAATGCGGGATTACAAATAAAATAAAAAACTTCCTTAAAATATTCATTCTAGTAGTAGACTGATTGAACTTATGATAAGCGATATAGACTAAATTTAAGCTGGAATGAAATGGAAAGTTACTTAGAGCGGAAACATAGTAAGATAACAATATTATTCAATTCTTTTCCAGTAAGGGCTGATTTACATGCTATCCACCTATATCCCCTATCTACTGTCAAAACTGTACATTTTGATTTCCTATCCACCTACCTATAATTCACCTACCTATAATTATAAAGTAATTTCAACGTACGAAAAATTAAATTCATTGTACCAAACATTTTTTTCATTGTTCCAAAAAGTTATTTAATTGTAATAAAAATAACTTTTATTGCACCTGAAATTACTGATTTTGTACCAAAACGTACTTTTATTGTACCGAAAGGTAACATTATTTTTACCGAAAATACTTCTAACTTAATAAAAATATTTTTAATTATGCCAAACTGTTATAGTACAAAAAAGTACATTTATTGTACCAACAACTATTTTATTTCGTATTAAAAAGAATTTTCAAAGTACTAAAAATAACTTTCCTAGAACTACTTTTTATGTATTGAAAGTACATTTATTGTACCAAAAAGTAGTTATATTGTACCAATAGGTACTTTTATTTTACAAAAAAGTTTTTTTTGAACATTGTACCGAAATTTACTTTTATTGTAGCAAGGAGTACTTTAATTGTACCAAATGTCCTATTATTGTACCAAAAAGTACAATTATTGAAAAAACAAAAAGTACCTTTATCACACCAAAAAGTACTATTATTGTACCAAAAAGTTTTGTATAAAAAAGTACTTTTGTTATTGTACCAAAAAGTACTATCATTGTACCAAAAATTCTTTGCATATGTAGGAAAACATAACAGATTTAAGAAATTGTAATTCTTAATTTTTTTTAAATTTCTTTTAGCTAAATCGGACTAGTGGTTCTCGAGTTATGTCAAACAAAAGAGCCTAAAACGTGACAAATTCGCCTATACGATACTTACTAACTTCAAATCGATATTAAATTATTATGGTATGTAACTTGACATAACGAATGATGCAGAACTTCTTCGTTTTGGGGCTGATTTCACGTGAAGTTCTCAGAATTGAGTCCCAAATCAATGTAATTGTACGAATAAGAACATTTTTTGTACCAAAAAGAACAATTAATTCATTTGAATATATATCTAGTAAGGCGGTTATCTACGGCTACGCCGAAGCTTAGATACCCTTCTCCATTTGTAAAAATGGTGGTAACACTGGTTATTTGCACAACAACTATATTTTATTAAACTTTGTACCACAAAAAAGGGGATTTAGTAAGAAGTGGACGTTACTTTTAGCATCCCACAGCCATTTTTTTCAATAATTTTTATCGATTTTATTCGATTCACCGATAAGTTTATGAGATGGTGAGTTGGAGAATATTTTTATGAATTTTGTAACTCCGCAAAAATGGGAATTTGTTTGGGATGTGGAAGTAGTTTAAATCCGATGTTGCTTATCTTAGAACTTAACCTCTGCCTCTGGACATACCAAATTTCAGCCCGAAAGCTCATAAACTACATGGACATACAGACGGACACCCCCAAAAAGGGGGAGTTTATATGGAAGGTGGGAGAAGTATTCGTCCGATATTGCTCATATTACAACGTAAGCTCCTATTATAGGATTAAAGCCTGCATATCAAATTTCAGCTCGATATTTCCTAACCTACGGCTGAAATCGCGGGGGCAGTTAGGCGGACACTCCAAAAAAGGTAGAGTTTGAATGGGAGGTGGGAGTAGTTTTTGACCGACATTGCTTTTCTTAGAAAGTAGCCTCCGCTTAGAGATTGTATCTTGCGTACAAAATGTCAGCTATATACCTCTTAAAATACGGCTGAAATCGCAGGGACAGCCCCAAAAAGTGAGACTTTGTATGGGAGGTGGGGTAGTTTTTGACCGATCGGTCTCATCTTAGAACTAAACATTCATTTTGGGCAGAAAAGCTTGCATACAATATTTCAGCTTGATTGCTCTTAAATTACTGCTGTAATTGCGGGGACTGACATACGGACACCCCCAAAAAGAAGAATTTTGTATGGTAGGTGGAAGTAGTTTTCTACCGATCGCTCTCATCTTACTACTCAACCTCAGCTTAGTGTAGGGAAGCTTGCATACAATATTTCAGCTTGATTGCTCTTAAATTTCTACTGTAATCGCGGGGACTGACATAAGGACACCCCAAAAAGAGGGATTTTGTATGGGAGGTGGGAGTAGTTTTTGACCGATTGTTCTCATCTTACTACTCAACCTCCGTTTAGTGTAGGGAAGCTTGCATACGAAATTTCAGCTGGATTGCCCTCAAACTAAGTTGTAATCGTTGGGATAGTCCCCAAAAACGAGGTGTTTGTATGGGAGGTGGGAGTAGTTTTTGGCCGATCGAGCTCATCTTAGAACTCCACCTCCATTCAGGGCAGCACAGCTTGCATACAATATTTCGGATTAATTGCTCTTAAATTACTGCAGTAATTGCTGGGACTGACATACGGACACCCCCAAAAAGAGGAATTTTGTATGGGAGGTGGGAGCAGTTTTTTGCCGATCGGTCTTATCTTACTACTCAACCTCCGCTTAGTGTAGGGAAGCTCATATACAAAATTTCAGATTGATTGCTCTTAAACTACGGCTGTAATCGCAGGGACAAACCCGAAAAAGGGGGAGTTTGTATGGGAGGTGGGAGTAGGTTTTGACCGATCGGGCTCATCTTAAAACTTAACCTCCGCTCTGAGGAGCTCAGCTTAATATCTCTTAAGCTGCGGCTGTAATGGCGGGGACAGACAGACGGACGGACAGACGGTCACCTTTAAATCGACTCAGATTTCGATGCTGATCATTTATATATATATATACATATATATATATGTATATATATTGTCATATCTACCACGCCTCCTTATGGGCGTTACAAATGGAAGAACAAAATTAATATACCCTTCTCTCTGTTCATGCGCATGGTGAAGGTAATAAAAATATACTTTAACCAATGGAAAAACAGAAAAAGTCAAACAAAATTTTTGTGATTTTTATTAAATCTATGAGTCGAAATTAAAGCGACGATCAACAGACAACTACAACTAAAAAATTTCCATATAATATCTCTTCGCACATTTTAACATATTTATATTAAATTTACATACCTAATTAAATACTTTTACTGTGTGCGGTTGTAAGTTTGTCCATTACTTCTAATTATCTTCACTGATAATATACAGACAAAACACATTGACAATTATCACTGTACTCCCAGCTAAAATTTTGTCAAGTGTAGTTCCCATAACTTTCTATTTGTTTCTACCTTTTTAGAAAGACCATTATTTATAAAATTAGTTCAAATTACTTGAGAATGTTATGACAAGTGTTGAAATAGCTTTCTTGTTGCCACTCTCTCCATACACACGCATATACACTTTATACACTCCCGTCATGGCGCTTAATCAGCCACTTCAAAAATTACCGCTCACCTTGGCTTTGTAACAATAATTGTATACTCCAGCAGTTTATTCTGTGCTCTTGTATGCTCAGAGATAGGCTAATGCCTATGAACTATAGGCTATAATATTTGCACTTCAAACGCTAGCTAAAAGCTACTACTTGAAGCTGTAGCTGTTGCGAGTGTCTATTTGTACGCTGCGCTGCACAGGAACTGTCACATTAAATAAAATGATTTATGGTGTCCTTAATTTATTGCGGAAACAAATAAAAAGAAGCTGCAACAAACAGCAAAACTGGTGACAAACGAGTTAAAAAGGAAACAAGCGCAAGCACACTCACCCGCACAGAGGCACACACACATACTCAGCCCCCATTGCAAGGGCAAAAAGCATTGGCCACCACGCACTAACACACAAAGACGCAAAAAGGACTAAACGACCAGTTAACCAGTAAAATCAACCAACCGTGATCTCGGCCACTGCGTTAGCTCCTCAGCTCAGTTACGGTTACAAAGCCAGTGAAAGAGAACTAAATGGAGCACTTTTTTTGTTGTTTTTGTTGTTGTCACTGCACAAAAAATGGTGAAAAAGGTAAATAGCACAAGGACTCGGGAACAATAACAATAGCCGCGCGCTTTGTAGTAGATAATAATACAATTAACTAGCTAGCCAGCCAGCACTTTAAGCAACCATCTTCTTGTACACGTTGAATATTATCTCAGTCAGAGATCATAAATCACTGGCCAAAGGACTTTAACAATAGAGAGAAATTATAACATATAATATCATTAGACAGTCAACTCTATATTTCTTGCAGTGTATTTGCTTTAACTTTGGGGTTACTTTGTATTCTTTGCTACCTGACAAGAGATAGAAGTACTGGTGTTCATTTTCTTTTAAATGCAATTTATTTAAATTACATGTTTGGCAACGCATGAATCTCGACTAATGACTGGACATTTGTTTAATTATTGCAGCAGTAATTGTTAAAAGGATGTTGATAGTTTATGGATTTTGCACAGGGATGGAAGGGGCTTTGTTTAAAAAGTAAATGGTGTTAAGGGATTCTATGTTGTTATACAGTTCATGTTATTACTATCTTACTTTAAAATTATAGTAAACACATTTTTTAACAAAAATTATCAAATATTTATAAGCTACAAGTATTCTTGAGTTATAAATGGTGTATCTGACACGACTTTGTTTTATACTTTTTGTACTCTCTCAAAAAATGTCACAAACATTTGCTCATTTGTAACGAACAATGAAATGTAAATACAAATAAAAAAAAACAATCATAAAAAAAAATCAATTAATCATTATAATGTTTAATGATGAATTGGTTAAAACGATATAATTAACGTTAATTCTTATGGATGAATTGCCCCGTACACAAACACACACCTTAGCATAAACACTTAGCCCCATTCATAAATGATTTATACGTATTTTGTATTGTTGAAAACCCCAACGTCCCAAAAAAAAGGCTAATATGATAATAGCAACCGTGGCAGCGGCTCTGTAAAATCATATCCTTCCACCACCACTAACAAAAAAAACTCCTTTTCTCTCTTTTTGGCTAATATTAAAATTTTGTCTAAGAACAAATGTGTGGACAAGATTATAAATGAATTCCTTTAAAATAAATTCCAACATGGCACAAAAACCAAAAGCGATGCTTTTATAGGTTTATGTGTCAAAACCTGACTGTGTTTCTAACTCAACTCCCTTTTCCCGGTATTACCTTCCTCAAAGAAGCTAACTTTCATTGGGATACCTTGAAGGAAGGAAGTAAAGAAGTTAAATTCCACACAAAGGATGATAATGCTAATGCTTGTCTTTGCCGCATTTAACTCTAACAAACTATTTGAGATATTTGTAAAATTTACCTACATTTTTGTGGCTGAAATAAAGTTATACCTTGGCTGACGATAGAGCTGTAGTATGCTAGTATTTGTCTTCGGCCCATTCCAGAGTTTTATATAGTTGTTGTTTTTGCTTAGATGTTGTCACAATATTGGCGGAGGTGGGGCGAAGCCCAAAATAACTTTGGTAAACCGTTGAAAATTAGGTGTACACTATGAAAGATGAGACGCTAGCGGAAATTATCATCATCATTTACTGTGGTTAATTTTATTTTAAGCCTTTGATGGTCTTATGATGGCATTGAACTGCTTAATGAAATGGTTGTGTCGCCGACAGCGAGATAAAAGGGGATTGTGGGTGTCGAAATCATAATTATTCACACTTTAGGAGATTGGCGCTAAGATTTTTAATTTGGGTTTTTATTCGGAGACAAATACTGTGGTAGCTAATAAGAGCCTTTTTATATTTTTATATTTTTATTGTTATATTTTTATATTTGTATATTTTTATATTTTTATATATTTATATTTTTATATTTTTATATTTTAATATTTTAATATTTTTATATTTTTACATTTTTATATTTTTATGTTTTTATATTTTTATGTTTTTATATTTTTGTATTTTTATATTTTTATATTTTTATATTTTTATATTTTTATATTTTTAAATTTTTATATTTTTAAATTTTTATATTTTTATATTTTTTTATTTTTATATTTTTTTATTTTTATATTTGTATATTTTCATATTTTTATATTTTTATATTTTTATATTTTTATATTTTTATATTTTTATATTTTTATATTTTTATATTTTTATATTTTTAAATTTTTAAATTTTTATATTTTTATATTTGTATATTTGTATATTTTTATATTTTTATATTTGAATATTTTGATATTTTTATATTTTTATATTATTATATTTTTATATTTTTATATTTTTATATTTTTATATTTTTATATTTATATTTTAATATTTATATTTAAATATTTCTATATTTTTATATTTTTATATTTTTATAGTTTTATATTTTTTTATTTTAATATTTGTATATTTTTATATTTTGATATTTTTTTATATTTATATTTTTATATTTTAATATTTTTATATTTTTTATTTATATTTTTTTATTTTTATATTTTTAAATTTTTAAATTTTTAAATTTTTAAATTTTTAAATTTTTATATTTTTATATTTGTATATTTGTATATTTTTATATTTTTATATTTTTATATATTTATATATTTATATTTTTATATTTTAACATTTTAGTATTTTTATTTTTTTTTTATATTTTTATATTTAATATAAAAATTGGAATTCACTTAAAGTGAGCCCGTATGAAAGCGTAGAAGAGGACGGCAAAGACTCCGGTGTGAGAGACTGGAAAATCAGGCACATATTTGTCCAAGCTTTGCCCCTGATTATCGGGTTTAAATCAATTCCAATTTTGGGATTTTTTGCCAACATTTTTTTGTATGATTTTTATAAATCATTTATTCATTTCCTAACTTAAAACGGACGCCCTTAGTTGCATTAGATTTAAGCCGTTTATTATTTCCTACCAACTACGATGTTTTGATGTAATGTTCAATTTGAATCTAAGTGGCAACACGGCGATTTGTGTAGAAAAAATTTTCACACAGTAGAGAAGGAGAATCAATATAGTGGAAGTTTCTTGGCGATAATTTTGTGATTTTATAAAGAAATTATTAATTAAAAATATCCACACCAAGTCTCTGGACACTACCCAACTTGGATTAACATTCCCTGCAATCGAAATCTACAAAAAATCAGTGAACGACCAAACTGAACAAATATTCTGGTATTTCTTGATTTCCTTTTGTTTGATTTCTCAAAAAGGAAAAAAAGTAGACAAGCAACAAAACAACTAGAAGTGAATTTGAGCAGATAAAGCACACGAATAGTAATTTTTGCTAAACTTCGGTAATAGTTACAATAACAACAACAGAAAAAAAAACAAAGATTTATTGTAAAAGGTAAGAAAGCGGTGGCAATATGAAAAGAAAAACAAAACCTATTGGTTTTTGTAGATGTATTTGTTTGTGTTGTCCGTACATACATATAATGATTGTTGGTTGCAGTGAGCAAAGGGTGGAAGAAGAAGCAGATGCTGTAGTAAAGTGAAGTGAAAACTTATGGGAGTACTAAAACAGCACGATGACAGGTTACAACAGAGTGGCCGTGATGGCCGAAAATGTGGCAGTGTTGCCAGAGAGGCGGCTAGGTATTGCCGGCTAGGCGTAGTAACCACATATTATATAAATTTTGTTATGCACATGTAATAACAAAGTTAAATTAATAACTACTGCGCATAGAAATGTCGACAATATTTATTGTCTAGTCCGCTAGTAATTAATTTGACTTAACTTATGGAATTAGAGATAGAACTTGCTTCTGTTCCATTCTGAAACGGTCACGATGTATATTACAATCTAGTGATATGGTTGGAGAAATATTTTTCGATCGCCCACGTTATTTTACTGTTTATGCACTTGTTACTGTAATTTCAGAATAATTGATATCGCTAAAGTGCAGATTATGGGGCTTATCGCCGATTTGAAAACAACTTAGGCTGAAGTGCAGAATATAGGGCGGGAGCCAACAAACTACGATTCTCTTCGTCTTGATCCCAAAAGCACCGAACTGATAGGACAAAGTTGGCGCCGGGGCCCGTGGATACTTGGGAGTGGGTAAAAAATGTGTACTTTGGGTACTGTGATGACCTCCTCTGTGTGGGTACTCAAATGACAGGTGTTTTCAAGACGAATCCAACTGTGAAATTTTCAAGACCCAATGTACCCTCTTTTCTTGTTGGATCAATGTCGTCAGTTTTGGTGCAAGCAAAAATGGACCATATTTGTACCTTTATAATTTATACATTCACATAAAAGATCACAGAAAAATTAAAAAACATGCGGATTTGAGTAGCCGCAAATGTGGTCCCCATAGAACCCAAGGCGCCACTTTTTGAGTTCCGGTTTCTATTTTGACCTTGATTTTGGCGTTTTAGTTGTATGGCATTTCTTAGTGGGCATAGTTTTTTTTATTTTTTTCCATAGACATAATTTTTCAAAATCTTATCTTGAAAAAAGATTGTAAAATTATAATTTTTTGGGAAAAATTTATTTTGTAAATGTAATAGAGTTATTTCCGATGATCGTTCTAGCCTTCAGTTGCAGTGAGTGCAAGTTATTAGTTTTATATACCATATATATCAATGGATTTTTCCTGTTAAGTTTTGTTAAAAAATGTTCTTTAAACTATAAAGCCAAATTTTTAATACAGTATCATATAGGTAATGTTTTCTAAGTGTGGTTATTTAACAAAAGAAAAAATTAGCAATAATATGTAATTTTTTTTTAAGAAATTGCTTCTAACTAAAAATATTGTGTCTTATATTCAAAAAAAGCAGCGCCAAAAGCAGAATTGTATCGGAATATTTATTATTACCATCCTCCGAAATTCCATAAAAAAAAAAAAAAATCGCGCGCTCCCTTCTTTTTCGCAAGTAAGGCTCAATATGTAAAATCCCTGCCGTTGTATAACCTACAAATTATATTATTAAAAATTTGTTTCGAAATTAAAAAAAAAATCTTTGTGACAAAATTTTATTATATAGAGAGCCAAATATTTTCTAACAATTGACATTTTTTAACATAAAAGTTGTTATATTTTTTGCATATTTTTCATTATATATAACGTTTTTTTTTTCTAAAACATAACTGGACAAAATAATATATTTAATAAATATTATTTTTAAAGATTTCTGCTTTGCAATTGGATTTCTACAAATTATGAAATTAAACATTAAACTTACCATTGGGTATTTTTTTTTTGTAGAATTCTTTTACAGAATTCCGATTCTTACTTTTCTCTGTTCTTGTTAAGCTAATTTTCCAGCCAGCTGGCATCTCTGTTTTTTGTTACACTTTAGTCTTTCGCCAGTTTATTCATTCGTTGTTCATATTGTGCTGCAAAAAATGAGATTTTTTCACGTAAATATTTTTCAACAATTTACAAATACAAATGTATTTCCCCTATCAATTACTTTAACTTCGGTGAATCCTCAATATACAGAATAGCGAAATATGTCCAATCTAAAAAAATTTGTCGCCGTATGACTAAAAGAAAATCACATCCCGAACTTAATGGCCATTCAACTATTCACTGCTTGGTGTAAAGAAATAAAACCTATAAAGAGAAGGGGACATGAAAATGAAAAAAAAACTGAACTGAAAAAAGAAAATTTGTGATGATGACAGTGAAAATAATATAAGCAAAAAACGGCAAGCAATTGCCTTCTTTTGGGCACACTCATGCATGCACTCTTTCTGTAGTGGCAATACAATCTTACAAAACATAAGAGGAATTAAAACAATAATTAATAATGTTCTTGTTCTTGTGTGTAATTCTCTGTCCTCTTTTTTCTTTTTTCCAGGATCCCAACAACGGTGAGGAGCTCTACGTGTAAGCAAACCAGGAAAACGGTGTCCCCCCGCAAAAGCAGTCACTGTGAACTGTGTCTAAGGAAGACCATCCGACCGACGCACCGAAGAAACAGAAAAATTTCTGCACTGTAATTGTGTGCGATAAGAAGACGACAACAGCAGCAGCATCAACATTTGTCGTAACAAACAAGAAAATCTAAGAAAAACAAAAAGAATAACGAATTGCGGCCGCCGTTCGCTCATTCAATTTGTATTTTTGTTTTGTTTTCTTGATTGACCTGCAGCAACGTCAGCGTAAAGGGAACCGACTCGATATCGTCGTCAAATATTGAACTTTTAATTTGTTCCACTTTCTATTGGTTGCATCCACTAAGGTGAGAAGAAGTGGGACCATCGACCGAGGAGTCAGAAGGTGTTCATTTGGACAGATTAGGATACCAGTAGCAAAGTTGTGTAGTGTGCAAAGGACAACAACTCGCAATTTGTTAAGTATATAAAGTGGAGGAAAATTGTCGCCGCCTACAGACCATGAATATCAGGAGCAACCCTCCCAAAAAGGAGGGAAAGATGCGTATTCGTGCATTTCCGGTAAGTGTGAAGGCTATTGCAAAAATCTTTACAATAATAGAGGCTATTAAAAATTGCTGTTGTTTGGTACATAATATTTTTTATACAGCGGCGTATAGACTACAACTATTGTTGGATATATCTGTCTTTATTCATGCCCCTACTATTTTCTTTGTTTAAACTGATTACGGACAAAAAAGACACATTGTATGGATATATCTTATAAAAGAATCAAATCTCATTATATCAAAGGGGCGGCGAGGCACACGTGAGAAATTGTTTTTATATGTAATGACTTGCCCAAGTAGTATTTATAGTTTGCCTAAAAAACGACTGTATGTTATCGTAAATATCAATCTCACTGTCTTTGCTTTGAATATGAATAGGTGTTTGCATTGTCAGAATGTAGTGCATCCTTGTGCGGCACAGGAATACTATCCATATAGGAGCTAAGTTGTAACTAACTTAATGTTAGAGCATTACATACATCCAGGGTCTAAAGGAGTGAGATATCAAACTTTTGCCGGCCTTAAAGACAACATAAAGTTATCCCAAAAAGAGCAGAATAAGAAAACAAGGCAATAAAGGAGATATACAAGAGATTTTTGCATTTGAGTGAGTTAAAACGGATCTATATTTAGACCCACAGAAACTGTAGTTTAAAAAAGATTCCGAAGGTTAGTTTTTTGACGCTGTTACTGGCAGACAAATATAAAATGACTCGACTTATGTAGGTATACAACAGGGGTCACCAACTAGCGGACCGCGGTGCGGGTCCGGACCGTGCAAACATTTTATGCGGAACTTGTGTTGACAACATAAAATATTTTACATCGGAAATATTATCGTTATTGACATCAGCCTTTGGTGATGATCCGTTAACCAACAAGTAATAGGGAAACCGGCCGTGGCATAGTGGTTAGAACACGCAACTACCATGCGAGAGATCGCAGGTTCAAACCTGGCTCCAGTCATCTTAAAAAAAATTATTCTTTCATTGTCGGCTACCCTCGAATGTTGTTGACAGCAACTTCGCAGTATTAAGTGTCGAGTCAATCGGCGTGTCTAGTAAGAGCTTCTCAAACAGTGACGTTCGCATTCGTCGATAAACAAGTAGGTGCCGTTAGTTGTGAATAAAAAATAGAAAGCGGCTCCCCTCGAATGTTGTTGACAGCAACTTCGCAGTATTAAGTGTCGAGTCAATCGGCGTGTCTAGTAAGAGCTTCTCAAACAGTGACGTTCGCATTCGTCGATAAACAAGTAGGTGCCGTTAGTTGTGAATATAAAAATAGAAAGCGTGTTAATTGACAACAACGCGAGAAGCTATCCCGCACCTCATTCATGGGTTGCAAAGGGATATTAAGTTTTTTTTTTAATAGGGAAATTAGCACTAAAACATCATGAATTGAAAATATTTCTTGACGAAGTAGATGCTCAATACGACGATCTGTTACTGCATAATAATGTGAGATGTTTAAGCAAATGCAGCTTTTTACAACGATTCTTCACCATTTTAGAAGACTTGTAGACATGTCTTTTCAAAATTGATCAGACGTCAATAAACAATTTCTTAAGTTTTCGTATAGATAAAGAAAACGTAACTTCCATTGCTTTATAATCAAATATTTTTAAACACATCAATGATCTGAACCTTAAACTTCAAGGCAAAGGGAAGAAAGGAAAGCTTGTATGGGAGCTTCTGACAGAAATTAAAAGCTTTTTGCGAAAACTCGGTTTTTTTGAACATCGATCTTGATAATGAACGCCGTGGCAACGGGCTCGGCCAATACAAGACGTTCATTGAGGATCTTCAATAAGAATTTAAAAACAGATTTTAAGAAAATTGAAAATGTGATCGATATCCTCAGTAATATTTACTCTCTGAATCCTAATGATGATGAAGTAATGAAGCTGCTCTCTAGATGGAAATGATAGATTTCCAAGAAAATACAGTTTTAAAACATCAAAAATAAAAAGTTACTTATCAAGATTTTTGGATAAAATTTGTTTGTGTTAATAAGCATACGTAATTAAAAACAATAGCCTTGAAACTTCTCACTTTGTTTGGGTCAACATATGTTTGTGAAGCAGCAATTTCTAAGAAGAACTTCATTAAAAATAGATTCCGGAACAGTCTCGCCGATGAACATCCCCGAGATTTAATGACAATAGCCTGCACAAACTTTACTCCTAACTTCGGACGGATAGTCCAAGGCAAAAAATTTAATTTTTCTCATTAATAGTGTACTTGGTATTTACTTCTTTATATTCAAATATTTGTTTAATACACCAAATCATCTTTTTGCACGGTACAAAAATTCAAGACAATACCGTGTAAAAAAAATAGTTTTAATAAAACACCCTTAAGTGGTCAAGTTTTAGATTGGTTCGACAACCTCAAAACGACTACAAAAATTAAACAAAGACTACTACATGTATCGATAGACGATTTCAGTTCCTCCCTAAAAACAATTTAAGAACAATTTAAATTTAATGTTTAATCGACAAATATATCGCTAAATAAGCGTTCTTTTATTCCTACAACAAAAAATATATTTTCATTTGCATATATAGCAGATCTTCTGGTATTAAGTGTGCTAACACGCATCAAGTTGTAGACTTCCAGATTAGATTAAGACATAAAGCTTTATAAGGCTCAAACCAATTTGGTAGTCTTTACCGAGATTTGAACTCACGATCATCCACTTAATAGTCGCGTGCTCCAATTGTCATGCTATGCCTATCAAAATTATTCATAGCAGTTAAAAATCTTGGCCCTGCCAACACAATATAAGTCTGTTTCGACGGCGTTTTATCTTTTTCGCCAGAAAATTACCATTTCAACAAGGAAAATTAGACCCCATTTATGTAATAGGATGGATTGGTGCATCAAAAGTTGAAATTGAAACAAGAACACAACATTTTGTAATTAATTTTTTTTTTTTAAATTAAATGATCTTTTTTTATTAAATATTAATATTCAAACAACTTTTATTAAAATCATGACTGGTACACAGTCATGTTTGTATTTATTAAATCTTTTCGGTTGAGTGGAGCTTACAAGAACCCTAGTTTTCAAACCCATATTGATCTTTGGAATGTGGCGGTATTGGTTTATGATTTAAATTGAACAATTGGATCAATCCTAAGGCATTTTTAATGATATAATATAGTGTCATATGTTAGCATATATAATAATTTAAGCTCTTTATAAAACAACAATTGTTGAATTTTAACTGTTGTAAACCGTGAATTTCTAAAATTGTCTGAATCCATATGGTTGCATTTCTACCACGTATTTGATATCCCACCAAAATTATTCCGGTGCTTCCCCTTTTTAGTTTAAATATAAACTTTAGCGTGTTCAGCTCTATCCTCTGCTCTATAAAGATATATTAACATGGTTTCGACCAAAAGCTAATTTTTAATTAGATAACTCAATCATGTGCACACTGTATAAGTGTAGTAAGTGATTTGGTTTCCCCTTTTATGGTGTAAGAGAATGAAAACTACACTTCGACAGCATTCTACATTAATCTGTGTTGACTCATTTTAAGAATGTGGGAACTTAGGCAATGTGATACTTTTCCATGATTATAACTAAATACATTATCAACCGGAAACTCAAACCCAATAGTAATAATAGCAAAAATGAACATCGTTTCACAATAAACAAAAGCAGCCATTGAATATGCTGTCAATACAAAATTAATTGTCAATAAAAAAAGTAAAAAATCAAATTTTAAGTGTTCATACACATTAGTAAGGGATAAAAAAATATTTTTTTGTATGTATAAGGATTTTGAATGCATGATAGAATATTTGAAAACAAAGGATTGCAATTAATTCCAGTATAACTGCACTACGAACAAAATTTTAGCATTGAGAAGACCCACTGAGCAGTCGAGAGTGAGGTTCACAAACAAAAAGAAAGGAAACTTTGAAGTTCTACGCTACCAAACACAACTTACTTGCATGTCCAACATAGAACTGCAGCTATTTGTATTTTTGTGATTGCATTAGAGAATGTTGGATATATCGACCAATGTTTGCTAAAAGCATTTTTAAAACAACAATAGGACGTTTGGAGTGGAGGAGAAACAGCAAAACAGGCAGTAAAATAGACGATTGTCTTATAATCCTGCCTTCGCCTCTATACGATTATCGCCTACATCGAGTTGTCTTTCGGTAACATTTTATCATCTTACGGAACCATAAAAGGCTTTAAAATAAAACAAAACATTAACGAGAGTCATTATAAAGCAATCAATATTCCAATTCATTTAACTTCGCCAGTGATCTGAAAAAAAAATTTCAACACGTCTCGGCGCAATCCCAGCCAACCGTATCCAAATCACGACGAACGACAACAGCCACCGCCCTTGACTCGTTATTCCCCAATGCCCAGAGCTACACGGCCGGGAATAAATGAACGTTCAAGAAATTTCTTTGGAAGTTATGGAAACACAGGGACCAACAGCAACAATCAGGGACCATCCGGCACAAGTGGTAGTAGTAGTGGCAGCAGCGGAGGTGGTAGCAGCGGTGGCTTTGGCAACTTTACAAGTAACAACTCTAATACACGTGGAAATGGCGGAAGCTCTGGCCGCTATCGCAAATTTTTCGTAAGAAATCGTATAGATCCCAGAACAAGTAACGAAGCAACCACATCACAAGATGTAAGAAGTCTGCGGGATCTACCAAATTACAAGTTTCTTTATGTAGTCAATACTACAAAAGAAGATAGCGTTCCAACCAAATACACCAGACTAATGGAGGTGCAACGAAAATTTCCTTTATGGACGCCGGAGTACAAGATAAATGCGTTAAAAGTTAGTGAGTTAACTAAGAACTGCATACAATGTCGAATAGAGTAAAAATCGATGGGCATTTGGGGTCCTTTGAATCGCAGCTTTGCTTCGCATAACGCATTTAAAAGGGACTCGCTTAGATAAAATTTCTTTGATTCAAATTGACTTAAGTACTATGGTTTGATACTGTTATATGTATTCCAATGATACTGTTATATGTATTACAGAACTGCAAGGCTAGAAGAACTTGCTTATAGAAACATCTGTTATGTTTAGAAACATTCCTATTATGGTCTGTGAACTCAAATATGAGTTCATGAACATATAAAAAAATTCTAGTAGATATTAAGTAATCTTCTGACGAAACAGCAAGGTTGAGAAGTCTTCAGATTTTTTTAACTTGAGTATCAGAAATATTTCCAAAGTCATTTTTGACAATATGACATTCTAATATACAGATTATAGCGTTTCTTCTAATTTCTTAGCATCTATATTAGCATGGCACAACAAATAATTTTTTTTTTTTTAACAAAAATAACCTTTTTTTTTAATTTTTACAGGCCTCCATGGATGAGAAATACGTGGAAACAATATGGGCTAGTTTAAAAAATGCAATTCAAGAAATTCAAAAGAAAAACAATTCGGGCTTGTCATTCGAACAACTCTATCGCAATGCCTACAATATGGTGCTCCACAAATACGGACATCGTTTGTATTTCGGTCTACGCGAAGTGGTCAAAGAACATCTCGAGGAAAAGGTGCGCAAAGATGTCCTAGAAAGTTTACACAATAACTTTCTTCCAAAGTTGAATCAAGCGTGGACAGATCATCAGACATCAATGGTTATGATACGCGACATTCTAATGTATATGGATCGTGTATATGTGCAAAATCGAGAAGTTGAAAATGTCTATAATTTAGGTCTGATATTATTTAGAGATGAGGTAACATTAATGTTAAATTATATATTATATACATTTTGACATATGTTGTTTTTTGTTTGCAGATTGTGCGTTATTCGGAAATCCAAAAGGCTTTGCGTGAGACACTTTTGGGTATGGTGATGGACGAACGCAGTGGTGAGGCCATTAATCATTTAGCTATTAAAAATGCTTGCCAAATGCTAATGGCTTTGGGTATAAACTCACGTTCCGTATATGAAGATGATTTTGAGAAACCGTTTTTATCGCAATCGGCATCATTTTATAAATTCGAATCGCAAAAGTTTTTGGCTGAGAACAATGCCAGCGTTTATCTAAAGAAAGTAGAGGTAAGTGGAATCGAAACAATATAGATATAAAAAGTTATTAAAAAATTATACAAAAATACTTTTTAATACAGTTTATAATATGATAATATGTATTACAAACTATTGATCAAGTCTTTTTTTGGTTTAAAAACAATACCACAAATCCGTAGAGTCCATCCATACTATTTACAGTCAACAATTTCCTTCAGATAAACTTATTATTTTTGCAAACAGTTCACATTTATTGTTTTACCATCATTATTTTATAATTCTCTTTTCTCTTTTATTCCCACTAGGCCCGTATCCAAGAAGAATCCGCTCGTGCTGCTCTCTACTTGGACAAGGACACCGAACCACGTATTGTCAAAGTTGTCGAAGATGAATTGATCAAAAAACACATGCGAACAATTGTTGAAATGGAAAATTCCGGTGTTGTTTATATGATCAAAAACTCAAAGACCGATGATTTGGAATGTACATATAAACTATTCTCACGGCTCAAGGATGAGGGCCTCAAAGTTATCGCCGACACAATGTCGGCATATCTACGTGAACAGGGACGCTTGTTGGTCAAGGAAGAGGAGAATGGCAGCACAAATCCCATAACATTTGTGCAAAATCTGCTCGATCTTAAGGATCGTTTTGATCAGTTTTTGCATCACTCATTTAATAATGATCGGCTTTTTAAGAATGTCATATCGTCGGACTTTGAACATTTCCTTAATTTGAATTCAAAGTCACCGGAGTATTTGTCATTGTTCATTGATGATAAATTGAAGAAGGGAGGCAAAGGAGTATGTTTGGCTAATTGATAGTATTGAAATTGAGCAAAAAATTTACAAAAACGCGTTTTCTTTATTTCTTTTGCAGATGACAGAACAGGAAATTGAAGTGATTTTAGACAAAACTATGGTATTGTTTAGATTCTTATTGGAGAAGGACGTTTTCGAGCGTTATTACAAAACACATTTGGCCAAGCGTTTGCTGCTTAATAAATCGGTGTCGGATGATTTTGAAAAGAATATGATTTCAAAATTGAAGGTGGGTGTGAAATTTTTAGTAGAAAATGCTGAATTTTTATTAGAAAAGTTTTATAGAATAAATTTTTAGTAGAATATAGAAGGGGGAAGAAAATTAAATTTAAAAATTAAATTTAAAAATAAAAATTTAAAATAAAAAACTAAATAAAAAAAAAAAAATAAAAATTTAATATAAAAACAAAATTAAAAAATGAAAATTATAAAATGTCAAATGAAAAATCAAAATTACAAGTTAAAATGTTAATAATGAATATTGAAATTAAAAAAAGACTAAATTGATTAATTAAATTTAACATTTTAAATTGAAAACAAAAACTCCTTTTTCGAAGTGGCGTTCGGAATTGCCATGTCCTGTTTAAAGAGCTTTAACAATATTCCATTAGGTCGAAAAAGCGGTTTATTTTTTTTTTAAATTTATTTATTTAAAAATTAAAAATATAAAAAAGTGAAATATTAAATTGAAAAGATAAAAATTTAAAAATAAAAAATAAATATAAAATTTCAAATTTCAAATTAAAATAAAAATTATAAATAAAAAATCAAAATTACAAACTAAAATTTTAAAATATTGAAATTAAATAAAACTGAATTGAAAATAAAAATTTTAAATTTAAACAAATTGAAAGCTCCGTTCTCAAATTGGCGTTTGGAATCGCCATGTCCTGTTCAAAGAGCTTAAAACATGTTACTAAACAATCTGGAAAAAATAACCTCTATTGGTTTTTCAATTATAAAATTCAGAGGAAATATATGAGGGTGTGGTCCATGTAAAATTTGTGTATTATATCTATTATAACAACTGTAGTTTTCTAATTTATATTAATTTTTGTTTCTTGTTATTTAAACGTACCCCCTTTGCAGACTGAATGTGGCTGTCAATTTACGTCTAAATTGGAGGGAATGTTCAAGGATATGTCTATATCGAATACCACCAATGAGGAGTTCAAAACCTATATTAACAATCACAACATTAATCTTACTGTGGAATTTACATGTAGGATATTGACTACAGGATTTTGGCCGACACAGGTTAGTACACTTTGAAGTTCAAAGAAAGTGTGTGAATAAAAAAAACTTTTGTATACTTTTATATAAAGACTTCAAAACCCAATTGTAACATACCAGCTGCCCCAAGAGAGGCCTATGAAATATTTAAAAAATTCTATTTGGACAAACATTCAGGACGTCAATTGACATTACAACCTCAATTGGGTAAGAGGACGCATGTGGCATAATATCTTATATACTACTAATATTTCTTAAAATGTATCTTAATCCCTATCTAGGTAATGCTTGTCTAAATGCTGTGTTCTATGGCCGCAAAACAGTTGAAGCCGCTGTTGAAAAAGATAAAGATGGCCCCAGTTCGAGTTTGTCCTCGTCGACTAGCTCTAGTGGTTGTGCTATACCCGCAACAACACGTAAACACATCTTAACAGTGTCAACGTATCAGGTACTATTGTTGGGAAATTTTTGTGATTTTTGATTGTAATTATTATACATTTTTTTCCCCCTATTATAGATGTGCATACTGATGCTATTTAATAATCGTGAGGTTATGACCTACGAGGAAATATTACAGGAAACTGATATACCCGAGCGTGAATTGCAAAGAGCTATACAATCGCTGTCGATGGGCAAACCTTCACAGCGTTTGCTGGTGCGAAATTCAAAAACAAAAACTAAGGATATTGATCCTTCGGATGAGTTCCTGGTGAACGATGCGTTTGTTTCAAAATTCCACAGGTTAGTAAGAATTATATACCTAAACAAAAATGTGGAGGAAATTTAGATATCAATTAAGTTTCTTGGCGAAATTGGTAAAAAACCCAGTAGGAACTCGTCAAACTAGTTCAAAAACGTACTAGTTCGAATGATTGAACCAGTTTAACGTTACTAGTTGATGAATAAGAAAAATAGACATTTGAAATAAGTTCAAAAGTTATATTTCGAAATTCAATGTGTGATTGTTTCAAATTTTCTAGAATAGAACTAGTTCTAATGCGTCAATTTTCTACTTGTTTTTATCAGACTATTTTAAATGGTCCCAAACAAGTTCAAAGGCGACAATGAATTCTAGTACAAAAGGGACAACTTTCCCCAAGCCTAGGGACAACTAGGAGTTAAATGAGACAGTTGTTTCTGTGGAAGGAAGAACTGGTTCACTGTACTATAAAGAACTAGTACTTAACTAGTTACCAAATAGTATTTTTCCTTATTGGGATGTTATGGAATAACTTAAGCTTTTGTTTAGGGTTAAGAAAGAGAACGCATTGAAACTCAGCGACTATTTTCCGTTTTTATGTGCTCTAGATACGGCACTGCGATTATTGTATAAACGGTCTTTTGTGATTATTTGGGGCCCTAAAATATTCGCTTATATTATTTTCTTCCTTTCTTTCAGGGTTAAAATTCAAACTGTGGCCGCTAAAGCCGATACAGAGCCAGAACGTAAAGAGACTCGTGGTAAAGTAGATGAGGATCGTAAGCATGAAATTGAAGCGGCGATTGTTCGTATTATGAAATCTAGAAAGCGTATGCCGGTAAGCCTTTGTCTTTAAAACACACCAAACATTTCTATATAATAATTGTGTAACCCCAAAATTTTCATGTTATCATTTTAGCACAATTTATTGGTATCCGAAGTAACATCTCAACTAAAATCCCGATTCCTACCATCACCGGTATTGATTAAAAAACGAATAGAGGGTCTCATCGAAAGAGAGTATTTGGCTCGGACGCCTGATGATCGTAAAGTTTATGTTTATTTAGCTTAAACAAATACACACACACACACACACAGAACCAGGACTATGACCACAACATAACACCTATTCATGCTTTTGCAAACAGAAATTGTAATTGAAAAAACCCAGAACCAATTCTCTCCATTTTTATTCATAAATATCAGCGATACCAACACGATCACCACCCCGCCCTCAAGACACTCTCGACACCACAGCAACTACTCTCATTCGCATACGTATACACTGACATATAACATTATAACAACAACACCGGCAACAACAAAACACTTTATGAATAGAAGAAACAGAAGTGGATTTAAAAATGTCCAAAATTATAAGAGTGTTTTTGACTTTAATATGAAACTGATGATGATGTGTTGTATTAGACATTATTGTTTTGTTTTCAAGCACATGATGATGATGATGATTAAAGAAAAAAAGAGAATTGATTTAAGATTAATTATCTCATTTATAGTTAGATTTTTAATTATATATTAACAAGAAGAAAAAAAAAGAAACATCTACAAGGATATTCCTTTTTAAAAAAGAAGAGTGTATAATTCACACAACAGCTGCATGAACCAATCCTCATCTCTCTCTCTCCTCTATCTGTCTCTCCTTTATATGCTGTAATGACCACATAGTGAGTTGAAGGTTTAGCTACTTGTATTTAACCAAGACAAAATTCTATTGTTCCCAGTTTCCCTAACAGATTTTTGCTGCCCATATTCTTGTTTTATCCTAGATAACTAGTATATTTTTTGAATAATGTTTAAAAATATTTGAATTAAATTTTCATTGTTTGAAAAATATTTTAAATTTTCTGTATAATTATTTTTTGCATTTTGCTTTTTTGTTTTGCTATGTTAGGATGAACTGCTTTGAATAGTGACGGATGTAACCAAAATATAACAATTTGCTCCATCCTTCAGTTCAAAATTGATTGAAGAATAATATGCGCTTCATAGCTTTGTTAAGACCACATATAACTTGATGATCAGAAATCTTTAAAGCTTTTAATGGAAACATTAAAATTTTTTTATATTTTCTGCTTATTTTAATCGCTTTATTATACTTTTTGAATAAACTTCCGTGAAGTGTTTGGCGAATTATATTTTAGATATTTGATATTTAGATATGAAATGAAATTCGATTGTGTTCCGGTGAATACATATTTCTTATATCTGATCTTTATAGGAGGTACAGGTAGACAATAGTTATTGTATTCTTAAGGTTCTCAAAAGTGTCTTCTTGCCAATTTAAAAACATTGCAGTTTGGTGGTATTCAGAAAAATAAGAGGAAGGAAGGCTCAATTTTATTGTTCAGTAATATTCAGAGAGAAAACTAAGCAATTATGTTATAGCTAAAAAATTTTCATCCTCCCTCATACGCTCGAACATTATCCTTCACTTTGTGAAATTAAAGGATAACTTATGAAACTAAATTCAATTCTCTAAAAATCGCTTGAGAAATTGTTTTTATTTTATTTAATTTTCCAAAAATTTCCTCAATTTAGAATGCAAAAATAAAAAATTTCATGGTAACTAAATTTAAATCAAAATTAGAAAAAAAACAAGCAAAAACGCACAAGCGAGATCATTCCCTCGATAGATATATGAGGCTGTTAGAAGCAAAGGGGTGCAAGTGACCAATAAACAAAAATTGAGATAAGTGTGCAGTTGTATTCCTTGACGCCATCACTGTCTAGTTGCATAAAATGAGATCAATTTTTATTACCAGTGGTGATATCTAGCCGAAAAACAGTTTGCAATAGAATTTGAAACTTTGAAGGCAAATATCTCAAAATAAACGTTTTGTCCCTTGTACCTCTTTGATTCCTGTGCACCCTCATATAACTTTATATAATAATAAACCTTGATAAGATTTCAAATAATTTTTGGTAAATATGATTTTATCGAATTTTTTGTATTCATTTGTAAAAATTCCAAATATCAAAAATACATAAAAAAAATGCTTACATAAAACAAATTATATAACTTTTACAGCTATACCGACACCCATATGCAAAAAAAATGTAAGTTACTCAATTTTTGTTTTTTTTTTATGAAAATTGATCTTACGATCAATGATTATAAGAAACTTCTGTAAATTGTGTTTAGTCTTAAGATTTTTTTTGCAAAAGTGGTTCGGCACAATAGGCAGTTTCTTCATAAATTTCCATCAAAGCTATCATCACTAACTCCTCCTTGGTTACTTCATTAACAAAAATAAATCATTGTTGGCGCGCCTTTGTATCACTAAATTCAATGCGAAACCCTTAATCTCGAAATCGTCGTTTCCATTTCCCTACCTACCAAAATATCCTACCCCAACTAACTTCCTTAAAAAAAGTTTCAGTAAAATAATACAAAACATAGTTTTATAAATTAAACTTTGTTTTATTATTTTGTTTACCGTTTAGTTTTTTTTTACATTTTTGTTTATTACTACAAGGTTTTATTACTCATTATATTATACACTATTTTTAAACATTAAAAGGAAGAAGCAGCAGAGAAACCATATTTCTTATTATATACAATACATAAAACTAATTAATGATGATGCAACAAATAAGTCCTGTGCTTATATTAACAAAATATATTTATAGTCTCCTCCAAACAAACAATTATTTGTGTATTCCTTCATTTCTCCTCCTCCGCCTGTCCAACCAACCACCCTGTCCCCAGAACTCTTGAATTTTCTAATTTTCGTTTTGTGAAAGTGGTTTTATAAAAAGAGAAGAGACAACAAACAAAAAAATAAATTGAACAGAAATTGAGTTTTATTTTTTTTCTAATATTTAAGTATACAAAATATTAACAAATTAATAATTATTAAATAAAAACAAAAAAACAAGCAAAAACAACAACAACCAGAACAAGAACTATAAAAATAAATGAATGTAAAATAATACAAACAAACAAAAAGTGACTTTTTAATAAGAACTATCTATGTATTGGGTCGGTTTCTTGAATATATAAGTTTGTTTGAACCTCGGAATCATATTATTTTTTTAAACTATTTTATTTACTTGAATAAAATATAAGTTTTGGTGAAAGATCAGAGTGTACCAAAAGTCTTTACCTTACAAACGATGATAGAAAAATTAAATAAACAAGCTAACAACTGTTAATTTACATTTTCCATTTGGACCCTGGATTATTTTAACACTGCTGTGAAAATTTTCCATAGCGGGTTGGCATGTGTTTCTTAATTCATTGACACACCCTAGGTTGCAGTTTAAATAAATAATTTCTTGTAAGGTGTTCTCAACGAAAAAACATATAGTTGGAATTAGTCTGTAAATTATTGTTAAGAATGTGATGTAAACATGTTCTGGGCGCATTTATGAAGCTTGACCGCACAGTGTAACGTCTTCATACATTCGTTGGCCAAAACTGGAAGGAGTCATTGTAGAGCAACGAAACTTTATACAACCACTTTTTTGATGAATTTAATGGTAGCATAGCTTACCATTCTTAGTAATTTTACCAAAGTTGGGCGTGGTCAGACTAAAACCAATCCCACCTCCCATACAATCATGCCCCCTTCCATATATAGTAAATTGTTTTTTTTTTGAAATATTTCCGTCAAAAATTAAGTTATTTCAATGAAATTTAGTTGCTGAGCATAGCTTACCATTCTTTGTAATTATACTAAAAGTGGGTTTGGTATGCCTAAAACCACTCCCACCTCCCATACAATCACGCCCCTTTCCATATATAGTAAATAATCATCTTCTATTATTCTTTTAAGTCATATATCTTTTAATATCTTTTAGGTAATAAAATTACTTTGATATTATGATAATTATAAATGCAGAAAAAATTTCAATAAACAGTACAGTCTAAAAACAAAATAATACAAGTCGTTTGTACTATACATTGTAATATTAAAAAAAACAAGTAAAATTGTCAGGAAATTCTTTCACAAAACCTCATTTTAAGAAAATGGGACAGCGTGGGGCAGCAGGCTCTTTTGCAGTGTTATTGTATACAGTTTAGTTTATCATTCCAAATTTGGGAAAAATTCACATCCTTAACTTCCTTTAGAAGTTTTCTTTCTCTCTACCGTACTCATGCAATTTCAAAGCTATAGTCTTGAAAATTTAAATGTTATTAGAAAACATCATAATCTTTTCACAAAGCCATCTACCATGAACGACAAACACAAAAGTTACACTTGTTTAAAATCGCTTTAAATATATTGAAATTTTCATATTAAATTCCAGTACCCTCAACTTTGAAAGCTTAAAACTATAAGAGAATGAAGATATTTTTGAAAGAAAATTTAAGAGTGTTTTAATCACACATTTTTGAGTAAATCTACATTTAAATTTGGTTTCATATAAGACATCAACTTTTTTCTACGCACGTTACACTGTGGACCGCTTTAATACTATACATTTATGGGATCCCTTTAAGTTCTAGTTCTAGCAGGTTGTTCGTTGATTCATTATTGAGACTGTTTCCTCAAGCTTCTGCACACATTTGCTAAGAGTCGATGGAGAATATATTTCTAAGCCGTAATGAGCGCAAAATTTTTGTTGCTCTATAGTCATAGTGTCATTGTTTCGAATGTACTCACGTAATCTGATCTGCACAATGACGCAATGGCATAAAATATCCATTGGCTGTTTTTGCAGTTTGTAACTCCTTCACCTAACACTGCCGTGGCTGCTCGACGCAGCTACCGATCTTCATGTAAACGAACTTTAGGTTCTACCTGTTTTTCAATATTCAGTTACAGCTTTTCTAAATTTTTATATTTTTTTGCTTTTATATTTTTTTACTCAAAAATAATGATTATCACCCATGTTCTGGAAAACAATTCGGTTTGAAAACAGATTTCGGTCTGTTTTGTTTTTCATATATTACTTATTAAAATATTACTTAAAATTTATCATTATCACTGAATAAAACTATAAAAATTGAAAAAAAAAAATAGGAAATGCTATTTGATTTAAAAAATTAACAATCATTATTTACCGTCTCTGATGTTTTTCATGTTTTGATATTTGTTTTTTTTATGTTGTATTATTAATATTTTAATTGGCTAAACGATCACAATTTTTATATTTAAACTTTTAATTACCTTAATTAGTAGTTTTAATTTTTAATTTGTATATTTTTTTTATTATTTTAATTAGTTTTTTATATTTATATTTTTATATTTTGAACACTTTTATTACTTTTAGTATTTTTAATGTTTTTTATATTTTTATTAATTGTAGTAGTTTTAATAATTTTAAATATTATCAATATTATTATTAACACAAGCACAGAAAATAATCAATGTTCTGAGCTCGAGGACAGAACATGACTTTATGTTTTTAGGGTCTGTACCTAATCTAAAATCTATTTAACGCCAATTTTCTTCATACGTGTAATTTAAGTTGTTCAATTTAAATTTTTTATATTTTTTTTTATTTTAATAATATCAACATTTTTAATTTATGTTTTCAATAATTTTAATTTTTTTATTTGCGTAATTTAAATTGTGCAATTTAAACTTTTTTATCATCTTATCTTTATTAGTTTTAATATTTTTAATTTTATTAGTCTTAACATTTTAATTCTTCTATTTTTTAATTTTATTTTATTATTATTAATATTTTACTGTAAACTGTATTGTTTGTTAGTTTAAGTCGATCGTATTGATTATATTTACGTTAGTGTATCAAATGATACATCAAATTCGGCTAAGGAACAGAAAAGTGTTTTTTATTATTAATATAATATTTTACTTTATTATTAATATTTTTATTTTTAATTTTTTTATATTTCTATATTTTCATGTTTTTATATATTTAAATTTTAACATTTTTATAATTTTATATTTTTATTTTTTTATATTTTTAAATATTTATATTTTTATATTGTTTGATTTTTATATTTTTATATATTTGCTTGTTTTAATATTTAGTTAATATAATAATATTTATTTAATTTAACATTTTAATATTTGTTATTGAATATTTAAGTTTTTAATAGTTTTCTGTTTTCAAATTTTTATAATTTTATAGTTTTTATTTTTAAACTTTCATGTTTTTGTTTTTCAATGTTTATATATTTATTATTTATAATTAAATTCTAAAAAAATAGAAAAAAATTATTAATAATAAATTTATACAAAAATTCAATTTTATTATTATTAATTGTTGTCGTTTTATTTCTTTTAATATCCTTTTATTTTAATTTTTTTAGTTTGATGTAGCAAAATAATCTAAATCGTCAAAATTAGAACTTTCGAACCGGTACAACAGAGCGCTGAATGCCAGCGGAGAACGTTGTTTGTTATCTTCTTTCACGATCTTCTGTGCGCTCTCTTAATTTTTTTTTGTAAAACTTTGCGTCTAGGAGCTCTTAAACGTGTATCTTTTGAACATTGAAAAACAAAACAAACAACTTGGTGCTCGCTCACAATGAACACCACAACGGAAAGTTGTATAGGTAAATCAGTATTTCACCTCAACACTTGGCCACAAACGAATTCAGTCATATTTTAGCTTGGAAATGAACGGGTCGCTCGTAATAGCAAAGAAAAACGCGCAAGATCCATAAAGTACAACACACACAGCACAGCGCACACATGTTTAATCGAAATTGAACCGAAACACTGAACGAGAATAACAACAAAAGCAGCAGCAAGCAAATCATAAAATAAACATAAAATCGAAGATCAACAACAAAAAACACACAGAATGTAAACAAGTGACGTCAAATTTTATACAATACCTTCCCACTTTTGTTCTTACACGTCTTCAAGTAAACGAAATTATGAAGATGTGAACAAGAAACGCAGTGCAAACAATTAAAATCCCTACAAAATTAAACAGCTGCAGCAGCCGCAGATAATACTTTACCCCTTTAGAAGTGAACTAGAATGTGAAGTCAGCCAGACGGACGGACGAATGGGCGGACGGACAGACTAACGGAAGGAAGGACGTTAAGTTAAATACGCGTTGTTTTCGCAGTTGTCGTGTGGTAAAAGTCAATAGTAACTACTCGTACGTACGTGAGATCGCAACTTTATGAATGCCAACGACGACGGCAATGAGCAGCAGTGAATGTGATTTCAACTCGTATTCGAATGCGTTTCATGGGTGGTTATATGCGCTCTGTTGTTGTTTTGGTGCTTTGTGCTGTTGGTAGAACCCACCAACCAGTCAGCCAACCAGCCATTCAGTAAATCGTTTACTGCATGTGACAGTATCGCCTTTCGTCTTTCGTATTAATGCGTGCGTAAAAGTCCGGGTAAAGTTTCAACAAACGCCAGTCTGTCTGTCTGTTCGCCTGTCTGGTGTTTTACATTTGCAGTTCAAGTGTATTGTGTTCATATGACGTCTGTCGTCTCGCAGACGCGTCGTAATAAGAGCCCGACTTGGTGCTAAAATACAAAAACAACAAAAAATAAGAACAGCCAACAAACAACTAAACTACTAAACTTTAAATGATCGCCAGTGACCTTTTGCTGTTAAACAAAACAAAATAAAAACATACACGCACATATATAAATGAATGTGACAATAACACTTTAGTTGTGGCGCACACACCAAACAAAAAGCAATAACAACAATATTGCATTTCAATTGTAAAGTGTGCCAACAAGAAATTTCTTTGCAATACAGAAACATTAAGGCGGTTCACTAGGCGTTGCAAAAGTGCCAATTGCAAAAACTTTTATATAACGGAAGATATGTTTTACGGAAATGAAAACAACAAAAGTGGTTGCAGAAACTCAGTGCGACATTAGGTCGATCGTAACTGTTTAAGTCAGGATACAAAATTTTGTTTAGTGTTACAAATCATTCGAAAGATATTCACATTTTCGACTATTCCAGCAACAGTTAAAAGTTCTTAAGGCTAATTTCTTTTAAAAGTTACCTTAACATAAACCTGATAAACAATTTCTAATTTGTAGCGTATACATTATTTATCAATTTGTTGATCATACGCAAATTACGTTTATCGAAATTGCAGGTGGTGCGAAATACCTAAAGTAGATAACTGGAATTACATACTTAAAACTTATTTCAAGATGTAGGCAACAATTTTTACAAATTGGGTCGTCTATACGATATTCTATAGAAAAAGCACAGATTTCAAAGAGGTTCGCTTTAAGGCTGATTTTCTCGCTTTCCACCCTACTGTCAAATCAGTATATTTTGAATTTTTCTATCCACTTATAGGAAATTCAATATTACTTTGCTATAATTTTGCAGTGTTGGTCTTTGCTTACTCCAAAATGTTTTCTAATTAGGCTATCTCTCTCATGTTCTTGAGGGGATATGAATAGATATGGGTAGATAGCGTGTAAAACATACTTTATGAAAATCGCTCCTTTTTTAATTAATTTTTTACATACAGCCAAATTCTAAATATTAACAGAGAAATATGTTGCCTGGGAATTTAATTCACCCGAGCATAAAATCAAGGGTCGGAAAACGATACTTTTTTGTTTCTAACAAAAATAAATAACATAGGAGTTGAAAAATATTTCTCAACACATGAGTTCAACAATGTTTGTTTGAAAACATAACTCTCATGTTCAAAATAAATAATGAACAATAGACCGGGTCGGTCCCCGTACAAAATTTTTTTTTCTCCAAAGTCGAGGGCAAATATTAAAGATCACTTCGAGACAACTTCAAAAAAAAAAACAACTCCCCCACCCCCCGGAAAAACAGCCAAAATCGTTTTTTTATCACTGCTTTTTTGTTTGTGGTTCAATCGTAACATTCAAGACATCGGTGTATAGGACTCGACGAGTACTACATTTGTCCTATAGATGTCGCTGACATACGACAACATCTTGTAATGATGGCCTCATTTAGAGCAATTTCTACCCCTAAAATGTAAAAATATGTTTTCCTATAATTAAAGCCCTTTAAAAACCAAGAACATTTTGCTTTGGAAGTATACAGTTTTATTCAAAAACAAAAAAGTTACGTATGAAAATATGTATTTACAGCAGTGATGTCCATCTCATAGCACTTTTGTGCGGACCAACACATAAACAATGTCACACGTATTCTTATGCTCATCCATTCAGTCGTCGCTGAGAAAGCGAAGTGAAAACACGTAAGCGGATGTATGCATATTTTGTTGTTAATAAAATAGAAATTAATTGAAATACTACTTTATTTGTTTGAAAAATATTTGAAAATTTTTTAAAATTTGTGCTATAAAATCCAAAATTTTTTTTATTTCCTAATGCACAACCATTTGCCTGTGCACTACCAAAATTATAAAAAATATCAACAAAAAAAATGCATACACCCGTGCTCATGTGCACACGTCGGTATCTAGTCGACAACTGAAGCAACATCGATATTCTCACCAATACAACGTCATAAAAAATTTTGGACACCACTGATTTACAGCATCAACACTAATATTTTTTCCTGTTGATTGCATTTTTATAGCAAATTATTGCATACTTTTTAGCGCTGACGGAAAATTTTTATAAAAATGATTCCATACTCAAATTGTTGCATAAGTCTTAACGACATCGAAAAAAAATTTAAATATTTCCTTGAGATAATTCATTTTTTATCTAGTTACCGACGAAATATGATTTGTATTACAAAAAAAAATCCCAAAAAGAGAAAAGATATGTTTGTAATTACAAATATTATCAAGTTCCGTTCACTACTTTCAAGTTTTGCAAAAATTTTCCATTGTGATTAGTCTTTCCAAGCGCTGATTCACTTACATTTCGCACAAATGTTGAGTGTTGCATATTGCATGGGAAGAATACAAGTGCAAAGTTATGTCTATATTTTTATTATTAATACTTCCATTGTGGATAAGGTATCTTTATAATTTCGTTTCTTGAATATTGGTGACACTGAATACCTTCATCCGCATGTTTGAAAACCCTGTTTGCGCTAAAAAGTATGCAATAACTTGTATTTCATTTTTTTCGATATCGCTAAGAAGTATGCAGTAATTTTCTGTAATAATGCAAGCAACAGGAAAAAATATTAGTGTTGATGCTGTAAATACATCTTTTCATACGTAACTTTTTTGTTTTTGAATAAAACTGCATACTTACAAAGCAAAATGTTCTTGTTTTTTAAAGGGCTTTAATTATAGGAAAAAATATTTTTAAATTTTAGGGGTAGAAATTGCTCTTAATGAGGCCATCATTACAAGATGTCGTCGTATGTCAGCGACATCTATAGGACAAGTGTAGTACTCGTCGAGACCTATACACCGATGTCTTGAATGTTACGATTGAACCACAAACAAAAAAGCAGTGATAAAAAAACGATTTTGGCTGTTTTTCCGGGGGGTGGGGGAGGAAAAAAAAATTTTTTTTGAAGTTGTCTCGAGGTGATCTTTAATATTTGCCCTCGACTTTGGAAATTTTTTTTCGTGACCCGGTCTAATGAACAATGATGAAAAAACTATAAAATTTTTATTTTCAACAAAGATAAATAACATTCAAGTTGAATATTTTTTTTAACTTTAGAGTTGAAAATCTTTTCGAACAATGTTCGTTTCAAATTAAGTATGGTTTACATGCTATCTACCCATATCTACTCATATCCCCTCAACTACATGAGCGAAATAGCCTAATTAGAAATCATGTAGGAGTAAGCAAAGACAAAGACTTCAAAATTATAGCAAAGTAATATTGAATTATAGGAAGGTGGATAGAAAATCAAAATGTACTGATTTGGCAGTAGATAGGGGATATGGGTGGATAGCGTGTAAATCAGCCTTTATAATAAATATACATTTTAACATAAAATTTTTTATTGAACACAAGAGTTCAATATAATTTCGAACATTTGTTGAATTCAAATAGATCAATTGAAAGAAACATTTGATTTTTTATGAGGAAAATATTAAAAAATACTGTATTTTGGTATTAATATCGGTTGTCTGCATAAAATCCAATTATTCTTAGCCAGGGAAGGAAAAAACATGGGGGAAATTTTAGGTATTTGAAAATAGTTCCACATTTTGCTTTAAGAAAAAGTCATTGTAGTTCTTTTTTGCTACATCAGCAAAAATTGTTGATACAAAAATAAAAGTACTTTGTAAAACTATTAATATAATTTTGGTACAATTAAAGTACTTTTTAGAAGTAATAAAGTAAATTACTGTGTGGCACAATAAATTTAACTTTTTGATACCAAAAATGTACTTTTTGGTACAATAAGTTCTATTTTTTGGTACCATAAATTTTATTTTTGCTATAATACGTTGTAATTTATGGAACATAAAAATAAATTGATAGTACAATAAACGTACTTTATTGTACATAAAAGTTATTTTTGCAACAATAAAGAGTACATTTAGGCACAATTACAGTATTTGTAGTAAAATAAAAACACTTTTGGTACAATAAATTGTACTTTTTGGTACAATAAGTTCTACTTTTTGGTGCAATGAAAATGTTTTGTGTTAGTTTTGTATAATAACTTGTACTATTTGGTTTTGGTACAAAATATTTTAATTTTTCGTACACTAAAAGTATACCAAATATGCAATACAAGTTCTTTTTAGTACAATAAAATCACTTTTTGGTACATTGAAAGTACTTTCTGGTACAATAAAACCACTTTTTGTACAATAAAAGTACATTTTGGTACAATAAAAGCAATTTTTGGTAAACAAAAGTACTTTGCGATACAATAAATGTACTGTGTGGTACGGTACATGCAATTTTTGGTGCAGTAAATGTACTTTTTGGTACAATAAATTAAGCTAAAAGTTATATTTGGTAGAATACAGTTACTTTTAAGTAAAATAAAAGTACTATCCGGTACAATAAAATCACTTTAGTACATTGAAAATACATTGTGGTATAATAAAAGTACTTTTTAATACAATAAATCTATTTTTTGTACAATAAAAACACTTTTTGGTTAAATAAAAAGTACTTTTTGCTACATTTTTAGTACTTTCTGGTACAACTAATCCAACAAAAAAGTACATTTTGGTACAATAAAAGTACCTTGCCGTACAATGAATGCAATTAGAGGTCCATATGTGTAATTTTTGGTATAACAAATTGTACTTTTTAGTGCAATATAAGTACTTTCTGACACAATAAAATTACTTTTTTGTACAAAAAGAATACTTTTAGGTACTACAAACTGCACCTTTTTTTTGTAGAATAAAAGTACTTTTTGATACTTTGAAAGTTCTTGCTTGTACAATAAATGTACTTGTTGTTACAATACAAGTATTTTTTGATATAATAGAATAAAAGAACATATTAGTACAATAAAGTACCTGTAACATAACAAAAAAAACTTTTTGGTACATTGAAAGTAATATTTGGAACATTAAAAGTACATTTCGGTACAATTAAATTACTTTTTGGTACAATAATAGTACTTTGCGGTACAATAAGTTTGACTTTTTAGTACAATAGAAGAACTTTGCGGAACAATATATACACTTTTTGGTTCAATAAGTTGCACAATTCGGTCTAATAAGAGTACTTTTTGGCACAATAAAAGTAAAAAGAAAAGTAGTTACAGGTCTGTGATCATAAGTTAAGGATTCAGTACGTTGACGACTAACATCTTGGTGCGTGCCACGGTTCATTTATTAGAATTTCCGGGGAATTGAAAGCTAATCTTGCAAAGGATTACACTGTTCTCCAAGGTTTTTTTTGTGTGTTTCTAAGAGTTTTGACAATGGAAATTCCAATACGTAATCAGAATTTTGCAACTGGCATAGTTTTTTGGATATTTACAAAAAAGTTTTACTTTCTCTTAAAAACTTGTATGGAGGCGATTGTTTAAAAATTTATTAGAAACAGGTGCCAACATCAGCAACATGCCTTTTCGGCTGCAATTATCGCCTTATTCTATTTTTAATCAGCTTATTCTCTTTAAAATATTCTACGTAAAATTGGGATGCAACATGTCCTTGAAATGCTGCAGCGACGTGTCCGATGAATATGGTGAAAGGTGCCACAAAGACATTCTAACTTTAGAAAAGCGTTACGAAGGAAAATATATTCCTACTATATTCGCTGACTGCACCTGGAACATTTTAGGAGACTGCAAGGATATTTAGCATAAAATAAACAAACTTTGTTAACTAATAGAAAATACATATTTGTTCTTCTTATTTTTCATATTTTAAGATCTACTAGTATCAGTTATTGTATTTAGAAAAGAGCTGGACAAATTTAAATCCAAATAACTAAAAAACTGCCTGATGAAAAAAATCTGAAAAAAATATTTAAAATCATGATATTAATAACCATAGGATTAACAATTCAGACACCTAGAAAAAATAAAAATATTTATTTTGTATAACAGTGTTATTTATCTTACAAATGTTTAACACTTTTGCCATGTAAATATTGGCGAAATTATTCCCAAAATTGTAACTACTTTCTTCCTGGTTTATAGTTTCCCATTTTTGAAATTCGTTTCGAATGTTCGTTTTATAGGGAAACAAGGACTAGGTGAAAAATTCCTAGGAAATTGTTATTCAAATAAATATAATCATTTTATTAAAACGCAAAGCGATAATATTGTGGTGTCACTTCATTGTATCCGGTTACTATAAAACAACACCACTTACCAAAGTCCTGTGTCATTTTTGAACAACTTGTGTATACCATGGTCGTTAAGTTCGTTATACGTTTTTTTTTTTTGACTATCAAGACGTCACTGATAACAAAACAAAATTGAAACGTTACAAATTATTGTGGGCTAATAAAAACAAAATAAATACATAATAATATTATTTTCTTGAACAATATATTTTTGAATAGAATTCAAAAAAAAAAACAATAAACTCATTTGAATATTTGTGAGATTAAACTAAAACCTATTAAAAGCCACCTGAATAATAACTGCAGTTACAACAAGATATCCATCATTCCAACGCAGCTATAGCTAACAAAATACAGATTAATAAACGTCTTTACAACATTAACCCTAAAAATATGCAAAACAACTCACAGCAAATTGAGCAAAAGCCAAGATCATCTTCACCACCACCACAACTACCGCCACAATCAACTCCACCATATGGTGGCAATGAGTGTAGACCACCTTTGCGTATGCAAGAGTCTCCCATGCATACGACACAACAGAGATTCGCTTTAACTCCACGAAGTGTGGGCATGGAAGATGTAAAGCCTCCCTTAGCACGGCAACAACAAGAATACCAATTTCAAACTCGGTCAGAAGCTGCCATGTCTCAAACGGAAGCAAATATTAAAACTCATCTGAAGCAAGAGCTACAGCAACTGCAAACTGCTTATGACAATCTCAGCATGGAACACAATCTACCAAATGAGCCGGTTATTAAGGCGAGAAGTGCTTCCCAAGCAGCAACGGGCACTCTAAACCAGACAATACCTGAGAGAAGACGCACAAGTGCTCCGTTGGCGTCGACCACCCGTTGTACTCAAAATAATTCAAATTTTACACCACCCTTTTCAAGTACCCAAATGGAGTATAGGGCCTGCAATCCGGCAGCCGCAACAATATCCTCTCCGTCCTTGCCCACAAATAATCGGACACGTGGGCCAGCTAACCATGAGTGTTTGCAGGAATTTACGATGGGAAATCATGAGCAGTATTTGCAAAAAGTACGCTCAGCATCTGATCTATTTTCTGGGGGTGCAGCCCAAATAAACGATAAGTTGAATGAGATATTCGAGAAGAGGATAAAGGACATTGACGCTCTGGGTCAGGGCGATACTAGTGTAAGTAAATCGAAAAGAATAACACTATGTTATAAAGTAAAAAGAACCATTAGTCAACCTTATGGGGTGTAGGTTACAAAGCAAAATAAACAAAGTCGTATATTTTACAGATCGTGTAAAAGTATTAAGGACAAAAATGAGTTAGGTTTTCAAGTGTAGGAATAGTGTGATATTGTTAGTTTCTTTTTAGAAGCGCCAGATTAGAAAGCGAATAGTTTTTATTTTTTTATTCAATTAGTATTCAAATCTACAAAGAATTCTTTTTAACTTCTGCAATCAGAGAGCATTTTTACGAGAAAAATAAGTTATAGACAAAGAAAATCTATTTTAACATGGATTAATAGTTATGAATTTGGTGAATTTTCCATAATTTTAATAAAGAAATTTAGAAATAAACGTTATTTTTGAGATCTTAGCGTCATTCAGAACATATTTGACGATTGATATTAAGGCTAACATATCAATATTTAAAAGATCAAAATTTTTTTAAAATTGTATAAAGCCATACTTAGACGTGCCAACAAGAAATTTCTTTGCAATACAAAACAATAGAGAAGGCGTTGCAAAAGAGCAAACTACAAATACTTATAATGGAAGAAATAAACTATTTTAAGGGAAAGAAATCAAAGCAAGTGGATGCATAAAGTCAGTGGGACATTTAGTCGATCGTAACTGGTTAAGCCGGGACACTAAATTTTGTTATGTATTGCAAATCTTTTGGATACTATACTAGCAACAGTTTTTGTTAAGGTTTAAAGCTGAATTTGAAGAAAACTAATTTCTTTTAAAATTTACCCTAACATGACCTCAAAAAATATTCAAGGTATTCTTAAACATTTTTTTATTTGAGGCGTATACTACATTTATCGATTTCGAACGTATACGTTACTTAAAGATATATTTGTATCTCATACGCAAACTACATTTAACGTAGTGATTGGTGGTGTTATACATAAACTAGTAAGATGTTATTACATATTAATACTCTTATTAATTCACTGCCAGATGAAGAGAATGGTAAAATTGGCTAAAAATCGCATTTTGCAACTCTCTCATTTAATATTTAATCTTATATTCCGATGTAAATAAGTTCTCTGGGAATTCTTAGTTCTCGGGCATAAAATCCTTCTATTCTAAAATTTCGGGGAAGGAAATACCTTCGGAAAAACAATTACAATAAAATTCCTGTTTGGTACAATATTTGTGTATAAAAAAGGAAGTTTTAATACAAAAAAGTACTTTTTGGTACAATAAATTTATTTTTTGGTACAATTCAGGTATTTTTGGTAAAATACAATTGCTTTTTGGTACAATCAAAGTACTTTTTGGCCCGGTGAAAGTACTTTTGGGCACAATGAAAACACTTTTTTGTACATTAAAGGAAATTTTTGATGCAATAAAAGTACCTTTTTTTTACAATAAATTAAATTTTTAAACAATAAAAGTAACCTAACGGTACAAAAAATTCTATTTTTTGTTATAACAAAAGTACTTTTAAGGTACAATAAATTGTACTTTATAATGCAATAAAGACACCGGTACAATAAAAACACTTTTTTGTACAAAAAATTTGATACAACAAAATTACTTTTTTAGTACATTACAAATGCGTTGTGTTACAATAAAAGTACTTTGCGGTACAATAAAAGTACTTTTTGAAACAATTAAAAAAATTATTGGAACAAATTATGTACTTTTTGGCACATTAAATTACTTTTAAAGACAAAAAGAGTACCTTCTGGTACAATAAAAGTACTTTTTAGAACATTAAAAGAACCAAAAGAATAGAAGTACTTTTTGGTACAATAAATAAATTAGGATAATTAGAATAAAAGTAATCTTAAGGTACAATAAATTTTGTTTTTTTCATACAAAAGTATGTACGTTTTTGTACAATAAAAGTACTTTTAAGGTACAATAAATTGTACTTTATATATATATATATATTTTTTTTACTTTATCAATAAAAACACTGGTACAATAAAAATACTTTTTGGTACCATATTTTTGGTACACAAAAAGAACTTTTTGATACATTAAAAGTATGTTGTGGCACAATAAAAGTACTTTTTGAAATAATGAATAGTTTTTGGTACAAATTATGTACTTCTTAGTATATTAAAGTACTTTTTGATACAATAAGAGTACTTTCTGGTACACTTTTTTGTGTGCAACACAAGTCCTGTCGGAACATTGAAAGTACCTTTTGGTACAATAGATGTAATTTTTGGTAAATAAATTTATTTTTTTTGGTACAATAAAGGTACAATAAAACTGCTTATGGTACAATAAAAATAATATTTGGCACAATAGAAGAACTTTTTGGTTCATTGAAAGTACATTTTTGATGCAATAAAAGTACTTTTTGTTACGAAATATTAAATTTTGAAACAATAAAAGTATAAAGGTACAAAAAATTCTACTTTTTGGCACAACACAAGTAATTTTAAGGTACAATAAATTGTACTTTATGATGCAATAAAGTCACCGGTACAACAAAACCACTTTTTGGTACAATAAATTTTAATACACCAAAAGAACTTTTTAGTACATTACAAGTACGTTGTGGTACACTAAATGTAATGTGCGGTACGATAAAAGTACTTTTTGAAACAATAAAAATAGTTGTTTGTACAAAATATGTACTTCTTGGTATATTAAATGCAAAAAAGTACTTTCTGGTACAATAAAAGCTCTGTTTTGTATGCAATAAAAGTATTTTTCGAAACATAAAAAGTACATTTTTGTTACAACAAAAGTTTTTTTTGGTACAATAAATTAATGACATTTTGTTACAATAAAAGTACTTTTAAGGTACAATAAATTTTGCTTTTTGTACAATAGAAGTACTTTTAATGTACAACAAATTGTACTTTATAATGCAATAAAAACACTGGTACAATAAAAATACTTTTTGGTACCATATTTTTGGTACACTAAAATCACTTTTTGGTACATTATAAGTATGTAGTAGTACAATAAAAGTACTGTGCGGTACAATAAAAGTACTTTTTGAAATAATGAATAGTTTTGGTACTAATTATGTACTTCTTGGTACATTAAAGTACTTTAAATTACAATAAAAGTACTTTATGGTACACTTTCTGTGTGCAACACAAGTACTTTACGGAACATTAAAAGTACCTTTTGGTAACATAGATGTACTTTTTGGTAAAATAAATGTAATTTTTAGTACAATAACAGTATTTTTAAGGTACAATAAAGTGTACACTAAGGTGCAATTAAAACACTGGCACAATACAAATACTTTTTGGTACACCAAAAGCACCTTTTGGAACTTTTCGAAAAAATGAAAATACTTTTTGGCACAAATTATGTACTTTTTGGTACTTTCTGTGTGCAATACATGTACCTTTGGTACCTTTTGGTACCATAAAAGTACTTTTGGTACAATAAATTTTAAATTTAGTGAAGAGTAAATTGTACTTTTGTGTACATGGAAAGTACTTTTTGGTACAATAAATACATATACTTTTTATACAATTAAAGTACTTTTTGGTACAACACAAAAAATACTTTTTGGTAAAATAAAAGTACTTTTTGTGTACAGCAAAAGTACTTTTCGGTAAATTGAAGGGACTCTTTGGTACAATAAATTGTACTATCTGGTACAATAACAATACTTTTTAGTACAAAAAGTATAATTTTTGGTAAAAAAAATTAACTTTTTGAAACAATATATTTACATTTTGTAAAAAATAAATTTCACTGTTTGTGAAAGTATTGTTTGGTACAATAAAAGTACTTTGTGGTACAATAAAGATTCTTTTTTGGTACAATAAACTAACTTTCCCGTACAATAAATGTACTTTTTGGTTCAATAGATTGTACTTTTGGTTACAAAACAAGTAAGAAAGTGACAGTCGGCTAAGCCGACTTACATGTACCCTCACCCAAAGTAAGACCATAACATTTGTTTACAAAATGCATAATTTGGTTACGATCGCGTTGGGTGTATTGAAATTATTATTCAATTTCTAAAGTGGCCGGAATGGTACATTTGTATGGGAGGTCCCAGAAGGGTCGTGGCCATGTAGCTAATATGCAATCACGTAATTAGTTTTGGAAAAATATTAACCCATGCAAAGACAGACAGACGGTTTTAAGAAACCTAGGATCTAAAATCACTACTTGGTACGTATCAAATGAGATATACCCTCCTAACCGTAGGGCGAGTGTTAAAAAAAGTACTTTTTTCAGTACGATAAAATAACTTCTTAATATAATAAAACTACTTTTGAATGCAATAAAAGTACTTTTTGGTACAATAAAAGCATATCCGAATCCATTGCTTTCAATACTTACTTCTGTTTTTTTTTTTTTAAATCAAAACAAGTTAATAAAACTCATTCATACATCTGCAGTAGGGCGGGTCGAATTGAAAATCGCCCAAGTGACAAGGAAAATCGTTTTCTAGGGAACAAAATAAGAAACTTTGCCCGAGGAACCATGGCTCTAAAACGAATTCTTTTGTTCCGACTTTTGACCCGTAGGTTGAAATTTTAAAAAATATTACCTTGACCCATTAAGTGTGCCACAATTGAGTTCAAACGTATGACCGACCGCCACCAACTTTGGAGGTCCGGTTCCACCCATGTCAGTGCCACTGGCATGGGTGAGTCGGCCATCCAAAGTTAGTGGGGGTCGGTCACACATTTGAACTCGATTGCGGCACTCTAAATGGGTCACATTTGTCACTATTTGGTCAGTTAACCCCAATAGAATATCCAACGTCTAGTTTAAGTAACCGTTGCTATTTCATTTAGTTTCACTTTATTCCCATAAAAAATATCGACTATAAGTTTTGTCATTATAACATGACTTTCCCTTATGTTTCATAATAAAAAATTATTAAACTTCCGATTTAAATATTTTAACTCAATTCCCCTCCCTGACCCAAAAATAAAACTCGGAATTTAAAATGAGTTGATTTTTAAAAATCCAGCTCTTTTAAGAATTTAAATGTTCCTAGTAATCTTCCTAGTAAGCAAATAGTGGTGACACTTGTGTCAACGTCACGTTTAGTCTATATTTTCAGAATGATTCGCATTTCTTCATTAATTTCCAGTAACATATTTTGCCCCGCCTTCAAATCTTCGTGTAATTTTTATTTCAGTTAAAACTTGCCACCTACGAAGAATGGGTCGAAATGCTGTTGAGAATCAACAAGTCCGTCATCTCCAACATGGAGGAATTGGAGGCCGAGGTAGCAGAGCGCCTGGAACTTGTGCAGCGACGTGTTAATTGCCGACACAGTCAAGGCAATGAATTGATGAAATGTCGCAAGGATATTGATACCCTCATCAAAGTAATACAAAATGCCTATCACTACAATGAGTGGGATACGCAGAGTCTAGTGTTAGAGACCGTAACGTCGGCTCAGGTATTCGATGTGCCAACGTTCTCCAAACTGGAGACACAAAACAACGAGGCAGCTGGTATGCTTATGGGGGTAAGTTCTAAGGACCAAGTGAAGAATATTTATAAAATTACTCTCTTCTCCCTGTATTTCTTAGGCTACCTCGGATACTGAGAGCGCGCAAAGAAACAAGGTTTGTGAAAATTGGAAACAATATTAAATGCATTAATTTGCGTTTGCAAATGTTGATCGTTGTTCATATGAAATGTTTAATAAAAATTTATGTTTATAACATTAATTGGCATTAACTTCCTGCGTTTCTCTTTAAAGCTTTTGGCGAATATTAAAGCTCTGGCAATTGAAGTTGCCGATAAACACGATGAAGTGAGAGAGCTAAAGCGCCAAGTATTTTGCTTGGAAGATGAAATTCAAAAGGCCCAAAAGAAAATCCAGTTCAAGGATGACGTCATCAAGGAGCTGCGCAACGATCTCAAACGTAACGTAAAGGTGGTGCCCAGTAAAACTCATTTGCTATTTGTTATACTTCAAAGTATGAAGTATGATGTCAAACATATTTTGAAAGAAAATACAAAAAAAAAACATAAATAAGAAAAAATTTAGAAAATAAAATATAGCTAACACCAAAAAATCTAAACTAATACACCTTTTATGTGATTGTCTCTCCTCTTAGCTTTCATCGTCACATTCGCTGGATTGTAGTTTGACCATGCCACCCATTAATCAGGAATCTCAAACAGCGCGCAGTGCTGCCACAACATTGGCCTCCGAGGGACAACAATTATCGGTGACTATATACATACATATAAAGCCAATCAGGCCGATGTTTAACTTATATATAACTCGTCTTGTTTCAATGACCTTTAGTGCCTCGATGACTGTGAATCTTTGGGTCATATTGAGCTGTTGGAACAACAAAAGTTAAAAATTCTCGATGATGATCTCAACGATCTCTTTGAGATCTATAAGCGATGTGACAAACAGAAAATGGATATGCATCGTCAACGTTTAGCTGAAACTCTTAAAAAATCGGTAAGTTATTGCGCTACCAAGATAAACGTTCAACTCTTCGCCCTAACATGCGTACATATACATTCAAAGGAATCGGAAAAGGTGGCTGCCTATCGTAAATTGGATTATATACGACGTCAGCTTATTGATTTGGAAAATTCTGCTGCCACCTCACCATCCGTGGTAGGAGCCGCTACAGATTGCGATTCAGGCTTTAGTTCGAAAAATGAGAATGATCAAGATGCTATAATTTTAGATGCAGTGCGAAAACGTTTGAGAAATCTTAACGAGACCACATGTGGGCTTAGGCAAAGAGTAGAAAAGTTAGAGAGTGAAAATCGTGGTAAGTATTGAGAGGAATTGTAACAAGTGAAAAGTGATTTAAATGGGTGTGCGTCCTTACAGAACTTTCAGCCAGTTCTCAGCGCAATGATGACATTTTCAAGGATCTGACCGAACTACTATGTAATGTGGTGAGTATAAATAAGGAACAATAATACAGTACAACATTATTCTGCTCATTGATTTGGGACTCAATTCTGAGAACTGCATGTGAAAGTAGTCCCAAATAGAAGAAGTTCTGCATCATTCGTTTTGTCAAGTTACATGCCATAATAATTTAATATCGATTTGAAATTAGTAAGTATCGTATAGGGGAATTTGTCACGTTTTAGGCTCTTTTGTTTGACATAACGCGAGAACCACTAGTCAGATTTAGCTGAAACAAATTTAAAAAAAAATAGGAATTACAATTCCTTTAATCTGTGCATATAGCGTTTCCCTACATAAGCAACAGTTTCACTTTTCAACAAATGATTTTGAACTGGGTTTATTTTATAGCAGTTTTATAGCAGTTACAAAAATACTGTTGTACTTCGTTGCATATGATTTACATGGAATATTACTTATGATAATCATACGCCACCATATAAAAATATAACAAATGAGCCTTACGCGTGTTAAATTCCCCTATACGATACTTACTAATTTCAAATCGATATTAAATTATTATGGCATGTAACTTGACAAAACGAATGATTCAGAACTTTTTCTTTTTGGGACTACTTTCACATGCAGTTCTCAAAATTAAGTCCCAAAATTATGTGTTGTAATATAACAAATTTTTAGAAAAAACATGTTTGTGTTTGTTTTAAGTTTATAATTTAACTCCCTTCGTTCCATTTTTTTCAGAAAACCGAAGGATTGTCCTTTACCGACATCTACAACAATTCTAGCCATTTCCGCACGAATCCATTCTGTGAAGCCATCATGGATATGAAGCGCACCTATCAACAGCGAGAATCTCAGCTGCTACAAACAGTGGGCCAGCAAAATCGAAAGGTACTACAAATTGTATTCGCTTTAAAAACAATAAAAACCACAGTTATCAATTTGTTACAGATCGAAGAGTTAATGCAAACTATTAAAAGCAACGAGAAAGGTTTCAATGAACGCCAACGATTGGTAAGTCCTGGGCACTATTCCCAAAAACTGTTATTGCAAAACACTTAGATGTTATTTGTAATTTGTTGTACACTTATGTCCGAGCAGAATCTCAGCGAAGGGGAAGATATTGACAACATCACACCACCCTCATCATTCTTAGGGCAGCGCCAAGAAACACCAACTCCACAACAGCCACTATCACTAACATCGTCCTTGTTAGCCAGTCAGCCGCCATTTACAGACAATCGAAGACAGCGACAGGAGTGACAAAAAGCATCTACGGACACTAAAGCCTCAACATAAATACTTTTCGATAACAAATGCAATTAATCAACACACAGACTAAAACACTAAGTGAAAGGAAGTAGTAATTAAGTAGTATCCTTAAAAGCGAGGACAATGCCATTTCCTAAAAGAAAAGACGCAACAATGACAAGGATTATTAAAACCACAGACAAAACATTATTGGCGAACAGCAAGACATTGCTGAAAAAATACAGAGAATGTGTTAGCGTTGCCCTCTCTTCCACTCAATATCACCTAAACGCAGAGAAACGGAAACGGATTTAGCTACAAAAAAAAAACACCCTTTGGAGCTGTCACAAATGTAGGCCAAAGGTTTCATTTACTCCGTTGCACACACACACACACGCCGTCCCTTACATGTTGTCTAGCTTAGAAGGAACAATAAACTCTAAATTGTAAATTGAATTTAGGTTATCGATTCGAAATTAAATATAAATTACGATTGTTGTATGTATGTAAACACTTTATATATTCGTAGCTATTTAGGGGTGTAAACTAACCCCTGAACGACGCCAGCTCTAAATCAGAATTTCACACACACGCGAATTTATTTCTATTACTGTTGTTTTTTTATGTGTTTTGTTTGTTTGTAATATTAAATTTGTTTAAGTATAAAATAATACAATTGTATACCATATACTATATACTAGGTGTAGACATAGGATATACTAGTATGTATATTAACACAAATGTATTCGTTGGCATTCATATATGTACATTTTTGTAGGCGAAAAAACACAAACATACAAATTACTAATACAGACCTATGTATAAAATTCCCGCCAAATTGTTTTAACGTTTTATTTTGGTACTACTAGAATGGGTGCTATAGGCAGGTTATTGGTTTGATGTAAATGAGTGATACAAATCCTCAATAAAAAATATGTGGTAGGTGAAGAAGTATGTTTCTCCAAAACTCAATTAGAAACTCATTGGGGATAATTTCATATTCATAATCATCATAATGACAAAAATATATTTTTCTTGGGGATATTTTTATTTCGGATTTAGATTTGAACCTTCTCCTTCTTCTTTACTGGCAGCAACAACAGAAATTCATCTATCAGTAGCCGCACGTAGAAAACCATTCCAAGCGCTTCGGTCTTTTGCGCTCCGTAGATAGTTCGTCATTCCAAGCTTACTTAACATTTCCGTCACCTGGTCCATCCATCGGAGTTTTGGTCGCCCCCTCCTGCGCCGCCCATCGAGTTTATTGCCAAAGACTTTTCGAGCCGGAGCATTTTCGTTCATTCGTACAACGTGTCCAAGCCAGCGCATTCGGTCTATTTGAACGCGCTTGACCACGTCGATGTCGTTGTACAGCTCATACAGCTCATGATTCATTCGACGACGGTACTCGCCGTTCACGATGATGGGTCCAAATATTTTGCGGAGTATTTTTCTCTCGAAGACTCCCAGAATAGATTGATCCGCTTGTGTCATTACCCACGATTCTGCGCTGTAGAGCAGGACAGGTAGGATCAGAGTCTGGTAGAGCTGGATCTTTGTTTTTCGATAGAGCGCTTTGTCGTTAAATCGCTTGCTTAGCGCATAGTAGCAGCGGATTGCGATCAATACTCGTCTTTTGATTTCGAGTCTGACATTATTATTTTTGTTTATGGCGAAGCCAAGGTAGACAAAATAATCTACCACTTCAAAATTATAGTTGTCAACGTTCACGCAGCGTCCCAGACGAGTGGACTCTTTGTTCGTTGAAACAAATAACTTGGTTTTGTCCACGTTTATCACCAGACCCACTTAAGCCGACTGCTTTTCAATGCTCGAAAAAGCCGCAGTAACGTCTCGCAATCCACGTCCAATAATATCGATATCATCAGCATACGCAAGCAACTTGTGGCTTTTGTTACATATGGTGCCATTACGTTTACTGCTGCTTTCCGCATGATCATCTCCATTACGATGTTAAAGAGATCGCAGGACAGACTATCGCCTTGTCTAAAGCCTCGCTTGGTAGAAAATGGCTCTGACAGATTTTTGCCAATTTTCACTGAAGACTTCGTGTCAGTCAGTGTCATCCCTCAGAGTCGAATTCGTTTTGCGGGGATACCAAACTCAGCCATAGCATCCAACAATTTCTGTCGTATTGGACTGTCAAATGCAGCTTTGTAATCGATGAACAGATGGTAGGTATCGATCTGCATTTCTTGGGTCTTCTCCAGGATTTGTCGTAGCGTGAATACCTGGTCGGTGGTGGATTTACCAGGTCTAAAGCCCAATGATAAGGTCCAATCAGGTTCGCCAGAAGGGGCTTTAGTCTTTCACATAACACACTAGACATGACCTTGTATGCGATGGGTAAAAGGCTTATCCCGCGATAGTTGGTACACACACTAGGATCGCCTTTCTTAAGCACGGGACATAGGACACTCAGATTCAAATCATCGGGCATGCATTCCCTGAGCCAAATCGTGTTTATGAGCTGGTGCATGCATGTAAGCCGGGCAATTGCCGTGCTGATCTCGTTTTGGGTCGGTGGTGGACAGTCTACTCCATTGTCGATGATTGGTGCGATTTCGTCATTTATGCTGCCTTCGGGAACGAGAAGAGATTGAAAGTGTTCCCTCCATATTTGCAGCACACTCTGAGTGTCCGTGACCAGATTTCCGTCTCTGTACTTACAGTTGGGGATCCCTGTTCCAAAACCTTTACTTTTTACCTTTTACAGCTGTAAAAGATGTCAGAGTTCTTCCGTCGTGTGCATCCCTGTCCCGTCCATCTCATTTCCTGTATGGCGGTGATGTCAGCCTTGTATTTGTCGAGGACATCCGGCAGTTGGATAGAGGCACCATCTCTGTATAGAGTTCGGACATTCCAGGTGCTTATCCTTAAATCATAGTCCTTATATCGTTTGCGGGGGTCGTCAACATTTGGGAGGGGTTCTTGTTTTTCTTTTTCTTCGTGTTTTCATAATAAATTTTTGTTTAAGAAGAGTGGCTTATTAGGCCACCGCTCCCGATCCTAGTTTCTTGGGGCTGCCAAAGCCACTAAGAGAGCCTGTGTTGAGCTTCAGTAACTTCTGTTACTAGTTCCTAAGACGCATCGGTGGTAGCATGCCGATTAGGTTACTCAACATTTCGCCTTCTAACTTTAGCTAACTTCTAAGCGGTTGCTTTGAAGTCATTGCCCGGGAAATACTTGGTCTAAGACCGGAAGTAGTTAGCTGCTTGGACAGTGCCACAAAGGAATCGCTTCTGGTCACTCCCAAGTGAGTGACAATCAGTAACTTTCCACCTCTGCGCAAAGTCCCATTACTTTTGAACCTAAAAGTACATTAAAATTACTTTTGGCACAAAAAAGTACTCTGGTACAAAAAAAGTACTTTGTGCAACAAAAAGTGTTTTTGGGCCAATTAAAGTAGTTTTTGGCATAAAAAAGTACTTTGGTATAAAAAAAATGGAAGAAAAAAAGTAATTTGTGCCGAAAAGTAGGTTAAAAGTCCTTTTTGATACAAAAGAGTACTCTTGTACAAAAAAAGTACTTTGTACCAAAAAGTACAATACAAGTACTCGGAAACGAAAAGTACAATAGAAGTAATTTTTGGTACATAAAAAATACTTTGTGCAACAGAAAAGTGTTTTTGGGCCAAAAAAAAAATACTTTTTGGCATTAAAAAGTACTATTGGTACACAACTTTGGTACTTAGCTCAAATGGGCTCTCGAGCTGGATCGCGAGCCTGGAGCTCATTTAAATTTTGTGGGTCTTGGATCGGGGGCCAGCTATTATTTTGAGCTATAGTACAATTTATTGCACCAAAGAATACTTTTATTATACAAAAAAGTAAATTAATTTAGTAAAAAAGTACTTCTATTGTACAAAAGAGTACTTTTATTGCACCAATAAGTACAGTTCTTGTATACGGATAACTTGTAGATTGTGATAAGGTTAACCAGTAAGAAAGTTTAAGTCGGGTTAATGTACCAAATAGTACAATTTATTGTACCAAAAAGTATTGTACAAAAGAGTACTTTTATTGTACCAAAAAGTACATTTGTTGTATATAACTTGTAGATTATGATAAGTAAGAAAGATTCAGTCGGGTAACCCGGAGTGGTACATATGTATGGAAGGTGCGAGAAGGGGCATGGCTAGACTTCCAAGTTGTTCTGAAAAAACTTTATCCTGCTTTACGTTTACAAAATACAGAAATTGGACACGATCGCGTTGGGCCTATTGATATTGTTACTCGATTTCACAAGTGGTCGGAATGGCACATTTGTATGGCAGGTACCAGAAGGAACATGGCTGGACTTCCAATTTTCCATTGAAAGTTTAAACTGTTGTAGCTTAACAAAATAAAGAATTTGGGCACGATCGCGTTTGGTGTGTTAATATTATTATTACTCGATTTCTAAAGTGGGCGGAATTGTACATGTGTATGGGAGGTACCAGAAGGGACGTGACCATGTAGCTCATTTTCAATACCGTAAGTAGTTTTGGTGGGGAAATATTGAAAAACACAAAGGATCTTAAATAAGGAACATCATATAACGCATTGAAGAAGACGAGTTAGACTCCAAGTATCTTAAGATCAAATTCGTTTTAGGAATTTTTAAAATGGATGAGCTTTGCCGTTTGTCCAGGTGGCTGGCTGGCTTGCAGGCCGATTGACTGGCTGGTAGTAAGGGTAATTTGAGTAAACCTTAAACGATGCTCATGAAAAATTTCCAGCATTACTATTTTCCAAAATTAAGAAATGGGATTTCCCATACAAAATTAACTATTTTTGGGTAATTATTATTTCTTCCATAACTTGCGGGCTGACAAATGTAGGATATTTGAATTTGATCAGTTTAACTATCTTTTAATAGTAGACAAACCCTCAGAAAACCGAAACTGTTGCCACACCCCTTCAGGTATCTCCCATACAAATTACCGAATTGACCCTTATAGATCAACATACATTCATTTTTCATAAGTACACTGAATTCAGATATATTTTCTGTAAGATGTACTCTTGTGAGAGTTTGACCCAGAATGAATATATCCCATATAAATTGACCAGTTTTTGTAAAAATAATATTTCTCCAATAAACGTGATCGGTTTAATTACTTACTAATAGTAGAGAAATCCTGAGAAAACCGAAACATTTGCCACTCCCGTTTGGATACCACAATTGACCGAATTTACTCTCTTAGTTTCAAATACATATCAGTGGGAGGACATTTAAATTTGGTCAGTTTAATTATTTTTTAATATATAGAAGACAAATCCTGAGAAATCCGCGACATTTTCCGATAATTTTTTTTTTTAAAGTCGATTAACAAAATGCTGTGGGGCGAGAGGCGCCAGCCCACCCCAGTGATACTCACAATCTTTATATATATATCTAAGTGTAGAGTATCCTTAAAAGTGTCCTTTGCATATAGTTTATACACATGCACTATTGTTAACACATCAGCAACTATGTTTGTATTGAACAATTAGAAATGATTGTATTTCGTCATTATTTGCATTTAGTGGAAAATGATTGAAGCCATGCAATTTGATATGTAGGTGCATGTATGTATTACATACTATGTATGAAATACATATAATATAATCATTGTAAACATTATAAACAATTGCAATTTACAGACATTTACATTTGCATGTATTTCTATATAACAAACATAACATATTAGGCAGACCATGTTCTAACGAAAACTAAAATCGTGAAATTAATAACATAACATTTATATGTCATACTAGCTTTCCCGGCTCGCGTTGCTTCACCCGTACTAACAATGAATCTTCTAATGAATTTAAGCAATACACGTAAAATACAAACGCTTCATAGGACGAACGAACACACCATTTATGTGGTTGTTGCTTTAACCCATTGGCCTGAGTGTACCGCTTTAGTCACTTATTATCCCTAAAAGAAAGAATTTCAAAAGAGACATTCGTATCGCACAACTAAAATGGGCTGGCACTCCCTCTTATTCTATAGGAAGCATGCCCATATACGATTATATGGGCATCGATTATATGGGCATTGGTTGATTGTATTAGTTTTATCCCTTTTCGGCCATTTAATCCCTTAATGTTCGAATTTCTTAAAATCCCATCTGGCGGCTTTCTAATTCCATGTACATTTTCGAAACTCTACCTTTAGGCGTTTGGTTTGGGCGATAGTACCAGTTTTGTCCTTTTTTCAGTATTTTTACACCTAAAGAACGAATTTCAAAAAATTACTTCACATCGCACAACTAAAATATTCACTTAATTTTTTGCGACTATACCTTTAGCCGTTTAGTACCAGTTTTATTCATTTTCGGCATTTTTTAACGCCTAAAAGGTAAGAATTTCTAAAACCCTCCTTGCTTCGTTCTAGTTCCATAGCGAGCAAGCCCATAAAATTATCATAATTACATCCCTTTGGGTATTTTTTACCCAGAAATATCGGACTTCGAAAAAACCTTCGATCCAATTTGATAGTAAGCATGGGCGTATCAATTTTCGCGATTAAAGCTTTAACCGATTCGTCTGAGTTTATCCCTTATTGGTAATGTTTACACGCTAAAGTAAGCATTTTTTTAAAATCCATTCTTAGCTGACGTTTAATCGAAAAGGAGAACAACTACCCCAAATTTCATCATCCTATCTACAGCCATTTCACCCAATCAGTTAGTTAACTAATTTGAAATATACGAAATTGAAATTACAATCGTTCTATTAATATGACCGACGTAACAATTGTTTCAAATAGGGCGTGGCACTGCCCATTTCGCAGCGAAACGTAATACCCCATGTACCATTTACATATGTAGCAAATCTTATCTTCATACCTTTAATGGCTCGCGAAATATGACCGATTGAAATTTTGTATAGGCGGTGTCACGCCCCTATGTCTAAGTATGTTTTCATGTACCCTATGATAGAGACCATACGGATAGTACCACACAGTGAAAATTTCATTGCAATCGATTCATGTATTTCGCCCAGATAACGATTTTTTCAAATAGGGCTTGGCACCGCGAGACTTAATCCTCTTTATATCAGTAACATATGTAGCAAATCTCATCTTTATACCTCTAACGGCTCTTGAGATAAGACCTATTGAAATTTCGGTTTGTGTGGGCGGTGCCACGCCCCTCTGTCTAATTATGTTATCATGAAGTCTATGATAGGAGGCCCTACGGACAGTATCACACATAGAAAATTCAATTGTAATCGGTCCTTTTATTTAGCTAATCGGCCTTATTCCCGTAGTCTTCGTCGACGCAAAACGACGTCTTCTTGTGACGACGCTGTAAAATCGGTATTATAGTAGTCGTTTTCGATAACTATCGGTTACTATTGACACAAATTTGGTATTCTGTAAGGAAATGTGACGACGACGTTGAATCGAAACGACTGTGAATCTGTCGTCACAGTTGTTAGTAACGGCTTGAAACAATTTAAAGGAATAATTTTAGTTTTTGTAAATTTAAAAATAGGTTTTGTTTAATGACGTCAAGAATAACAATGTCGAGTAACAAATAGGGGCTTGGAAACAAAATCCCTCATAGGTACAAGGATTTGTCTAATTTTAAGGGGTAATGTGAGAAAATTGTTGAAAAACAATTTAAATCCTTTGGAGCGCCTTTAAGAATCCTTTGCGGTTCCATCGACATATCCAATAACTCCAGTAAATCCTATTTTGTTAAAAAAATTTAGTTTATGCTTCCGATTTGTCATCTTCAGTTACTTACAATTGTATCCAAGGTGGACAAATCACCTCTCTAATGCATTCAGGGTTTCGACAGGAATCTTGCAACTACTGGCTGCACTTACACTTAGGTTGTAAGGCCCCTGTCCAAAGGACCTCAATGTTGCTGACAACTTAATAATGACTGAAACATATGTCCTGAGTTCACTTTTCATGATAGGAACTATTACGTAATTAAATGCTGCTATATTAAGACTTAAGTAGTTCTCGAATCTAAAAAAAGTTGGAAGGCCGGCCAACAGATAACCTCAAATTACGATTTTAACACCGATGAACATACTCGTTATTTGGCAAGTTTTTAAATCATCGGATCATAGTCGAAGTATTTTCCTTTCCAGTATAAGATATTTCTTGCTTTCCTCATCGCTTGAATTTGATTCGCGGACAAAAATATTTTTTCATGAAATACAATGAAAATCAAAATAAATCAGCTGCGGCACAGATGTTACATCAGCTGTTGTCATTTCTTTCATGTTATCGATTACCAGTCGACGTCGTCTCATTGTAGTTACAGAATACCGAAATAGCATTGATGTGACGACGATGTTGAATCGAAGTGACATTGACATAAAAACGACGACGATGTCGACGACGACTACGGGAATAGGGGTGAATATCACTATTTTTAAAAAAGGGTGTGGCACCGCCCATTTTCCACAAACAAAGTATTTTTTCTTATACGGCCGATAAAGGTACCAAATCTCAACTTCGTACCTAGAATGGTTCAAAAGATACAGTCATTTTAAAATTCCAGTTGTATGGGGCGGTGCCACGCCCATTTTACCCCCTTGCAGTTCGAATTTCCAAAAATCCCTTCTTAGTGCGTGCCCACTTCATAAAAGAAATCTACATTATAAATTCCACGGTTCTAGCTTCAGCCGTTTGAGCTGGGGAGTGATCAGTCAGTCACCCAAGTCTTTTATATATATTATATATATAACTAGCGGACCCGGCGAACTTCGTGTCGCCCAAATTTAATGCCTTCAAATAAACTCAGTAGAGATTGGTATGATAAACAATGTTTTTCGATTAGTTTTCCGCCTCAAAAACAAACAACTAAGGCAATTCTCCAAAAAGCGAAAAGGCAGCGTTTAGCTTACCGCATGTTAAACAGGGAAATTCGATTGGCCTTTCTATTTATTGATTGTCATCGGGGAATTGGAATGGATAACCAGTTGGAATTATCTGATTCGTAAGATAAGAACTTCCACTTCTTTGAATTTGTTCTTGATGATCGTCGGTTAAATCACATTGTTTATCAGATTCTAGCTATCGATGTCTTTATTCTTCGCTGCTAGTAACATACTGCCCGTAAATTAATCCAATCGAGATTTTTGTAATTTTGTCCAATGTCATGAGTCACTTTTCCAACGATGTGAACTGTCAAAAATTTGCAGGGAACGATAACAATTCAGTCGAAACATCAACCCGAATTTGGCCATTGCCAAGCGCTAGCAGTTGTTTCGGGAATTCAGCAGTAGATGGGAGGTTCTGGAATGAGCCCCTAATTTTTTGGTCAATAACAACTTCTTGACATTGACGACGTTTTCAAGCATGGTTTTAGTAAATCAGCAGCATTAGACATTTTGAGCAAAATCATAGTCTTACCAAATCGTTTTAAATCTCCTCGTAAATCCTTTATCGTTCGGTCAACTACTTCCAAAGCTCGTTTATTCGTTATCGCGCATTCATCCGAAATGTTGATTTTTCATTCCCGCATCTACTTTGCCGTTGCGAAATTCTTGGTCATTGTGTACTTTGGCTTTTCAACTGTGATAAGATTCATCGAAAGTTTTAAAGGGGAATTTGCAGTTTGAATGCCTTCTAACAATGTGGCAGCTATGCCAGAGGATGTAGCGGCTAAAGTTATTTGAGATCTTGACCAAATTGTTGCCGGAATCAACAAAAAATGTCTTGGCTGTCCCACTCGGAGCATCGAGAAAGTAAATTCCTCCGTTTCATCGTGAATCGTACATGTTTTTGTACTCGGTATTAAACAGCGGCACATTTGTGCAAACTTTTCCGGTCAGCTCATCTAGATTATAGTCTTGCTCCCGTTAAAATTCGCGATCGAATGCATCTAGCATCGAACGATTTGGCGCTGGCATTCCCATTGTCGACTGCATATTGCCGCACATCCCGTCGGGTTCGTCGGATTTTTTATTTAAATATTATTTATCTCGTTACCAACCAACATTTGATCGAAATTTTCCACCTAAACATCGTTCAAAACTATAAAATCATGCGAAAATTGCTAAATTTTGTCAATAAAAAAAAACAAATTTTTTGCACTTTTCCGGAATTTTCCGCGTTTTTCCCTAAGAATTTTTTATTTTTCCATTTGAAAAGCCATTTCGTAACAACTGCACACAAAACCCTCATACCAATTACGAACAATTGAATAAAAATTTAGCAAAATGGGCTACAATAAACCGAATTTTTCCAAGCATCACAACGAATTTTCCACTTTTACGTCGTCTAAAATCATCAAATCAGGCGATACAATAAAAAATTTCGTTGAAAAAATCCAAAATGTTCGAGTTTTTTCCAGAATTTTCCGAGTTTTCCACCAAGAATTTTTATATTTTTGCATTCTAAATGTCATTTCGGAATAATTATCCGAAATTTTCACATTTATATCATTCAAAATTATCAAAACACAATAAAATGTAAAATTTCGTCGAAAAAAATTCAAATTTGTGGAATTTTTCCATAATTTTCCAACCAAAATTTTCTATTTTTTCAACCGAAAAACCACTACAGAACAATTGCACACAAAAAGTTATACAAAAACTCAATTTGCGTTGCAAAATGTTACTGAAAAAATCCAAATTTTTCCGGAATTTTTCTATGTTTCCATTCGGAGTCATTTCGGAATAATTATCCAAAATTTTTCACTGTAACATCGTCCAAAATTATGAAATCATACGATAATATGCAAAATTTCGTCGAACAACAAATTCAAACTTTTTGAATTTTTCCGGAATTTTCCGCATTTTTCAACAAAAATTTTCCATTTTTCTATTCGAAAAACCATTCTGTAACAATTGCACACAAAATTCCATACAAAAAGGCAATTTGCGATTTTTATAATTTTCCGACTTTTCCGGAAGATTTTTCCAAAATTTTCTTTCACATAAACCTGCTCCTGGCAATAACGAACAACTGAAAATAGGTTTGAGCTTAATCGGCCCAGTCGTTCTCAATTGATGAATTACTATACATTTTTGCCACCATTTTTATATATATAGATACTGTTTAATATTTTTGTTGGAGTCTGGCCTGGTGATAACCTAATTTGCTATGGAGTCACTTAAATAACTATATTTTCTTATAGAAGTTTCTTCCACATAATTTTTGTGATATTTAATGCATTTTCTAAGACGTTTAATTCTTTTCCCTTGCTATAATTTAATCACATTCCCTTTGGCCTATAAGCTCTTTTCCTATTCTATTCATTTCTTCAATTCTGCTTAAAAGGACAACTTAAGATACTGCAATAATCAGAACAGACACTATATTACAACTTTCCAGCACACAAATACCAGTTAATAACACTATTCTTACGAAAATAATCCAAGACACTCAATAAACTTCATGTTAACAAATCACATTACCAAAAAGTTATTCCTTAGTGTTTCCCTTAAAAGCAAAAGGACCAATCCAGCAAAATATCCCAAACACAATGCACGAAAATTCTGCTGTATTCTCTTGCTAACCAACAAAAAGACTCGAAAGCCAATAAATAAATATATATGAGAAAAAAACTAAAGAAGGAGTAATGTGAATGCAATGACTTGTATTTGAATGAATTGGTATTGGTGTGGACGATGATGATGATTACATACACATACATATACCAATACTGTCAATTTCACTACAAATGCATTTACAGCAGGATAAGGATACGGAACCACTACTCATCACTCGTCGCAGCAGATGTCGAACATGTTGAGTTCATATTGGCTGACAGGAAACACTAGTGGTAACGGTAAATGCCGCACATTTCCTTACTGACTGTATTCGTGGCAACACATCGTCATACAGCAGAGACAAACACAACGGAAGCCAACGCGAATAAAACAAACGTACAGGATAATAAATAATATAAAATATATCTGCCGAATTGTGAATTTGAAAAACAGGAATTTCCAAAAGTTTTTGCAAGTAAACATAAAACATAATAGAAGAATGCTTGAAAAAAGAAAAAGTTAAGGGAAATGTGATACAGATTTCCAATAATGAATGTGAAAAGTTTGTGAATTTCAATTGTGCAATTATATTGAAGATATTTTATACAATACAAAAAAAGTAGTCAATAAGTGAACTTTTACAATTACATATAAATACTTTTGCAGTTTATTTAGAATAAAAAAAAAAACAAACATACGAAGAAAATAAATTTGATGTGAAAATCAAATGCTATCCTTTAACTTTGATTGAGGTTGAAGAGTTAACAAAGTGCTTTTGTTTATCGAACCAAACATATAATCAATATTTTACCACTTCCATAGTTATCCTGGAGGAGTAAACCTACTGGTAACCCAAATATAAACATACATATCTAAACGTTTGTTTATGTATTAGAGATGCCATCACAAAACCAACGAAAATGGGATTCATAATTTTGGAATACAACACGACCTAAGGAATATTCAAATGATAAAAAATACAAATTAAGAAAAAATATTCAAGACTTAGAGGACAAAGTATATAACCCCATTGGATCAATAATTTCATGAGTAAGGAATAGGAAACCAAGAAAATTTTCAAATGCAAATTTATTAACTTCCACAACAAGAATTGAAAACTACATTTGTGAATCAAAGCAAAACAAGTGTTAAAAAAATCTAATAGTAAATGAGAACTGTTGCTACATATAAAAGAACAAATAAATGGTAGTCAGGCATAATATTTGTACGATAACCAGATAATAATTTTCAAGAAAACAGAGCAATTTTTACTTGAAATGCATGTATCGGTATTTAAATATTTAAATTAATTCAAACCTATACAATATAGGTTCCAAAGACAAAACAAACATGTACAATAAATTTAAAGTTTATTTTAAAAAGTTCACAATAAATATAATTTTTTGGAAATAAACAAAACAAAAATGAATTAAAAAATTTTGTGATAAAATAAAAATACTTTCAAAATTTACAGCAAAAATAAAAAAAAAACTTAATTTCCCTTTGCACCCCATGATGAGGTATGGGATAGCTTCTCGCGTTGTTGTGAATTAACACGCTTTCTATTTTTAGATTCACAACTAACGGCACCTACTTGTTTATCGACGAATGCGAACGTCACTGTTTTGAGAAGCTCTTACTAGACACGCCGATTGAATCGACGCTTAATACTGCGAAGTTGCTGTCAACAACATTCGAGGGGAGCCGACAATGAAAGAAAAATTTATTTCTTTTTTTTTTCTTTTTTTTTAACATGACTGGAGCCAGGTTTTGAACTTGCGATCTCTATGCCACGGCCGGTCCCAGCAAAAATAAAGTCCCATGAAATACCAATTTCGGCAAACTCGGTCTAGCCTCAAAAGTTATTGATCGCATGACCTTTCTAAGACATAAGTAGCGGCGCTACTCTGCTGGAAGCCTGGGTCAAGTGTTCCCAAGTAGGGTGATCAATTATTCGGGTTTTTGCGAAAACCGGTTTTCGAATTATTCGAAAAATGACATTTAATAAAAACCGGTTGCTTTTTTTGAAATTCACAAAAAATAATGCCAAATAACAAATAAAAACACAATTTTTGACAAAAAATTTTATTAAAAAAATAACAGAAAACAAATCAATTATACCTACAAAAAGGAAACTTTTAGTTTAATTAGAATTACAATGCAAAACATTAGTGAGATCAGTTTGTTATTTTAACATTCATTTGTAAATAATTCATTATATATAAATATATTTAATTTAATCTTTAGTTTTACCTAAAGTAACATTTAAGAAATAAGATACAATTTAAGTGCTTGGGTGTATACCAATTTTTTCTTTGGTTTTTATAAAACTAGACATTGAAAATGCCCTTTCACTCAGTGTACCATTTGGACTTATAGTGTACAAGGCGTTTAATATTGAATATTTTAGAAATGCGTCACTAATTGGGAGTTTACTCGTACTTAAATACAAAATGAGAGTATTCAATTTTAAAAATTGAGAAACCATATTGGTTATAGAATTCCAGTGGTGCTTAACATCATGGATAAGTTGAAGCTCCTTATTAAATTGGTCTTTTACAAACATTTGTAATTTCTTTCGCTTTTCAGCCGACTTATTAAACATTGACGATTTATAAAACTAACAATTAGGTTGTTCTTCCGAAACACTGGAAAAAACAAGTACGAGAACACATTTTACACAAATATGAATAAATTTAAATAAAAAATATCGAACGCCAAAAAACCGAGATTCGACAAAAAATAAGCGGATTATTCGATATTCGAAAAATAGGAATTTAAAAAAAACCGACGGTTTTTATGAGTGAAAAAAACCGAGTAGCCGGTTTTTGAAAACCGAACTGATCACCCTAGTTCCCAAGTCAATACTATTGTCGACTATTCGAATAATGATACTAGTGGATTCTTAATGACAAACACATCTTAAATGTCTACAGCAGAGAGCATTGGGGGTAAAACACGACAGTGCGACAGCTAAAATCAGGGGGAGTTCTGCGTTCCGGGAAAAGTATATAAATAAAAATAATGTATACATGTTCTGGCGTTTCGCTGAGTCACGTATAGGAATCAAGGTATATAAATTTTAGTTAGTAATTGGTCTGAAGTGCAGCCGCCCAAAAACATAATATACCATTCTCTTCGTCTTGCTCCCCAAATATCCGAATGGTGGATCAAAGTTGGCGCCGCACTGTGGTCGATTTCCTTCAAAAAGGCGCGCATGAGGGTCATTTTTGTAAGATCCAGAAACCTATTTCTAACTATGTCTACCTTTCCTTGATAGTCTCAGGTAGTCCAAAACCAAATTTTTGCACCCCCATAGCTAAATATTTACTCATAATCCGCGGTCGAATGTTTTAGGGAAGCTTTTTTCCGGCGTAAATTCGGTGAACCACACTAACCCGAAAAGGGTGAAATGCAATACGTCACTGGCCACTTTCGATCTTCTAGATTGTTTTTTTTTACTTCTTTAAACATTCCTCAAATATAGTTCCACTATCTGGAGGGTCGATTTTTATTTTGCAACCTGAAAATCCCCGAAACTATTCGTCAAAGACTGAAAATCTGAATCTCGTTTGACAATTTTCAAATATGTGTCACTATTTTGGAACATCTCGGAACACTCTGAAACCAATTTCACCTTAAAGGTAGATCATTTGGTTACACTTTGTCACTTCTTTTGGTTGCAACAAGTTGCAACTAATGAAGACATAGAAGATTTCCGGGCTGAACACAGGGTTATACATTCAACACAAATATCTTATTTTTATAGGTTTTGGTTCCTCAAATGATGGGAACATTGCCCGGAGATTTCAGTTATTGAAATTTCATCAGAGGTTTTGATAAAGATATACTCCATCGCTTGGCTGTCATTTTGACGTGCATAAATACGTCAGATGAGATCGACCCAAACAAATACAGATTTTACGCTCTCGAAACATACAGACTTGTTGTAGAAAAAATATGGTTGGTGGAGTATGTCACCCACCATGCATAACCAGTTGCTGCATGGTGCGGACATCATTACTTCAGCGATTTTACCACTAGGTAAAGCACCACTACCGTTAAATATTTTTCCAAGTTCTTCCATTACTCATATTTTTAACATGTTTAGACCAATTATCGGAAGAAGCTCTTGAGCACAGAAACAAAGAATTTAAGAATTTTCGGACGAACTACGCGAGGCAGATGTCTAGAAAACAAAATTTGTAAGATACATGGCAGCGATTCCTCATCACTTCCGATCCATACATTTGTAGTTTGAGATCGACAGACAGGAAATCTACGAACCAAGATCTACCTGATGAGCTACAGAATTTAGTCAAACATTGAAGATGGGAATGAGCAAAAGATGGATATTGTTGAGGATGAACTCTGAGAATTTTTCTGAGAGAGATTTCTCTTACCTCCACCTTGGATGACTATACAGAAAATCTACAAATGATTTCGAATTTCGCAACATAGTGTATACACGAGTATTCTTAATTTCGGAAGTAAAATAATGTTTCACAAAAAAAAACAGCTAGTTCTTTCGATTGAGACGCTTTTCAAAAGGATGATATTCAATCAAAAAATACGCTTACAATAATATAAATCAGTTTTTATGGATTTTGATAAGGTGAATTTGACGGCTTTTCAAAGATCAGCAATTGCCTTAAAAATTTTAAAATTTGGATGTTGCATCCCTAGATAATTTCGAACCATTTTTATACTATGTGTTACGGCGGGGAAGAATAATAGTTATCCAAACGTAGGGAAAATAAAAACACATATAAATTTTGAGTTTTAATATAAAATTCGGGTTTTATTTGAGGGTATTACCTTCGGGTGGTTCGCTGGTAATAATCGTATTAGTATCTCATTGTTTGACGTTTCTTTTCTTTTCATTATTCGTTACAATCAGTGATGTTAAAATAGGAACAATTTAAACGTATTATATATTAGGGTGCCCAGCTAGAAATCCCGCCCCCCTTGTAGAGAGTGCAATATGGACCATTGGAGACTGGATAATAGTTCAGGAGAGCTGCAAGTTGTCCTTGATGTAGGTTCATCCGATAAGAGCAGGTATCATCTCATCTCACATCGCACATGGACCATGAAATAAAAAGTAAATTATGAAATTATATGTGTAATATACAGGGATGTGTGTCATTGGGAACACGAACATCAGTACCAAACCGACTCATAAACGCAGTATGGCATGTGCTTACCAAAAGCTAACGGGCACGAATAAAAACTTCGTGATAGGGTTAAAAATAAACCTACGGGGATCGTTCTTTCAACGACCTAGCGTGCCATCTGATTAGAGTCTAGGGGTTAACAATAGCAGGTTCATAACGGGGTGGAATATATTTAAAAGCGTAACCTTCAAAATAACTCCACACAAAACCCTAAAAGTTTGGTACTGGAAATCGACTTAGTTTAATGGCAAAGGTCTAGTGGGGCTGACATTGTTTGTCAACGGAACGGGGGGCCAAAGCCCTAAAACCTGTGGAACAGATCTCGCAATACATTCCACTGGTCGGTTGTGTTCAAAAGGGGTTAGAGCAAAATCTATACCCGTTGCTTTTAGGTCGCCAGTGTTCTTAAATTTTCTGGGCCGGACAGAAGACGCCGCTTTAGACCTATTAGGACACGAGACTTTCCTCTGCATTATCTGGCGACCATGGGCAGAAATGTGTTTCTGGACTTGTAATGGAGATACCTTACCAGTTACAATCCAGCCAAACACAGATTTCTGAGCGATAAGCTGTCCCTCAGCATCCTTCTGAACACCAGAGAGCATTATTTTCGAATAATTTCGAATAATTCGTAATTATCAGAACGAAGTGTAATGATACATATCTCATTTGACTTCGAGGCAACTGAGTCTTTTAAGCCAACAATTTTGGCAGTCGGGGCGGAAAAGATTGGAAGAGACAATCTTCTCTGAAGTTTTCGGGTAATGAAAGTCGCTTGAGAGGCGGGGTCCACAAGAGCGCTCGAACAACTTTTTAAGTCATTGTTGTGGACTTGTACTATTGTGGTTTCTAAAAGAACCCTTGATTCAGACGGGGACACCACTTGTGTCGTGAACGTTTGCACTGCTGATAAACCAGAAGACTCCATGCGTATTTCTTCCGTTTGTGCGGATTCTTGGCTTAAAGTTCGGCAAATACACGAAAAAGTGCATGAAAAATTTTGCGAACCTTTAATGTGATAAGACATTTTTCTCCGTATTGACGTCCAACCTTAGTCAAGGTTTTTCCATTTTTGGGGGCACCAATACCACATGCGCGCCTTTTCGACCAAAATCGACCACTGTGCGCCGAGACCATGGGACCAAGGGGAGGGACTCAAGAAAGGGTATTTTTGGAAGTCACATGGAAGTCATTTACTTGGTCATTTTACAAAGTACTTTAATGTTATTGTACAAAAAAGTACTTTTATACTACGTAAAAGTACTTTTTTGTACAATAACATTAAAGTACTTTGCTGTATTATAAATTGTACTTTCTGGTACAATAAAAGTGTCTAAAAAGTACTTTTTGGTATATTAAATATATTTTATGTAACATAAGACTTATTGATACAAAAATAACTTTTGGTACAATGTTGGTACAATTGAAGTTCATTTATTTTTGGCACTGGATAGTTGTTAACGGCTATTTAAAGTACCTTTTTTTAGTATAAAAGTACCAAAAAGTAAGTTTTTTCTATCAATAAGTAATTTGATACTACAAAAAAGTACTTTAAATGACCATAAATTACTATCCTGTGGTAAATGGTACAATAAATGTACTACTTAATACCATTAAAGTACTTTTTGGTTCTATAAAATTTTCTTTCTGGTACAACAAAATTTCTCTTTGGTACAATAAAAGTACTTTTTGGTGCAATAAATGTAATTTTTGGTATGTGTACCTTTTGATTCTTTTTATATTCCTTTTTGGTGCAATATATTGTACTTCCTGTTAAAATACTTTTTGGTACAATGAAAGTTATTTTTCAGTACAAAAAAGTACTTTTCAGTACAATAAATTTTACTTTCTGGTACACCAAATGTAATGTTGGCATAACAAATGAAGTTTTTGGTACATAAAAAGTACTTTTGGGTAAAATAAATGTAACTTTTTGTAAAATTAATATACTTTTTGTAAAATAAATATAAGCACTTTTGGTACAATAAATTGTACCTTCTGTTACACCAAATGTTCTATTTGAGAAAATAAAAGTGTTTTTTGGTACAATAAATGTAATTTTTGGTACAATAAATGTACTTTTGATGAAATAAATGTAATTTTTGGTACAAACAATTTTACTTTCTGGTGCAACAAATTTTAATTTTTTTTGAACTTTAAAAACATTCCCTTGTGGCAGCCCTAACTCTTGCACTCTGGCATACTTGAAGCTACAACCTGACAGCACAGGACTAGAAACAAATATGTTTATCATGTAAACAAATTTATTATTTTTTTATGTTTATGTATTATTTCTCTGTGTGTGATGGTTTTCTGTACAAATATCTGCATATTGTAAGTGGGTTACATTCAGTCTGTATGTTATATTCCCAACTCCCCTTTATGCAGTCAATGGCAGCAACAATAACAAATAGATTCCTATAAATCAACACAAGGATATGTCTATATGACTGTGTATGGTCGTAGGCTTTAGTAAATGCATTGCAGCACGAATTGACGAACTTGACCTGTCGCATTAGTGGAGGGGGCTCAGTATATGAGGACATGGCGATATGTTACACCTTCTCAAAAAGTGAATATAGTGTCATAGTTATCACCTTCGTGTGGTGTCTTTATGCGTTTTTAATATTGTAAATATTAGTTATTACACAACCACCTAACGCAACAGAAAATGTGAGCTAAAAACTGTTACGCACGCAATTTATGTGCCATTACCATGTTTACCGCCTGTATGTAGAAACTAAGTTGTTAGACTGTGCATTTGGTTTAGTCTACGCACCATCGTGTTTAGTCCTTCTCACGTTGTTGCGTTATCAATGAATCAATGAATTGGCACCGTAACGTCGCAGTATCGTCTGTCTAGCGATGGCGTCTTTATTGATTACCACCTGGTGGCATAAACTGATGGGATGATAGAAAACAGAACAAAACAGTTAAAGAAGTTATCATATTTATGCATCAGATGGTTGTTGTCGTGAGTTAGTTTAACTATATTCACTTAGAGTAAAGTAAGAGAGACGGCACAGTGACAATGAGGAAGGTATGCCTGATTTTGTATATGATTTAGAATATATACTATATGTAGGCATAAAGAGTCCAAAGTTTTGATTAAGCAACAGAGGCTTTTGTTATCGCACAGGTTAACAATAGCTTGTGATGGACTCGACTATTCGGAAATATCAACTTCAAAGAGCATCTCATCGAAGAAATGTAAAAGGCTGTGACAGGGCTTGAACCCATGTCATCGGCATGATAGTCGTATGTGCTAATCATAATTCTTGTGGTCTGTCAATTTATTAGCTACTAGAAGGGCACCGTCCCATATAAAACAAATGTTGTATATTCCTTTAAAGCAAATGTTGTATATGTGGCGGCACAAATACGCTTAAAACTAAGCTCTTTAATGACTTTCAAACGAACGAATCACAGGTTGTTTTTTTGGCGTTAGTTCAAATTTCATGTGGAACTCAATTGTTTGGATTTCATTCTACCTCTAGCACTTCGCACCGCAGAGAAGTTTCGTGACAAAGTTTTATTGCAAAATTATTGAATTCCCAAAAGAAAAAAAAAACACAAATGTTGGCAAATACTGGCAAACTAATTTTTTACAACCTGCAACGCAAACACGACAACAAACTCTAAATAATACAGAAAAAAAACTTCCGTAAATCAACGAAATCACTGCCAAAAGTTGAGTGAGAGAACGCGGGGGAGACATGTCTCTAATGAAAATGCCGCCTTTAGCAATTGCTGCGTATTAGTGGAAATGTGTCTACAAATTCTTCATTACACCTACACACGCACATAGGAAAACAGCACTCATCAAAATGGTAAGCATAGAATGTCCTTCATTCATTTGTGGCAATGTCCTTATGAGATGTAACAAGTTGTTGTTCGTTTGTATTTTTTTACTTTAATACTCTGCTCACCTCACCTAAGGCTGGTGATTGTCCTCATGGCGCTCACTTGGAGGCTTCACTAAAGCATTGCTATGATAGCAACGAAGTTATAGCAGCCACCCATGAGCGTTATTTAAAAATCATTGATGAGTTGAAAAATGAATTGGACCAAATGTCATGCGAGGTGGTAAGGGTGCAAAACGAATGCACTGGCCCGAACCAGGTTATAGATGATGATGGTGTGGACTTAGAGACATCACTTAAAGAATTGGAAACGCAAAATGATAGACTTGAGCAGGCTTTACTGGAACAGAGCCAAACGAAGGATGCCGCATTGGTGGAACAGCAAAAAAATGTTGGAGAAGTGGAGAAAATAATTTTTTTCTTTGATTTTTTTGCACGGTTTATATTATTATTTGTTATGTGAAGAGTTTCGCTAGGTGAATTGGCAATAATTATATAATTACTCTGAGGGATGATGGTATATATACATTACTTGATATGAGGAAACGTGTAACGCATTAACGTGTTAGACTTCCAGTATTTTAAGGCCAAATTCGTTTCAGGACTTTGTTTGCCATGTCCGTCCGCACGACTACTCGAGTAATCAGTTAAGGATTATGAAAATTTATCAATATTAAAGTCGCACATTAGCCAAATAACAAATAATAATAAGATTTTCTTTAAAATGATAATTTTTCTAAAATAATATGCCAAAAACAAACCAATGGAAAAAAGTTTTATTTTTGGCTTTATTTGTTTTTGTTCTTTTTAAATTTTATACGTATTACTTACAATTATACAAAATTATTTCAAGTCAATACTGCAGTTTGATTCGGACTGCCATATTAAAAAAATCAGCTGTTAGCTAAACTATAAAAAAATCGATAAAAATTGTAACGTGGTTTTCTCGTCGGCTGAGGTAAGTCCAGTCGTCGCCAGGGTCGCTATAAGGACCCACAAAACCTTACGGAATAATAACTGACTAGGGCAAAGTAACAATATTATTTATTGATGGTGTAATTCAAACTTATAATCTACTGGATTAAGTATTTAGATACGAAAACAATTCAGATTCGGATTCAGTGATAGCGTTGTTGTCTTGTCCGGTAATTTGTACCCAAGTCGATTTTAGATGACCGATAACTTTTAGTATACGCTCGACGAATATGGATGTGGCCTCTGACTGCGATGACAGGTTTCGGGACTTGGTTGGATTTAAGATAGTCGAGAATTTTATGAAGGTGATCGAGAACTTAATACTATACTCCCAAAACTGTAGAGGTCAGATAGGTCAGGATTGTTTCGGTATTCAGGAACGTGGTAATTCGGGTACTTTCGATGATTCAGGCTCGTACCAGTAACTTGGCAGCGTACTGATGATTCGGATTTTGTCGGGGTTTCAGGTTAATATCAGCAAGTGATAATTAATGTCTCGGGTTTCGTCGGGGTTCCAGGTTAATATCAGGAAGTGATGATTGATGACTCAGGTTCGTTGGTGGTTCGGGTTAATGTCAACAAATCATATCAGGTTTATATCAGCAATACGTGGTCGTTTTGGTGATTCGGGATTTGCCTAGTATTCAGGTTAACTTCAGCAATTTCGGAACATATTGAAGCTTCGGCTTTCGTCGTAAATCAGTTTGATATTCATAACTCAGGATCGTGTTGATGATTCGTGTTCATCGATGATTCGGCTTCCGTCGTAAATCAATTTGATATCCGCAACTCAGGATCGTGTTGATGATATCGATTCCGAATTCGCGACCGAACTAATAACCGTACCCGACGGAGTGTTAGTATCAAAATACTACGGTGCTAATTTCGAATACAATGCTACAGGAACCAAGAGTATCTTTGTGTACCAGACCGAAATCTGTGCAACCGACGAGTCGGTACATCCAACCGGGGTTAGATTCAACAGACCGAAGTCCGATTAAACATACCGAAGTCCGATTTAACAGACCGAAGTCCGATTTAACATACCGAAGTCCGATTTAACAGACCGAAGTCCGATTCAACAGACCGAAGTCCGATTAAACAGACCGAAGTCCGATTCAACAGACCGAAGTCCGATTTAACATACCGAAGTCCGATTCAACAGACCGAAGTCCGATTCAACTGACCGATATCCGATTTAACAAACCGAAGTCCGATTCAACAGACCGAAGTCCGATTCAACAGACCGAAGTCCGATTCAACAGACCGAAGTCCGATTTAACAGACCGAAGTCCGATTCAACACACCGAAGGCCGATTCAACAGACCGAAGTCCGATTCAACCAATGGAGTTTGGGTTAAACCAACAAAAGTTGGTTCAACAGACCGAAGTCCGATTAAACAAAAGAATATTTCTTTCGATAAATGATTGCCCTGAGAAGGGCAAGGGAGATCGGGTACAAAGAAACTTAGCAATAAACTTCGCTGCGGTAGCAACCGACGACCTACCAAGCAAAATGTTCGACCATTTAAGTAATGGGAGTTCTCGATGTAATGAGAATTTCATCCCTTGTGATGACGTGTCCTCAATATGTTTGGTTGGATGTTCGTCGTTGCGCTCATTCGCCGTTCGTGGCGATTGCCGAATGTGTGGCTACAATACGGCGGATATTTTTTAAAATAAAGCTGAAATTTAAATGATATTATGCCTAACGAGTCTTTTAGGATCCCAGATTTCGAATCCGGAGTCAAATTTTTAAAAAACAAAATGAAGGATACAAATGGGCGGACATTTTGTTCTGGTGAATTTTTGGTTTTTTCTTCTTATTTGGAAAATTAACTTTGAATATAAACAAAAAAACTACGAATTGGACAATTTTATTTTTTTATTTCGGTCAGAAAATTCCGATTTCCAACCAATCTGCACTGTAGGTCGCTCTCAAGTCACTTTGTTGCTCTGATGAAGGCATGTAGAAGTGTATTGTCAACAAGTGTGCGATGACCAAATTTTCATATCTCAGGTCACCAAAAGCATAGCAGTGACATAGAAGATGCTCCATGGTATCTTCTTTTTCCTCATCATTGCAGCTTCTGCAAAAATCGTTGCAGGAGTTAGTGTGTTTTCAAACGGCACGTAAACCGTTTTTACAGCTATGATGTTCCCATTTTTTATCTAAATGAAAAACTTTGATTCTGTTTTTTGATTATGTTTATTTGAATCTTAAGAATTTAATTGGTTAAGTCGAGAAGATAATATCTTCCAAATGGGCGCCGTCGCAATTGATTGCCATACGGGCTCGTTTTATGGCATTTATCATCACTTCCGCGAGAACTTCGGGCGACAGATTCTCGCACTCGTGTCGAGTGTTTTCCTTGAGGGATGACAGGTGGCAGCCCAGTTCTTTTTGACGTTTGTCACGAACGACGTCATCAAACCTTGGTTTTCTGATCATACTTTTAACAAAAATAATTCCGCCATGCTACAAAAGTCATTGTCCGGCTTTACAAAAGCAAATTAATTTTTTCTCAGACATTGGGTCAAAAAACAATCAGCCTTTCGGAAGTTCAGCGGAGCAACATCTGCACAGAGCATGCAATAAAAATTACGCAAGACATTTTGCCATTTTGTAAATCATCACATACCATAATATATATATATATGTGTTCCTCTAACTCCCATTGGAGCATAGGGCGTCAATTACAGCCGTCCGCCATCGGACACGGTTTTGTGCAATCGATCTTAATTGGTTCCAGGATACGCCGAGGTTACTCATTTCGCTTTCGGTGGAGCGTCGCCATGTTATACGTGGTCTTCCACGCCGACGACCTGCCTGATGGAAGGGATTCCATTTAAGTGCTTGCTTAGCCACGTTGTCATCATTTCGGCGAAGAGTATGTCCAATCCACTGCCACTTACGCTTACGAATTTCCGTTGCCAGTGGTATTTGCCGTGATCGCGACAACAATTCTGCATTTGAAATGGTACGCGGCCAGAAAATACGAAGTATTCGTCTAAGGCAGCGGTTGACAAAAGTTTGAAGCCGATTGGTAATACTACTGGTAACTTTCCAAGTTGTACATCCATACAGCAGTACAGACTTCACACATGCTTCGAAAATTCGCAGTTTTGTATGGAGGCTAATTTTGTTATTTTGCCATATTGGAGCTAGTATACCGAACGACGATCTTGCCTTGTTTATTCTGCCCTCTACATCTAAATCGGAACCTCCTTCAGCATCAATCTCACACCACAGGTAGCAAAAGTTTGGAGCATATTTGTAGGTTTCATCACCTACCCTTAATGGAGCTGTTGTTTCGGTTCCTATGCTAAGAGTCTTTGTTTTGCTGGTGTTTATTTTAAGACCCGTATGTTGCAGCTTTTCCTGGAGATCTAATGTTGTCCGTTTTAGATCACACAGCCTATGAGAAAGCAAGCAAATATCGTCTGCGTAAGCCAGGTAATGTAGGTATTTGCCATTGATTTGCCATTGTATTCCTTGGCTTCGGTTCTCGATGGAACTAAGAACATCTTCCATAACTACTAGGAATAATAGAGGTGACAATATGCATCCCTGACGCACTCCACTTTGAACATGGAATGGGTCTGAGAGCTTTCCTTTATGGAGAACGAAGCATCTGGCCTGGTTATAACTTTCCTTGATCAGAGATATTAATTTTTCAGGTATATATCTTCTTCGCAAGGCTAACCAAATGTATTCACGGTTGATGCTGTCAAACGCTTTCTCAAAGTCCACAAAGAGAAGATGAAGATTGGAATTGAATTCCAAACATTGTTCTACAATAATGCGCAGCGTATTGATGTGGTCTGCACAGGAATATCCACTGCGAAAACCAGCTTGACAGGAGCTAATACTATGTTCTAGGTGTTCTTTAATTCGGTTTAGAATTATTTTTGCCATTATCGTTGGGAGAACACAAATTCCACGCCAGTTGTTACAATTTTTCAAGTCTCCTTTTTTTGCAATTTTGACAGGGAAGGACTCAGTTTCCCATGATTCAGTAATGAGTGGGTGTAATAGCTCTGCAGTGAGTGTTGGATCACACTTATATATTTCAGCAGGGATACCATCTGTGCCGGCGGCTTTACCGTTCGGAAGTTGTTTTATCGCTGCTATAATTTCGGATAAACTAGGTGGTGAGGTTCCAATCCTATAGTTTGTGGTATTTATCGAACTTGCAGGTATAGGTAGTTCAGCTGCAGGGTCTATTATGTTATTTAAGACTATGGAAAAATGTTTTTTCCACCTTTGCAGTTGTTCCTGGTCGGTGCTGAGAAGATTTCCAGTCAGATCTCGGATAGGATGTTCAGTGTGCAATTTGCGTTCCGCGAGTTTTTTGGTGACATGGAAAACTGTGCGAGTGTCGCCAGAATTTGCGGCATTTTCAGCCTGCTCAGCGAGACAATCTATACTTCTTCGTTTGTCCCTACGCACTGCACGCCGTATCGTTTTATGGCTTTCGTTATACTTATTTTCTAGAAAATTCTTCTCTTCGGGGTTCTTGGAAGCATTGAATTTATCTTTCAGCTCTTTGCGTTCTGCAATTAAACTTCAAGTAGCCTCAGACATCCAATCTTCTCTTCCTTTGGGAGTTGGTCCGATTGACTTATCTGCACATGACCGTATTATGTTTTTAAGATGGTACCATTTCGAATCAATGGAAGCAGGGAGTACATTTCCTGTGGTGTTCATCGCCTGTCGGAGTTGGGAGGTAAAGTTGTTTCGGACGTTCATATTCCTTAATCCACCAACATCGTATTTCCTGGGTCGGAGGTTCTGTCTGTTGTTTTGTATGGCTGTGGTACATAAACGTATTTTGGCTACTACTAGCTAGTGGTCTCGAGATTGGCTAATATCCGCACCTCGTTTACTACGTACATCAAGCAGGCATTTTTTAAAACGGTGGCTGATTGTGCAGTGGTCAATTTGGTTCGCGGTGTTATGCCTATCGGGAGACAGCCACGTTACCTTGTGACAATCTTTATGGGTAAAGAGAGTGCCACCGATAACTAACTTTCTAGCATTGCAAAAGTCAATAAACCGTTCCCTGTTGTCATTCCGTGTATCAAGCCCATGCTTGCCCATTACATGCTTCAGCGATTCATTGTCAGAACCGACCTTGGCGTTCAGGTCTCCCATGACTATGACGATATCACCTCGTGGAATATCGTCATACGTTGCATTCAGCTGACTGTAGAACGCGTTTTTCAAATCGTCTGTGGCAGCTTCGGTTGGGGCATAGCACTGTATCAGAGAGATATTTCTAACCTTAGATCCAAAACGGGCAAGAATAAGTCGGTCCGATACAGGCTTCCAATTTATGAGGCTCTTACGCGCATTTGTTGACAACATAATTCCAACGCCTGATTGGTGATTGCTTCCTGTTTCCTTTCCAGAATATAGCATGACCGACTGTGAGCTTGGAGACGAATACTCACCAGAGCCAGTCCATCGAATTTCACTTAAACCGAGGATAGCAAGGCCGTACCGTAACATTTCACGTTCTGCTTGCAAATACCTGGCGTTCAAACCGGTGGCGATGTTATCGCCGTCTCTGAGCGTTCTTACATTCCAGTATCCAATCATAGTCCTAGTTCGATATGCAAAGGTCGTCAACGAGTGTTTCGGTTTTTTATTTAGAGGCTGATTTTTTAACGATTCGTTAGCAATTTAGATTTCGGAAGATGTGGGTTGCTAACCCTCGTCTCCTAGATTGGTAATAGGGCTACTATCTGCGCGTCCAATCCGACGATGCAACCATGCTTCAGCGGTTTAAGCCTACTTTCCTGAGACGTCTCTTTGACCATTCAGGATACATGGTTGTAATGCCTTCTAACTTTAGCTAACTTCTAAGCGGTTGCTTTAAAGTCATTGCCCGGGGAATACTTGGTCTAAGACCGGAAGTAGTTAGCTGCTTGGACAGTGCCACAAAGGAATCGATTCTGGTCACTCCCAAGTGAGTAACAATCAGTAACTTTCCACCTCTGGGCAAAGTCCCATTCCCCAACCAACATACCATAACCTTAACATTTATTACATATAACAGTTGAAAATATTAAAAACAAAAATCTGACTATGTTTAGAAATCACGTTTGATGCGGAACATTTTTGAAGCCAAATCACCGAAAAAGGTGATATTCATTACTTATACAATATTTGCCACCACGTAGTGGTATTCCCATTTTTTTTTTGTCAAAATTAGTTATATGCCTAGTGCGCAGGTCTTTGACCAAAATTCCGGCTGATGGCTAATTCCGAAGCACGGCGTTTGGTCGGTGTTTCCGGCGACAGATAAAAATCCTCGGCAACAGTGGCAATATTCTCGGCAGAACGGGCGGTCCGGGGCTGGCCACTCCTGGCAACGTCTCGTGTGGTCCCATACTCTTTAAGATTGGTGCAGTGTTTGCGCAACGGCGACGGAATTTGCGCTGTGCCAAAACAACAGACGAATTGTTACGCAAAAAAATACTTACTTACTTAAATTCCCTTTATACCCCATGAAGGAGATTTGGGAGAGCTTCTCGCGATGTTGTGAATTAACACGCTTTCTATTTAGAGATTCACAACTAACGGCACCTACTTGTTTATCGACGAATGCGAACGTCACTGTTTGAGAAGCTTTTACTAGACATGCCGATTAACTCGACACTTATACTGCGGCGTTGCTGTCGACAACATTGAGAGGGCCGGCAATAAAAGAAAAATGTAGATGGCTGGAGGCGGGAATCGAACTCGGGATCTCCCGCATGGTAGCCGCTTGTTCTAACTACTATGCCAACGCCGGTCCCGACCCAAAAAACTAGACATGATTATTCCGCGTTCTTGGGGAGTGTAGTGCTCCAAGGCTTGTTCTCTTGTATTCTACATCTTTTTAGTCCACAAATGTCAAAAAAAATTTGATATTGGCGGCCATTGCGAAAATAAGAGCACCTTCCAATAGGCTGATCTCTTTTGGCGCACCTTGAATGTCCCCCTGTCCTGAAACCCATGTAAGGGTAACCGTCGAATGTCTCGCTATCTGCTCTAGAGACAACCGGCATTCTCAAACATTTCTCGAATTGGTCTACACGTTCTCAATTCAGTCATATTTTGCATCAGATGTACGCTTGAGAAAATTTGACTCAGGCACAAATATGGGCTATATGGGTCTACCCCTTCTGGTACCTCCCACACAAAACGGCCTATTTTGGAAACCCCTTATATTTCTCCCATAACTTCCAAACGGGCTACTAGAGAATATTTATATAAAATTTGGTCTTTTTATATATTTTGTAGTAATTTTGAACAAAAAAGCGAAATCTTTGCCACACCCCTTCTGGCACCTCCAATACAAATTAACGAATTCACCCTCATAGTGTTACATACACATCTTTTTTGTAAGTACTCTGAATTCAGTAATATTTTGAAAATTTGACTCAGGATTGAATATGGGCTATATCGACCAACACCTTCTGGTACCTCTCTTACCAAATGACCTATTTCTGAAACCCCAATATTTCTCAAATAGCTTCTAAACGAACAACTTCACAATATTTATATAATATAACAAATTCTTAAAAAATCTTAACCTTTACCAAACCCCTTTTGGGACCAGACATACAAATGACCGATTTGACACTAATATTGTTATATTGTTATCATTTTTGTAAGTACTCTGAATTCAATGTACTCTGAATTTGTAAGTACTCTGAATTCAATGTACTCTGAATTTGTAAGTACTCTGAATTCAATCATATATTTTGCGTATCTGTAGGTGAAATCCGGAAAACCGGAAAGTTTACAAATCGGCTAATTAAATATATCTTCAATATCATTCATAGGGTGAGGGTATTTATGAGTCAGTTCACCTGACTGAAATTTTTGTAAAGGTTTTTTTTTTTTATTAATTTGTATATCTATGTTAATTGTTCTTCTCCACTATTCTTAATTTTTTAACATCACCAATTTTAGAAATAAATGTCTGTATAATTTTTCCACGTGTTGATCTTAACACTCTTAACTTATGATTTTGATTTTCAGAATGAACATCTTAAATGCCAAATTTTGGATCTACGAAATGCCGTTATTGAACGTGATCAAAGTATCGGACATCTGGAGAAGATATTGGCGCGTCTTACCCAAAAGAACCGCATCGAACCCCCCTGCCTTAGTAAAGCCATAGAATATGATCCGTCCCCCAATGAGTGTTGTAGTGGTAACAAACGAGTTCTGGAGCTACAACGGCGAATAGATATTCAGTCCAAGGAGTTGGATAAATCTCAGAGACAGGAGCGGTTTCTACAGTCGGAAACAAGAAAGCTGAATGAGGAACTCAACGATAGCAAACGGAAAAACGGTAAAAACATCTAAACACCACATAGATGAATGCATTTTTACATTTTCGTCACTTAGGAGATTTGGTGACACGGGCGCATCGTTTGGCCGGACTGCTAAAGGACCATGAGGCCCATCATCTAGAACTGGCTAGTAAATACGATTCACTGGAACAAATCTTCGAAGATCAAGCGAAAAAGTTAAGGACTGCCAATGCTCAGTTAGCAACATTAAATGAGAGATTTCAAATGATGGAAAAATTACAGGCTGAAAATAAAATGGAGGTAAGGCAAAATACCCAGGCACTACTTAATTTTCATTAAGTTCCTTTATGCAGCGCGATTTACTACGTAACGAAGTGTTGGCCTTAAAGGAAAAGGAAGCTATTGTCATGGGACGTCAAAAGAGTGTCCAGGAACAATTACGTAAAACCGAAAAGGAACTTTATGCCGCCCATGATGTTATTAAAGACCAGCAAAGCACTATGCAACGAGCTGAAGTCGCTCACGCCGACACCTTAAGACATCTGAAAGACGAAAATTGCGAACTTAAAAGAAATCTCACGTCTATCGTTGAGGACTATAAACAGCTGGAGGAAGAGCGCGAGTGAGTATCACCAAAGAGTCAGTTGTAACCGATATCTATATAGGCTTCCATATTCTTCACCCCTTTAACATTCAGTAATGTTTTTATGTATTTCCAGAAAGGAGAGAAAAATTAACAATCACTATGAGGAATTATTTGAATCCTTTAAGAAATGGAAGGAAAGCCAACTTAAAGCCGAGGTCAAAACCCGTGAGCATTTTCGCCAGTACGAAGAACACATACAACTGCTGCTGAAAGAGAAAAAAGAGTCATTGGAGCAACATCGTAGCCTGCATCAAAACTATCTTGATTTACAAATACAATTGGAAAATTTAAAGAAAAGTTCATACAGGTGAGAAAGCTATTGAATACGGTTCTCTCTATACCCTTACTAATAACCTACGGGGGAGGTGCAGTTTCTCCCATCATCACAATACATCACAATATTGCCTAGAGCGTTCGGTAAGTGACCAGAAAGTGAGCAAATATCAATTACCCCGTATGTTCTCTCGCCAACACAGATGGCCGAGCGACTGGACCTTATACGCCGCACAACGCTTCGTCTTTCGGAACAGAGTGCATCCCTCCAAGCTGCAACAGCGGGGGCACAGCGATCGAATCACAACAACACGCCACCAGCAGCAGCAGCAGAGACGGCAGCGTCGTCTGCAAAGGCTAGTGAGAAATTCAGTGAGCAGCCTGCTTAGATGTGATGATGGTTCCATGGATGCCGATGGCCGCTGCAATTTGTAACTCCATTACAATGGGTTAACCTTAGGATCGCCTATATTGCTGTATATTTTTGTATATATATACTTATACATATTTCTTAATAGGTATTGTAAGGAATTTTTTTCTTTTGTTACATGCATATTTAGATGTAATTCTATATAGAATATATATATATTTGTATTTTTATTGTGTAAACCGATCTTTGTATGGATGATATTTTTATAGCTATTGTATGAAATATGAATCATGTATAAATTCCCTTTAAGGAACAATTAATAAAATAGGAGAGTTATATTTCTCTTTATGTCCATTTTACTTAAGTGCTAAGTAATTTAAAAATAAACTAGTGGGAGTCGAAAATTAAATCACCCATATCGTCGCACAGTGGGGTATTGAACACCCAAAACGGAGATTAATTCAAGAAAGCGTCCGATCTTAACCAAATTTGGCACTGATGATCCTTTTGCTATAAGATCGATTTGTTTGAAGTTTTTAAGAAATCGGTACATATATGCATATAGTCCCCATATATATACTTATATGTATATATACTGGAGTAGAATCAAACCTTTATAAAAGCTACGGTTTGTATTCGATCTCTTTGAAATTTGATATTGACTTACATATGTTTTAAATGTTTTTAATATATATAAATGCTTATGTAGATATGTATACACACTTATGTGTTTATATACAGGGTGGACCAAAAAGCTGAATACATTTGAATAAGTATCTGCATAGAGCAATCTCGGCGGGGTGGGGCGGAGGTGTTGGGAAAGGAAAAAACTGCCCATGGGAATTCATTATTACAGCGTCATTCCAAGTTGTTGAATATCTAATGGAAAGCGTGTACAGAACGCTCACGGTTTCTAATCGGCTGGCTGGTATCTTTAGTAACGGTCTCCGCCACAGGCGCAACATTCTCCTCTCTGTAGGATCGAAGTAGTATTTTTGGTTGCGTATTATCCAATAACGTACACTGAGGCTAAAATTTGAGAATGATATTGGCGATAGTGCCCTCAGATAGTCTAAACGAAGGGCTCAAAAAACATATTTAAAAAAAATAACTTTTGGAGGCGATGTTTTTCTTTCAGTTACTTCATAACAAAATGTCAAACAATATTAAATACCAGTCAAATAACAATTCGCAATTAGTCTCTCGTCTTTTGTAAAGAAACCCATTTAAAAAACAAAAACAAAAACCTCGAAATGAATCACATTTTATAAAAGAAACTTGTAATAGTTCGAAGGTACTTCTCTGAATTTTGCATGAACAACTAGTTTTAGTGCTTGATATTAATCAGTTCTAAATTAATTTTCCCAAATATGTTGATATTTTAACGTTTTGAAAAAATTTACTGTGACGGCTATACATTCTAGAGTTGTTGCGAAATAATGTCATTTAACCATATTATCAATTTGAATATTATCAAGGCAAATCAGAATATATTGCCTTATGTAGGGCATAATTAAAAATTAATACTCAGCAACAAATTGCAATACAGCAAAAACAAAGAATATGAGGCCAAATCAACACAAAGGAATTATCCACCATTTTCGCAGGGGTGTCTAATATCACAATTTATTTAATTAAACAAATTGGCGCAAAAACGCGCAAAATGTTTTTCTTGATTTTGTAAGTACAGATGTTATATTTTACAAAGATGTTAATTTATCAACAGGGTTTTAACCGGAACCCTTTTAAAAATTTACATACATTTCAAAAATACCTTAAATTTAGACCAGTTTTAAAAAAATAATTAAAAACAATTATACATATTTATTGTAAACAACTAATTGTTATTCCTGTTCTTCAATAGCTGACGTTGAATAATCCATAAAAATAATTAGGTTTTTAAATGACTAAAAGGCAAAAACTTTCACTCCAAAATATCGATATTTCACTTTTCGCTAACACGTAGAAAAGTAGAAAAGAGTTCCGAAGTTTGAGAGAGCATAGAACATTAAATAAATAACATATGTAATTGATTGTAGTATCTATTGAATCAGTATCCTGTGTACAATTATTGTATACAAAACATTAATTGAAAATCGCAATTTTCAATTTTTAATTAATCTCCGTTTTGGGGTCCCATACCCCACTGTGCGTCGGTATCCTGCAAAAAGTTGATGATTTAAAGTTAATGGCCATCTGTGCTTTTACTATTCTTGACTCTTTTAAACTATTATTTTTGGGAAAAGTTTGCATCATTAACTCCGTTTTACAAAAAAGTAGACTGGAGACCTTTTTAAAGGATACCGGCGATGATATATTCAAGTGAGGGGTACTTAACCAAAAAGTTTTTTCATGGTGATAACTGTGTCAAGGAATTTTATGCCTTAAAAAATCGAAAATATGCGCATATAACATGCACTTAAAATATAAAAATATACACTACAAACACATTAAATACGTATATATGAAATTAATATTAATTTTAACTCGAATGTCGAATAGGAATCATGGAGTTATTTCACTGCTTCACTGTATTCTTTTAAATTTTTTTTTTTTATAATATTTGACTTGTTATATAAGAATTTTGTTTTGTCATATTTTCATATAAAATTCCCACAATCAAATTTGCTTCCTATATCCACTGGTTATCGGCGTAAAATATTTTGTGATAATTTTTTGTAATTGAGATGAGTATTGTGTAACAAATTATAAAGCTACTTTTACCCAAAGATGTCCCACAAAAAGTAAAAGATCACTTTTTCAAGCGGTTGTTAATCAAAAATGCTAAATTATGTCACAAAAACTTGCATTTAATATAAACAAATTTAAAATATGCGCATAAATATTCAAAATTATGTATTTTTCTTAAAATATGCAAAAATGATTGAAGGAAATTTTGAAGAAAATTTCATGATTAGTAAAGATAACTTATCCTTGTCTATTTTAGAATGTTCTAAAAAATATGCATTTGCATAAGATTCCTTGCACTGATGATTACAAATCTTCTTTACAAATCGAAATCTGCAGTACATTATATATACGTACCTCATTATATGGCGTATGCGGAATGGATATTATAATTTACCAGGAATAAAAAGTTCAGCGTACACTTCCGGATATAAAGCAAATTCAAAAGACAATTTCGCCTTTTGATATTTTTCGTTATATCTTCGTCGTTTATAGTGGAATCTTTAAGTGTGGTATTTCGATGTTTTTGTCACGCAGAGACAATTTTTTTTTAGTGTCGGGTAAAGTTTTCAGTTTAACCTAAATGGAGTTTGAAATAGATAAAAAAAGCTTAGTTTCCTATTGTTTTGGTGCATTTTCAATATCAGATGTCTTTAATAAAATTTAACGAGCATTTCTTTGGTGGAAAATTTATTTCTCTATCTCGACTGCTCGTGCGTCCTTTTCATTCGTATTTCGAGAAAAGCCTGTAAAGGACCTTAAAGTGGTTTTTTTTTGTCGAATTTGTTTACGGTCCGATGAAGTTTTTATTTAAACATAATATAGAGTTTGAAATAGATCCTATAAAACAATTTTTTTTTCTATTGTTTTAGCGCATTTTATCAGATGTTTCAATTAAATTTAAGGAGAATTTTTTTTGTAGAAAATTTTAAGTCTCATCTCGACTCTTTATGAGACCTTTTCGTTCTTATTTCGAAAAAAGTCAGAAACGGACCCTAAAATGAGACTTTACAGCATCCAAATGTTTAACAAAAATGTTGCTCAGAGAATTCTACTTGGGGTGCTCTAAGTCTAATAATCGATATCTCCAATTATTACTTATCATTTTGTTACTTTTTAAAGCACTGTGTGAAAAGCGACCTAAATAATCAATGTTTCTATGTTTCTTATAGTTTTAATGCATTTTCTAAATCAGATGTCATCAATGAAATTTAACAAGAAGTTTTTTTTGTGAAACGTTTAAACTCTCTATCATTACTCCTTTCATGTAATTTTAGTTCTTATATCGAGAGTTGAGGAATGGGACTTTGCCCAGAGGCTGAAAGTTACTGATTGTCACTCACTTGGGAGTGACCAGAATCGATTCCTTTGCGGCACTGTCCAAGCAGCTAACTACTTCCGGTCTGAGACCAAATATTCCCTGGGCAATGACATTAAAGCAACCGCTTAGAAGTTAGCTAGAGTTAGAAGGCGAAACGTTGAGTAACCTAATCGGCATGCTACCACCGATGCGTCTTAGGAAGTAGGTAACAGAAGTTACTGAAGCTCAACACAGGCTCTCCTAGTGGCTTTGACAGCCCCAAGAAACTAGGATCGGGAGCGGTGGCCTAATAAGCCACTCTCCTTAAACAAACTTTATTATGAAAACACGGAAAATCACGCATCACGCTGATTTGTGTACACGCCCCGACGGAAGATAAAGACGATGAGATTAAAGATGCATTTTACGAGCGCCTAGAGGAAACATACTACCGGTGCCCTGGCCACGACATTAAAATTGTTCTGGGAGACTTTAATGCAAAAATAGGAAGGGAAGATGTTCTTGGTCCATCGATCGGTAAATTCAGCCTGCATACCGACACGTCAGACAACGAGTTTAGGCTGGTTAGCTTCGCAGCGGGAAGGAACATGGTAGTTAGTGGAACCAGATTCCAGCACAAAGATATCCACAGGGAAACTTGGCTATCCCTGCGATCAAAATACAAGAAATCAGATTGATCACGTGGTAATTGATGGAAGGCGTGTCTCAAGCGCTGCGTGTGATACGCGGTGCAAATATTGGCTCGGATCATTACCTGGTTGCAGCCAAGGTGCGCACAAGATTGAGCAGAGCGAAAAACGCACGTAACCAAACACAAAAAAAGCTGGACATCGCGAAGCTGCAAACCCCAGAGATAGCTACTGCCTACTCCTACCCGCTCTCCCAACTTTTACGACACAACGCCTCTACTTCTGACGTTCCCGATACACAGTGGCAGCATATTGCGCATTCCATGGCAACCGACGCAACAACCATGCTAGGATATGAAAAGCGGCGCTCAGACGAATCGTGGTACGATGAAGAATGTCGCATAGCGTCTGAGGAACAGGATGCTGCTTATAGGGCAACGCTACAGCCAATTGCAACCCGTGCTGTTAGGGAACGGCATAAGGAGAAAGCAAAACGGGCGAGACAGCTATTTAGGCGAAAAAAACGTCAGATGAAGGAACGGGAGAACGAGGATATTGAGCGATACAGGGATAGAGGTGAGGCCCGAAAATTTTACCAGAAAGTAAGAGCAAATGGATACGGTAATGGCCTCCCCACCTGTAAGGACAGTGATGGAAATCTGGTCACGGATACGCAAAGTGTGCTGCACATATGGAGAGAACACTTCCAGCAACTGCTGGTTCCAGAAGGCAGCGCATGAGAAGTTATTACGCCAATTGTCGACGACGGCTTATATTGCCCACCACCAAGTCAAGCCGAGGTACGAAGAGCAATATCGCGGCTGAAAAACAACAAAGCAGCCGGTGCCGACGGTCTGCCCGCAGAGCTCTTCAAGTCCGGTGGCGAGGAGCTAATAACGAGCATGCACCAGCTCCTGCGCACGGTTTGGCTTAAAGAGTGCATGCCCGACGATTGGAATGTAAGCGTATTATGTCCTGTGCTGAAAAAAGGTGATCCAAGTGTGTGCTCCAACTGCCGCGGGATCAGCATTTTAACCATCGCATATAAGGTCCTGTCGAGTGTGCTATGTGAAAGACTAAAGCCAGTGTTATCCAACCTGATTGGGCCTTATCAGTGTGGCTTTAGACCTGAAAAATCAACAACTGACCAGATTTTCACACTTCGGCAAATCCTGGGAAATACCCAAGAGAAACAGATCAACACGTACCATCTGCCTTTGACAGCCCGATACGGCAGAAATTACTTGAAGCCATGGCTGAGTTTGGTATTCCAGCGAAGCTGATACGTCTTTGCGGTATGACGCTGACTGACACGAAGTCTTCAGTGAAGATTGGCAAGGACTTTAAGGAGCCATTCTATACCAGACGAGACCTAAAACAAGGCGACGGCCTATCGTGCGATCTCTTCAACATTGTGATGGAGATGATAATGAGAAAAGCTGCAGTAAACACGAGTGGCACTATATTCAACAAAAGCCACATGCTACTCGCGTACGCTGATGACGTAGACATCATCGGTCGAAAACTGCGGGATGTGACTGCAGCCTTCTCAGGTATTCAGAAGGAATCAGCGAAAATGGGCCTAACGGTGAACGAGGACAAAACGAAGTTATTAGTTTCAACGAACAAAGAATCTACTCGTTTGGGAAACTGCGTGAACGTTGACAACTATAATTTCGAGGTGGTAGATAATTTTGTCTACCTAGGCTCCGCCATCAACAAAGCAAATAATGTCAGCCTAGAAATCCGGAGAAGAATAAATGCTTCTACGGACTAAGCAAGCGATTCAATGACAGAGCCCTCTCTCGACGAACCAAACTCCAGCTATACCAGCTACTGGTTCTACCTGTCTTAATGTATGGCTCAGAATCCTGGGTTATGACTAGTGTTTTTGATTTCCCGGCATTTTTCATTTCCCGGGATATCGGGATTTTTATTTCATTTTCCCGGGATCCCGGGAAATCCCGGTCCAGTACAAAAAATATATAATAAATGCCTGTAACTATTAAAAAAATTGTTTAAACTTTAATGCAAACAAAGAAATTTGAAATGAAACATACAAATCATTCTATAAATCTCGTGTTATGGTTTATTTGAAAAGTTGTTAATGCTTAGACAAGCTATTTTCGTGAAACCTGTATATGAGCAATCTCCTTATAGACTTAGAGTGGTGTACGAAGGGATTTTTCGAAATTCTTACAATTAGGTGGAAAAGAATTCTAACAAGCGAAAAACTGGAAAGATTATACACGCCAAACGGCAAAAGCTATCACCGTGGCAATGTATATGAGCAAGCTTCTTAAAAAATAAGAAGGCCGCTAGGAGGGATTTTTCGAATTCGTACTTTTTGGGGCAAAAAGGACCCAATCCAAACGATTACAGCGTTAATCCGATGGCATTTTTCAAAATTCGTTCTTAGGTGCTAAAAATGCCCCAAAAGGGGTAAAACTTATACAATCACCCAGACCAAAGGCTGAAGATAGCATCGCAAAAATCTATATGGGAATGCTTACTAACTAAACCAAGACCAAACGGTTTAAGGTAGAACAGCAAATAAGGGGCGGAGTATTAATTTTAGTGAGTAGTTGTGCCTAAAGTTATAAATGCGGGTATTGGGGTGAATATTTATTTTATGGAGCAGTTCCGCGATATGAAAGAATTTCGAACTTTTAGAAGGACAAACCCGAAAATGGGATAATACTGTTACCATCACCCAGACCAAAAAGCTAAAAGTGAAATCGCGACAACTCGATGTAAAACTTATTTTATATGGAAATTGTGCACTATGAAGGGATTTTTTTGAGATTCTTACTCCTTGAGATAAAAAGGGGATAAGTGTAATCATCGCTCAGACCAAACACCTAAAGGAACAATCACCCAGTACACCAACAGGGAAAGTTATATGTCAGTCAATTGGCTTATACGTTCGAATTTGTCGCTATATATTAAAGCACATTTAAAAGATAAACAACACATCGAGAGGCGGAAGACGATAGTGATAGTCAAGAAAATAGTTACTAATTTGTAATTTTATGGTAAAAATTTGGAACACTAAATAATTTATTTCGTAGTTTATCAGATTAAATAATCATAATGAAATCCCGGGAAATCCCGGTCGAATTCCCGGGATTCCGGGACAAAAAATTGGCCTGGATTCCCGGGATTTTTGTCCCGGGAATTCTCGGGACAAAAACACTAGTTATGACACAAGCCAATAAATCGGTTCTGGCGGTATTCGAGAGAAAAATGCTCCGTAAAATATATGGGCCCATCATCGTTAACGGAGGGTATCGGCGTCGTATGAATCATGAGCTGTACGAGCTGTAGACTGACATTGACGTGGTCAAACGCATTAAGGTGCAACGGTTGCGTTGGCTAGGTCATGTTGTACGCATGGACGAAGATGCTCCAGCTCAAAAAGTCTTCGACAATGAACTCGATGGACGGCGCAGAAGAGGGCGACCAAAACTCCGTTAGAAAGACCAGGTTACTGAGAACCTTACAGAACTCGGTGTGACTAACTGGAGAAGAAGCGCAGAAGATCGAGGCGCTTATAATATTTTTCTACGTGCGGTATATAATCCACTGGGATTGCATAGAAGTACCAGCTAAGTAAGTAAGTAATGATTCGGGTGCCAAAAAGTGACACCCTTGTCGTTCTCTAGTATGTTCCAACCCTTATTAAATAATATTTCACTCAATATTTACGTTATAAGATTACTATATAATTATCTCGCTCTTTCTTAACACTCTCTCTCTAATTCATCACTATTTATAATTTACACTTATATCATATTAAATATCTAATACCGTTATCACTAGGCTAAGTTTCTTGTTATTCAATAACTTAGTTTTTAGTTCAGCTCTGACATCCAAAGTGTTTTATTGTCTCTTGAAGACATAACAGTAAATAAAAGTAACAATAAATAGGCTTACAGACATCGCATCAAAAAAAATAATGGCACCACAGAGTTCTTGAAATGAATAACTTTCGTTGGAGTACACACACTTGAGCATTTACAAGTATACCTAAATTTACCGGTTTTTTTTGGACCTGTGAGCCACATACATAAGTCCTACGGCTAGTTTTTCGACATCATGCAGTATATTTTTAATTTCAATTAAAAATAGGTTAGGGTCGGTTAACCCAAGTCTTTAACAACATAGGGTGAAGGTATTTATTAGTATAAGTGACTTCAATTTCTGTACTGGTTCTCGTATCAAATGATATACATATAACCTCATCCTTATGGGTGTAAGTGAATTGAGGGAGTTCTTTTTTTCATTATCGTTCGTTATTTCCATTAATTTCATTACTTCTCTTTAGTTTTCTAATTCTTCTATTAAGCGTCCATTTGCCACTTTCCCCAACTTAAGTTGGGTGACATAATTTCAAGCGTGCCCACCAGATGTGGCATGTTGCGCAACTGACTGCTCGCAGATGTCATCACTTACGCACAATGACGTCGTTAAGCGTTCAGTGGCCGCCAGAGCTCATCGCGGTTAAGTGCGTGGGGTGAATGGAACCACAGTCGATAATTAATTCTTCCCCCGCTAGAGTAGCCAGAGAGACAAAGCCGCAAATTATCATCAATTGCTTTATAATCCGTCGTCGTTAATGATCTGTAAATTAAAGGCGCTCATTCATTTGTAAGCTTTGTAATATTGTACACGCCGCCAATCAACATAGTAAACTTTCAAGACCGACGACGCTTTGTGGACATCATTGACTGGTGTTCATCCAAAGATTGGCGTGACCGGCACGATGTCCCGACCAGCTAGCCAGTCAGCCAGCTTTACCGTTATTTAATTACAATGAATATGCAAATAATCACCCGTTAATATCTTTATTTTCTAATATTTCACAGTTTTATCACATGTGATGATCTGTGAAGAGTTTTTTTTTCTGCCTCTTATGACTTCATTGGCATGGATCATGGAAATCTTGCGAGAAAACAAAAATCAACTAAAAACATAAAACTGCCGATAATTACCAGAAAACTGCAACATGATTATGCATTAATGACATGATGATGACATTGCAGCGTTGACTGTGATGACTGTGGCGATAAACCTGGCCACAACAACAGAATAAAAACATTTAAGTAAAAAAGACAAAACAAACAACAACCCTACAGCAAGTCTGCTGTCATAAACATGGAAAATTAATATTTTCACTTGAAATATTTGTCTCACACACACGGAAAATTTGTGTCACATTTGTGCAGAGGAGAAAAAATCAACGAAATGTTGTTTACAAATACATTGTCTTCTTTGTGGCTGAAACCTAAAAATGGGGTCATCACCAAAGTTCCTAGACGTGGCTTAGCTCCCATATGTGGTCCACCCAGATTTCCATTAACGTCGGCGCAGAAACTTATCTATGGCGGAGGTACCATGTTGATAATGATGATTATACCGATGTGGGGTTTGTTTAGTATTCCCTCTTGGGCCATAAAACATCAAAATCTTGGAAAGGGTCGTAAAACGGCAGAGTAATAAGGATCGAAGGAAATTTAAACAAAAAAAATATGTTACAAATTTCTTTTATGTATGTTTAATTTCAATAAAAATCCAAAATTTGTAAAACAAACAAAGTCTTATCCTTTTATGAACCAGCAAGGCTTTGACGCCCCCAACTTAAAAACCCCAAAATCTGCAATTATTTATTTTGCCTCAACAGCTTTAACCCATTAACATGTTGCTAATAAAACTTTAATTCAATACATTGCAACCGCGACCGCCATTACATTTGCCCTACTTACACGTAAGATTTCGCTCAAAAGAAATTTTATTTCCTGTGCATACAAGTGCCCATACCACAATGAAACTCTTTCGCCTCCAGCGAACGCGCCCTGTTTTAATGTCGCATTACTCAATGACGCACATTGAATTGCACGGAAGTTAAATTCTGACGCGATCTTGAGAAAATCACAGAGTTGGCCGCTCCTATTCCCTACGATCGTAAACTGTCGACGATCATGCAAATTGATATAGTCGTTCGCACATTTTTACTTTGATCTTTGCACTGCAGTGCACCACGAACGACTCTCGCACGCAAGTGCCTTGCACTGCGCATGTGTGCATTATTGCGCAGCCTCTTATTCGCATGCCCAGACAAATAAGCCGCATGTGCGAATGTGTGTGCCAACGTACGATTTATTGCCTAATTGAAAGTTGAAGGAAGGAAAAAGAAAAGTGAAAGAAGACGGAAAGACTTCCCAAAAGAGAGTGAAACCAAGTGGCAGTGCCGCCAACATCATCACCAGTCGAACAGCCTCACTAGTGGAGCAAAATTCAATCCAAACAAGAAAGCAATCAAGCAAACCTTCTTAAGCTGCCCGATCGTTAATTCAGATCTCGCACAGATTCCAATACAGGGGGAAAAGGTAAACGAAACAAAACAAAAAAAACGTGGTGGTGTTTGGTGCTGGTGATTAAAGAAAAAGTGACAAGATCATTATTACCGGCTATGGATCATTGATTACGGCGAACGACGGCGACAACGACGCAGCAGTAACAGCGGCAACAGCAACAGATTTCACGACTTTAAGCGTTGCAACGCAGACATTGCAATATTCTGGGTCATCAGCGATAAATAAAGCATTGACTGTTGACTGAACTCTAGACTCGGCATAATATAAGTAAACGAACCGTCAGTCCTTCAGTTAAGGCGAATAAAAATTTGGCTCTAGGGTGATGCAAAATCCGACCGAATGAGCAGAATATAGTGGACATATAAAAATCTATAATATAAAAATAAGTCGCTGAATGTGTTGCTAAGCGCAAAACTCGAGAACGGCTGGACCGATTTGGCTCAATTTTTTTTCAGTTATTCGTAATTGCCAGGAGCTGGTTTTTACGAAAGAACATTTTGGAAAACCTTCCGGAAAAGTCGGGAAATTGGAAAAATCGAAAACTGAATTTTTGTATGAAACTTTGTGTGTAATTGTTACGAATGATTTTTCGATGGAAAAATAAAAAAATTTTGTTGGAAAATTCGGAAAAATTCGAAAAATTTTAATTCTATTTTTCGACGAAATTTAGCCTTTTGTCGTAAGATTTGATAGTTTTGAACGATGTAACTTGCGAAAAATTTCGGATAATTATTCCGAAATGACTTTCCGAATGGAAAAGTAGATAAAGTCTCGGTGGAAAGCTCGGAAAATTACGAAAAAAATCGAAAAATTTTAATTTTTTCGGAAAAATTTTGCATTTCATCGCCTGATTTGAGGAAAATCGGAAATTAAATTTTTGTCGGTTTTCGAATGGAAAAATAGAAAATTTTAGTTGGAAAATTATGGAAAATGCCAAAAAAATTCTTTTTTTTCGACTTTTGCATTTTATCGTATGTTTTGGTAATTTTGGCGATGTAAATGTGGTCAATTTCGAACAACTATGACTTCGAATGGAAAAATAGAATAATTATTGGTGTAAAACTAGGAAAATTCCGGAAAAAAATCGAAAGATTTGGATGCCTTCGAGGAAATCGTCCATTGTATCGCTTGATTTGATAATTTCAGACGACATAAAGGTGCAAAATTCGTTGTGTTAAATTTATTAAGGGAGAACGTTGCCGCAGTTTGCTCTATTTTTTTTTCAATTGTTTGTAATTGGCAGGAATTTTTTATGCCAGGAAATTTTGGGAAAATTCTTAGGAAAAGCCGGGAAATTTGAGTGCAATTGTGACGAAATGGCTTTTCGATTTTCCGGAAGAGCGCAAAAAATTTAGATTTTTTTATCGACGAAATTTTGCAGTTTTCGCATGATTTTATGTTTATTTATAAAAATGGTGTTAAAAAAGTATAGTAATTCATCAATTGAGAACGGCTGGACCGATTTTGCTGAAATTTTTTTTCAGTTCGCAAATGCTATTAGAATGTTTATGTGAAAGATCCACCGGAAAAGCCGGGAAATTGGAATAACCGAAAATTGGTTTTTTGTATGAAATTTTAAATTTTTATTTTCGACGAAATTTAGCTTTTTGTCGTATGATTTGATAGTTTTGGACGATGTAACTGCGAAAAATTTTAGATAATTATTTCAACATGACCTTCCGAATGGAAAAATACACAAATTCTCGCTGGAAAATTCCGGAAAAAAAACGAAAAATTTGAATTTTTTCGGCAAAATTTTTAATTACATCGCTTGATTTGATGAAAATTGCAAATTGAATTTTTGTGTAAAATTTTGTTCTCAATTGTTTTCGAATGGAAAAATAGAAAATTGTTGTTGGAAAATTCGGACAAATGCCAAAAATTTGATTGTGATCGAGAATTTTTGTTAGGAGATAACTGCATTTAAAGTTGTTCATATGAATATCGACGGTTTCACAGCTATTGCTGGGTGAGAATGTGAAATCACACGATATTGTTCTCAAGCGTCGGGAGACTCATCGGTCATATGATACACTTTAATACCCGTTAAAGTTCTGCCGTGGAGAGGGTGAATATCACCACAATTTAAAAATGGTCAATACAACGACAAGTTTGTCTACAAGTCATCAGGAAAAGAAACGAACAAAAGGGTTCGCTCAAATAACTTTTATGCATATCGATCGCAAATTGCTATAGCTTTTGCACCATCTGCTGCCACATTGTTGAAAGGCGGTCGAACTGCATACTTAGCTTTGAAGTTGCCGATGAAACTTCTCACAGTTGACAAGCCATTGGGCACAATATCCAGAAGGTCGGCGAAATTGTTGCGAGAATGCAAAATCATCATTTGAGATGAATGCACGATATCGCATCAACGAGCCTTGGAAGTAGTTGTCCGAAAGATGAAGAATTTATGAGGTGATTCGAAACGATTTGGTGGGGCTATGACATTTCTGTCCGATGATTTTCGTCAAACTCTTCCGGCCATCCCAAAATCTACTGCTGCTGATGGAATTAATGTCTTTGTGGCGGAATGACAAGGAGTTGAAATTAACTACGAACATGAGAGTCACGTTGCAAAACGACCCATCGGCTACTGCATTTTCAAAATATCTACTGGCGCTTTGAAATGGCCCAATTCCTGTTGATGTTTCAACAGGATTGATGACATTCCCGTCAAATTTTTTCAAAGGAGAGGAAGTCCTTATCCCTCGAATTTCTATTATTCCAACCGATTTTCCCTTCCAATTCTAGCTAATTCAATTCCCCATTCGATTGGCTTTTGCGATGACAATCAATAAATCGCAAGGCCAATTATTGGAAGTTTGTGGGATCAACCGCGAATTTCTCAGTTTTTCGCGTGTTGGCAAACTGTCTTCATTATTTGTTTTAGCGCCGGAAAACAAATCGAAAAACATTGTTTATCAGACCGCTCTTCACTGATTTCGATTATATTCAAATAAATATCATTAAAATTTGAACTATATGTGTTTTAATATTACTCTGGAGCTTATATGAAGGCGTTAACTTGGAGCGAGACGAAGTTCGTCGAGTCAGAAGTTGTATGGCAGAACAACGTTTGCCGGGTCAGCTAGTATCAATATAAAAAAATATAAAAATATAAAAATATAAAAATATAAAAATATAAAAATATAAAAATATAAAAATATAAAAATATAAAAACATAAAAATATATAAATATAAAAATATAAAAATATAAAAATATAAAAATATAAAAATATAAAAATATAAAAATATAAAAATATAAAAATATAAAAAATATTCAAAGTTTACAAAGTTTACAAAATATTAAAAATATTTAAAATTATAGTGCTATAGTTCGGTTAAAGATCTATTCTATTGGTAATTCGTGATTATTACCAATAGGTTTTTGTTCAAGTGTTGTGAAATATATTATGAGACAGCGAGTAAGGCGTATAATGTTATTTCGACATTCACCACAATGCCTCGTCAACGCCCTTTGCTGCGACTTCTCCACTATCATCACAAACCTTAAGGGAAGAAAGTTACTCAATTTAATTTCCAACCTTAGGGATGAGGGTATATATAATTTGATACGAAAAAAAGTGTAACGCATTGAAGGAGACGAGTTAGACCTCAAGTATCTTACGACCAAATTCGTTTCAAGACTTTTTAAGACGATTGAGCTATGTCCGTCTGTCTGGCTGGATGGCTGGTCAGCAGGATAACTCGAGTAAATCTTAACGGATCTGTATGAAAATTTGCCAGTATTAATATTTTTCAGAACGAACTTATGGGATTGTAAATGGGCAAAATAGCCCCACCCCTTCTGGTATCTTCCATACAAAATTACCTATTTGTGGATAATTTATATTTCTTTCATAACTTCCAAACGGACGATCGTAGGATATTTGAATTTGGTCAGTTTATTTATATTGCAAAAGTAGACAAACTCTAAGAAAACCGAAACCTTTGGCATACCCCTTCTGTTACCTCCCATACAAACGAACTAATTGACATACTTATCTTTTTTGTACATACATACTTATCTTTTTTGTTAGTAAACTAAATTTACTCAAATTTTGAGTATGATGTTCGCTTATGAAAATGGGACTCAGGAATATGGACTATATGGGTTCACTTCTTCTGGTACCTCCCATACAAAATTACCTATTTTTGGAAAATTAATATTTCTCCTATATCTTCCAAACGGACTCTTGGGGGGTAATGAAAATTGGTCGATTAATTTATATTGTTATAGGAGGCAAAACCCCAGAAAACCTAACTATTTGACACACCCCTTCTGGTACCTCCCATACAAATGACCGAACTCACCCCCATAGTCTTACAAATATATCTTCTTTGTAAGTACACTCAATTCAGTCAAATTATACGTAATTTGTACGCTTATAAAAATATGAATCAGGAGTGAATATGGAATATATCGGGTCACCCCTTCTGGTACCTCCCATACAAACAGACCTATTTTTGGAAAATTAATATTTCTCCTATAACTTCCAAACGGACTTCTGGGGGGTAATGAAACTCAGTCGGTTAATTTATATTGTGATAGGAGGCGAAACCTCAGAAAAACCTAACTATTTGACACACTCCTTCTAGTACCTCCCATACAAAGGACCGAACTCACCCCTAGAATCTTACATACATATCTTTTTTTGTAAGTACACTGAATTCAGTAAAATTTTTTGTATACGTACTCAAATTTTCATACGTACAAAATTTGAGTCAGGAATGAATAAGGACTGTATCGGTTCACCCCTTTAAGGTACCCCCTATCAAAATTACCTTTTTTTTGAAAAATTTATATTTCTCACATAAATTCCAAACCGGCACCTATACCACCTACACAAATAAGTAAAGTTTTGGACGATTTTGCACCACAAGCAGGGGAAAAATTATACATAAGTAATTTAATTTTAATTAAAAATCTACTAATTTCAATAACTCAAGACTTCAACAATATCTTATTTTAGGTGATGGTATTTATCAGTCAGTTTACCTGATGGTATAAAAAGTAAAGTGGGACCCGCCGTGGCATAGTAGTTAGAACACGCGACTACCATGCGGGAGATCGCAGGTTCAAACCTGGCTCCAGTCATTTTTAAAAATTGTTCTTTCATTGTCGGCTCCCCTCGAATGTTGTTGACATCAACTTCGCAGTATTAAGTGTCGAGTCAATCGGCGTGTCTAGTAAGAGCTTCTCAAACAGTGACGTTTCGCATTCGTCGATAAACAAGTAGGTGCCGTTAGTTGTGAATCTAAAAATAGAAAGCGTGTTAATTCACAACAACGCGAGAAGCTATCCCATACCTCATTCGTGGGGTGCAAAGGGGAATTAAGTTTTTTTTTTTCTTTATAAAAAGTAAAATATTTAAATTATTCGACATTGAGTAACGCGTGGCAGCATTTGAAAAGAGGCAACAAAGACAAATCAAAAGCTAATTGTCAAAAATGTCCAAAAAATTTTAAATGCCACGGAAATACAACTTCTTCGCTTCTTTGCCATTTCCAAAATATGCATCACATACATACATCCTCATCATGAATATTCCAAAGAACAACCAACATCGTCTAGTATATCTGCAGGAGCAGTAATTGACAAATATGTGGAAAAGAATCATTGTCTCAAGAAGTTTTGCAGAGGATGGAATGTCGGTCAGAGCATTTAAAAAGTCCACGATAATAAACTCATTCCTGCGAACAAGAGGTTTTGGACATGCCGGCAAGTGAAACAGCCATTTGGAAACATCTGGATTGCTTTTATTTAAAAAAGAAGGCTGTACTTATATAAAACATTCTAAAGTAACAACAATCAAATGGTCGATTTTCCATTGTTGGAAGTACTATTTTTAAACACTGCTTTCTTTTTTCTCGTTTTATTTTATTCGATTAATCGTTTAATCGAATAATTTGATTGGGATTTGTTCGGTTAATTGTGAGATTGAAATTTACGATTAACGATTAATCGAATAATCAATAAACCCGAATAAATGGGTACCCTAGAAGATATATTAATAACCCAAATTTTCCTCATTATTAGATAATTAAAAACTTAAATTTTTGCCCAATTTCGCCTTAAAACATCAAGTCCAAGATGGTTTAAGCTGCGCCTTCCGATCACCCTACTAGCCTGTAATACCCCTTCCCACTCTACCTAACTGTTGAATACCCCACACTGTAATTTGATCAATTGCTGCAGCAAGTTGGTTTGCTGCACCTTTAACATCATTTAAGTTCAACCACAGCAATCATTCTTGTGCGCATGCGCAGCAGCACTCACTCACTAACTGCTCAGCTTAGGCAATTTCCAAGGATCGTAGAAAGGCCCCTGTGAAATTCTGTGCATGCCAAGATGTAGCGATGGAGCATACTGTGAACCTGTTTGAAATTTCACCGAATGAAAACTAAAAGTAGTCAGTCGCTGCAGTCACTGTTGTTATATGGTGGTGACTTAAATGTTGGACACTGAACTTGCAATTAACCGCATGTGGCTGGGTTGGCTGCTTGAATGTTTGGCATACAGCAGACATCCCAACGTTTGGGCAGAATTAACAAATTCACTTTTTCCTCTTCCCAAGCTTTGAAAGCATTGTCCGTGTCTGTGCATTTTCACAAAGGCGAACGAGCAGGAGGAGGGATGTGTCTTATTTTCGCTAAGATGGAAAAATTTAAACAGTGGTTTGAGAATGCTGTTTTTTTGTTTAATCCCTATTTTCTTCAAAAGCTTTAGTAGTGCTTGATTTAAACCATATTTTAACCACTGTCCCTCATGGTCATCATCACCACCTTCCTCATTGCCATGACCATGGTCGTATTTTTAACAGTTCGTTTGTTTTATTGGTGAACATTTCATTTGAACGCCGAACAGAGTGAATGAATGAGCATCGATCGATGTTTGTTTCATTTTTCCCAATTTCATTTTTGGGAAACTTCTTTGGCGTTATCGTTTACTGCGCCGCTGTTGCGTTTGTTGTTGGTGCAATTTGTTTTAAGGCATTGAAACCATTAAAGAAGGTCAATACGAGTCGCGTACTGAGATCGTGCTATTAAGCACTAAAAATCATTTCGATTTTATTTTTGGTTTTGTCTCAGTTTCATTTTATGGGTGTGCATGTGTATGTGTGTGGGGTGAAATTGTTGCAATGAAAGTTGTAAATCCGCAACAGAAAACAACAACATAAACAGTTTAGATACCACAAATCAAAATATTGTCGCTTAAGAAGGATGATGTGGGAAATAATTAACCGCGACTGTTGAATGGTAAATTTGGGTGCAAGTGGGAAATTTTGGTTTTAAAGGGAAAGGTCAGTGGATTTATCTTTACAGCGGCAGGAAAAGGGACATAGAAATCATAAATCTTTTATTTTTTTTATAGGTATACATAGAATTTTTACTTAGAATATTTTCCATACCCTTTAATAAATGAAGTATTCGAATATTTTTGTTTTTTATTTGCCACGAACATGACTTATTACAGCTTTTCCATCGCATTATAAACATTTCGTTTCGTTTTTTATTTAATTTAGAATTTTATTCAAACTGGCAACTGCTGACTCCATTCAAATTCAATAGAATTCAGCACGCAGTCGTCTATTTCCACTCAAGTTATCATAAATCAATCTTATGGAAAACATTGTAATTCACCTCTTTGGAATTGCATAATCTCTGCGCACTTCGTATGTAGAGCCAAAGCCTCTTGGCAAAGCCACAACCGGAGCCAAGAAGCCAACGTATGTATCTCAGTCAAAAATATATCCACCCACTCACCTGATCTATTGAATAACAATAAATGAAAAGGCGATATCAGCGCCAAACACTGAATGAAACCATTCGTCCGTTGTTCTCTGCACCTTCAGACGGAGGGCGCAAAGAGAGCAGAGAGGGAAAACAAACGGAATTGTAAAGCCGGGTCTGTAAAACAAACAATTTTCTGTCTTGTTTTTATTATTGCAATATTTACACGCTACGCATAATGCCTGAATTGTAAATAGAGATACGAACACTCGTGCACCCGATGGCAGAAGGTTGTGTGTGGAGTGAAGGGGTGTTGTGCTGCCAGTGAGTACGCGAGTGTTTCGCCTTTGTATTACGAGTATTGCTTTGTATTATTTATGCACACCCAGTGGTCTATTTAGGAGAATTCATTATGTTTGGAATCAAGGTGTATAATGGATTTTTTTTGCAGTTCCAGCGTGCTCACCAGTGTACGAACGGGTAACTGTGTAAGCGTTCTTTAAAATGCTTGTAGCAGTAATGTACTAATGCCGTGTACACTGTAGGTCTGAGCACGAGGTGGTAGAGCAGCAAGAGTCCGGAAATTAGGCTGTCTAACTGAATGTGGGGATCCCTACAAGTGTGATTTTTCATATGAGATAATAATAAATAAAATAATAAAGTATAAAAATATTAAAAATTATAAAAATATTGCAATAATGAAAACATTAAATATATTGAAAACGATATAACTATTGCAAATAAACTAAAAATATCAAAAAATATTAGATATATCACAAATATTAAAAATATTTTAAATATAAAAAAATTCTTAATACAAAAATATTAACGGCCTTATTCATAAAAAATTTCTAAAGTGGATATGAAGCGTTTTTTAGCTATTGTATTGTTTAGCTCTAAAAAAACTTTCATAAGAAATTGTATTTATAAACATTTGTTATCAGTCCTTTAGCTTTATGTGATCCGGTGGCAACATAAACTATTTTGGTCATTAATGATGTATAAAAAGTAGTTTTATTTTCGGATACAAAAGCTTTATGATAGAATACAAAACATTTAGTTGCACTTATAATAACTAAAGAACGTTACTGTAGCACGATTTTTCATAGACTACGATTAACATGACGGTAAGAAACAGTTCAAGTAAAAAATGACATACAAAATTGAATTTGTTTTCTCTTGTTGAAATAATAATCGGATACAAATTACATTATTTCCTTGTTTTGATTGTTTATACATCATGAATATTATTTCATTATTTACAAATATTTTTTGAAGATTTTTGGAGAAATATTTTTTGAAATGGAATTCATGAATGAAAAGTTTCTATTTAGATACTTTTCTATGTGCGCAATGATTACGAAGACAATTTCCTACACGACGAATACATGCACCGGCTCTTTCCAATATGAAAAATGCCTACAAACTCAAAACAAATAAATTGTACAATTGTCAAGTTATTACATGCATAAAGTAGGGACAATCCTACTTTAACTTATTGAAGATATAAATCGTTTATGAATACTATTTTCTCGAAATTTGCTTAAAAATGGTTTATAAGCCTCTTACAACTTTTTATGAATAAGGCCGCTCAGGCTACTCTTAGTGACAGACGTATTAAAAACAGCTCTCTTACTCTCGTGAAATTATTTTTCAAAAATTCCTAAACGTAATTCCGACCATCGGAACGATGAAGACGCGATGCCTTCATCAAAAATACAAAAAACCGGGTCCAGAAAAAATTTCTGGACCCCTTTACAAATATTAGACAATGATGATGAAAGTGCTATTTCTGAAATGGACAGTGAAACAAATGTAAAAAGCCAGAAGTCATACATATCGCCAATTAAAGTGCTTACGCAAAACAGTGAAGTTGTATTGAAATTACTCAAAGACAAGAAGATAACACAATATTTAGCTAAAAAAATATCCATCGGTATTAAAATATTGTGTGAATCAACTGAAACATTTAATTTAATAAACGTTATTTTGCGTGAAAATAACTTTCAATTTTTCACTCATGAACCCAAAAACAAAAAGCCCTTTAAGGCTGTTATTCGCGGATTGGACAGCAAAACAGACATCGAAGTTAAAAACGAGCTAATTTCTCTCGGATTTAAATGTAATGACGTTAAAGTGGTAAAAAGAAACTTTGATACATATAGTGACACTATTTACATTGTTCACTTTGAAAGAGGTTTGGTCAAATTACATGAATTGAGAAAAAATGTGCGCGCATTGTTTCACATAATTGTTTCATGGGACTACCAACGTAAACTCAAAAACAAACCAGTTCAATGTCGTAAATGTCAAATGTTTGGACATGGAGAGAAGGGGTGCTGCGTTAAACCAAGATGCGCTAATTGTGCTGAGAAGCACAATACTATTGACTGCAAGGCAGAGAATAAAATTCAATGTGCTAACTGCGGTGACAAACATAAATCTACTGATCTCTCATGCCCTAACCGCTCTAGTTATTTAGAGTTGAGAGAGAAATTGGCAGTGAAAACACAACGTCCGAAAAAACATGTATCAACATTCAGCACAAATACTGAGAACTTTCCTGCTCTCAACAAAAATCTCCAAAACACAGCTAGCTTTGTAAACACCAATTGGAGACCAACTAGCAACAACAATAACATCACTGCTGTTAACAACATGACAAATGTAACTAACTCAGAAAATACTCTCTTCACTGAAGAAGAACTTTTGCGACTAACATCTGAGATGATATCTAAGCTACGTAATTGTACAAATAAAGAACAACAATTTAATGCTATTGCACAGCTAGCAATTAAGTTTGTATATAATTGTAAATAATAAAATTGTCAAACTTAAAATTAGTATTCTGGAACTCAAGAAGTATCCGAAATAAGTATATTGAATTGAGTAGTTTTTTGATTTCCAACCATGTTGATATCTGCTTATTATCTGAGACTTGGCTCAGCAAAAATGATAAATTTTACGTTCCTAACTATAAATGCATTAGAAGAGATCGAGAAGAACAACTTGGCGGTGGAGTAGCTATCCTAATTAAAAATAATATTAATTTTAGACCAATTCCTAGTATTTGTACAGAGGTAATTAAAAATATAGGCATTGAAATACAATTAAATGAATGCGATGTTGTACAGCTTTATAGTGTTTACTTTCCTGGAGGTCAGAACAACAGTATTAGTCGAGGTCATTTTAGGTCTGATTTGAGAAAAATGCTAAACACAAATTCAAACTTTATTTTCTGTGGTGATTTTAACGCCAGGCATCGCGACTGGAATTGTCTTCGAGCTAATGCTTGGGGAAATGTTCTTAATGAGATTGGTTCTTCGTTTCCTATAACGATTTCATTTCCTAATTCTCCCACATATATTCCAGCTGCTTCTCGTTCAAATCCTTCTACACTTGATCTGATTCTTACCAACATACCTCAACACATCTCATGTCCGTGTACAATTAATGATCTTTAATCCGATCATCTACCAGTTGTTTTTAATTTGACTTCGAGTATACAAATTTCAACTAAGAAAAAATATAATTTCTCTCGCGCTGATTGGAAATCGTACAAAAGGTACTTAAGGACTCATCTAAATTTAGAGCGTGTTAACGTTGATTGCATCACTGATATTGACAATCACATAAATATTTTTACAACTACCTTATTAGAAGGCATTAGAAAATGTGTACCCCTATGTCCTATTAAGTCAAAATTTGTGAAACTACCAGAACACGTTCTAAAACTTATTAAAACAAGAAATTTATTTAGAAGAGATTGGTTAAGATACAGACAAATATCTGATCTTGAATTTATGAGGAAATACACAATTCTTATTCGCAACGAGATTCGTCTCTTTAGAAATTGTAGGTGGAATAACATGTTAAGTACACTTGACCCTAGATCCAAACCTTTTTGGAATGTGTCTAAAATTCTAAAGAAGAAGTCTGTTTATTATCATGGCCTACGTATAGGTGACAATACGGTTATTTCTGATATCGACAAAGCAAATGCATTTGCCAACACTTTTAATTCAAATCACAAAATATCTGAAAACCTTGGGACAAGTTGTCATAATAGGCATGTTGATGAAGTTGTTAACTGCTTTAATGAAAAAGTCATATCTACACCAGAGTCAGAAAAAGTGTCGGTCGATGAGGTAAAATCACTTATTTGTTCTATGAGAAAAAACAAATCTTGCGGACTAGATGAGATAGGCAATGAAATGTTAAAACATCTCCCTCATAGCGTTATATCGTATTTAACTGTCATTTTTAACGCATGTTTAATGTTTCAATACTTTCCTGAAAGCTGGAAAACTGCAAAGGTAATACCTATTCCTAAGCCAGGCACGACCCCTCACTCGCCTGGAAATTATAGGCCAATAAGTCTTTTGAGTTCTCTTGGGAAATTATTTGAAAAAATTTTAAAAGGAAAAATTATAACATTTGTTGAATCGAACAAAATTTTGCCAAATGAACAGTTCGGATTCAGAACCGCTCACTCAACTATTCACCAGATAAAGAGAATTTGTAATGATGTCAAGTCTGGACTTAGCTCAGGAAAATCAACTGGGTTAGTGTTGTTAGATGTTGAGAAGGCCTTTGATTCTGTCTGGCATTATGGTCTGGTATATAAGCTTATTAATTTTCAGTTTCCATCATATCTTGTTCGACTCATCAAAAATTTTTTAACACACAGGCGGTTTTGCGTGTGCGTTAACGATACATTTTCTGATCTTAAAGAAATAACAGCAGGAGGTCCTCAGGGTTCAGTTTTAGGGCCCATTTTGTATAACATTTTTACGTCTGATATGCCTAGTTTAAATTCATGCAAATTTGCTGCATATGCAGATGATATTGGTTTATATTGTACTCATGTTCTAAGCCAAGATGTCCTGACCGAACTTCAATGCGCCCTTGACAAATTAGTCAAATATTACTTCAAGTGGAAAATAAAACTTAATGCAGACAAAACACAAGCTATTTATTTTTCTCGAAAAAGAAAGTCCTGTTTTTTACCCAGCATTAATTTAAAAATATCTTGCAGTGATATACCATGGTTGGAAAATGTTAAATATTTAGGCATTCACTTAGATAAGAAACTTACTTTTAATTTCCATATTTCATGCACTATTGATAAAATTAAATTATACACTAAAATCCTGTATCCCTTTATAAATAGAAACTCAGCTTTGAGTATTGCAAACAAAATTGTAATCATCAAGATGATTTTTCAAGCTATACTGCTATACGGTTGTCCAATATGGGGCAATTGTGCTATGTCGCACCTTAAACGATTACAAATTGCCCAAAACAAAGTTCTTAAAATGGCTTTAAATTTACCTTGGCATTTTCCGACAGCAGTTCTGCATACTATTTCCGGTGTTCAAACAGTTATTGAAGCCATTGAAAAAATTTCAAGCCGTTTTCAGTTAAATTGTTCTGTTTCTGACAATCCTCTTATCCTAAATTTGTTTGTATGATTAATTACGCAGACATCTTTAGTTAATACTTTGATTTACTTAATGGAAGGTTTTTGTTGATAGTTTTCCTTCTGATTAATATTATTTGCTTATTCTATATACATTTTTTTTTTTTCTTAAAAATTATATTAAATACTTTAGATATAAGGCTAAACCAAATCTGTGCAATAACAAGTAGTTTGTAAACAGAATGTAATATTTGCTATTAAATAAAGAATTGAATTGAATTTATGAATAAGGCCGTAAATCTATAAGAAATATTGAAATATGTAAGAAAATAAAAATATTAAAAATATTAAAACCATTAAAAATATTAAAATCATTAAAAAACATTAAAAATAATAATAATAAAAATCTATATATATAAAAAATTGTTGCAAGTGTGTTGTGACTTTATAACTTACGAACGGCTTAACCGATTTGCTTAAATTTTTTTGTATGCGTTTGGGTGGCTCCCCGGTTGGTTTATATTTACAATTCGGTCCCATTGGACAAAGGGGCGTGGCACCGCTGATACAACTTGAAAATCAAAAGGGCTTTATCTCATGAACTATCAGAGGTATGAAAATGAGATTTGGTATATATATTGTTGGAGCAGTATTAATTACAGCCAGCGTGGAAGTGGGGGTGCCACGCCCCCTTTTCAAAACCACTCTGCAGGCTTTCCCAATAGACAGATTGATACGAAAATTTTACCAAGTGGTACTGATGACCTGTAGATAGTCCCTGGCTATATTTGGTTGTGATTGGATAAAGGGGCGTGGCACCGCCCATACAACATGAAAATAAAAAGGGCTATATCTCATGAACTAAAAGCGGTGTAATATGAAGATGAGATTTGTTACATATGTTGTTGTTTCAGTATAAATTACAGTAAGAGTGGAAGTGGGCTGTACCACACCCCTTTTAAAATAAACTGTTATAACTGTCAAAATTCCACAGTATATTGCAGTTCGCCTAGAAATATGAACAGTAAGGTGCGCCAGTTTTTTTTATTCGCAAAAATTGTAACCAAATCTACGATGAATTGTTAGAAAATGTCACCAATAAACTTTGTGTGTAATATCAATTCCTAGCTCGCGCTGGGAAAGCTTAATTTAGTGCAGAAAACATAAATTTTGATTGAAGTGTCTTAAAGCTAAAGGCTGTACGCTTTCAATAATCATGGGGCAACGAACGTCACTTCTAAAAGAAGCGCAAAACGGAGTAAATAAACGAAAAATCCTTTTATCTTAAAAAAAGTATCAGCTAGGATTTTGATTCATGTGGATTTTTAATGTACAATTGACCCCCAACAAAACCCCATTTACCGTTTTTGTTGCCATTTTAGGTCAACCAATTCGTTATTCGGGCGAGGTGTGTGAAGTGTGATAGACTTTCATTGAGACTTTCTTTGAAAAATCACCATGTAAAGACTACACAAGAACAACGTTTACAAATCTTGCAAATTTATTTCAAAATGCGCGTTCTGTTTGCCCTTTGTGAAGTTTATGGTGAATATACTCATCCATCTGAGCAGCTAATAGAAGCCATCGACGGTGTAGACGTAAGTGTGACAGGGAACTCGAATTTATCGAACCAACGCCGTTCTCAGCAACTCGGTCTCTGCACATGCTGAGGAAAGATCTTGGCCTTTATTCATATATCCAACTGGTAGAAGAACTAAAACCAGTGGACGATCAATTAATTTTTTTTATCATGTCATTGCACATTATTTGAAGGAGAAATGGTTCCAATACGACGGCGTAAAATGCCATACAGCGCGTGAGATCATCACTTTGTAATGCCAAACGTTGGTGACCGAATTATGTCATAGAATGGTAATATGAGTTTAATACAAAGATAGTATTCGGAAATATTCTTGATCCATGTGAGAAGAAGACACGGCAAAAGAGGTTTTTATGGCTAAAGGCATGAAGCTTCAAACAAAATTTTCATTTTCGGTCAATAGGCGGGGAAGGCATGTCAAAAGTGTTTTTTTACGCCCAAAGAGATAGTATACTGACGGTTACCGCTACTACATTGAATTTTGATCTGTAACGGAATGTCTGTTTCCGATTTGTAAAAGATATGACTTTGCTGATGAACTTTTTACTATCGTCATAGAGCCTATGATATTAAGAATTTAAAACAACAACACTTAATTTGTTAACTTTCATGTTAAGGAGTTGCTTGAAATTAGTTACATAAGTTAATAAACTCAACATATCATTATCGAGCTTAAGTACCGCATTCAAAGTACTTTGTAGACCTAAATGTGAAATGTATTACAAGTTAAAATGCAATAGCGAAGCATTGCCGGGCCCACTAGTAATAAAATAAAAATATTAAAATTATTAAAAATATTAAAAATATTAAAATTATTTAAACTATTAATAATATTAAAAATATAAAAAATATTAAATTTATTAAAATTATTAAAAGTATTAAAAATATTAAAACTACTAAAAATATTAAAATTATTAAAACTATTAATAATATTAAAAATATTTAAATTTTTACAAATATTAAAAATACTTAAAAATTTTAAAAATATTAAAAATATTTAGAAATACTTAATATACGTTTGTATAATATTAAAAATATTACAAATCTTTCACATTACATTTAATTGGAGACCACTCTTGTTCAAATCGTTGGATGCGTTTACGAATTATTCTCCAACAAGCTGATGCATCTCACAAAAAATTTGCAAAGTAATTAAAAAATGCATATCTTGAAAACTATAGAATTTTTGATTTACAAGAGTTTGTGTGAAATGGATTATGCGGACAGCTGGCAGGGCGGATTGTGTTAAAAGCTTCAAGAAACCATCGTTTCGTGAACGATGAACGGTTGGCGCATGCGCCAGAAACAAATTCTATGTAATTTTGTCTGATGGATAAAGCAAAGACAAGAGCTTGTGTGGATTATATTGACGTGTGGTCTTCGTTGATACCATTTTCGAATCGGTGTGTTTGGGCTTCAAGATGGTTTCTTGAAGCTTTTAACACTTAATCACTTAAAATATTTCTTTGCATACAAATTTCATTCAAATCAAGTACCGTGTTGCAGCAATGTAGGGTGTTGTCCATTAACCACTTCCTTGTGTACATATCGGAATGAATTTAAATTTGAATTCAATCCATTTTATTATGTTGTAAAATGTGGAAATATGTAGGGGAAATGTTTTTTTTTTGCTCTCTTGTAATTCGCAATCAAAATACACAGAAAAACTTTCATGAAAGTAAAGCACCATCATGGTGGAGGGGGGCGAGACAAACGCATAAACATAATGCACCTAATGCATCGTATGTCGTATCAATTTCATACTGAAGTAGCCATAAAACATTGTTGCCACTTTATGTTGCTGCAGGCTAAACTAGATTTTTCTACCGATTGCTATGGCCACAAAAGGTGTGGGAACAAAACCATAATGTTTTGCTTTCATTATTGATTTTTCATTCTATATTCACTAAGTATTTGACAACACACATCTTTGTCTCTCACTCACTGTTGGAAGCTGTTGAAGCTTTTGACCCACATTTTGGGGCTGTTGTGAAAAATGGTTCGTCTGCTTTCCACTGGTGCTCCCATAAGAATGCGAGAGTGTTACACATCGAAAAGATTTCATGTCCTGAAGCACCTTAATAAGGCTTTTAAATTCTGATGTTTCTAGCAGAGCTGTGTGAGTTCAAGCAGTGTTTGTGCCTAGATTCATATTGGCAACAAGTTGCCACCGCTGCACTCCGTTCGCTTGGAAACTCCCCATAAATCTTGTTTCATCTTTGCTTTTTTCTTTAACTTTTTGCATAAAAAGAAATAAACTTTTGCAATTTTAGAAATAAACAACTTTTTGCCTCATTCCCTCAGCAGCTGATAATGGCATTTCAGGTATATCAACCAAACCAAAGCACCCGACCACTCAGGGCATTATGGCAACAACACACAACAAAAAGTTGCATCTTAGATGGTGTTGCACAAACAAAAACGGCAACAGAAATATTTAACCGCCGTGCAAGTGAATCTTGAGAAATTTCCATGGGAAAACGGAGACGTTTACAATGGAAACGCAATGGAAGATGCCACCTTTGCAAAAGCGTATGCGTTTTTTTCCTTCCCCACTTCCACTGCAGCTTATTACAAAGTTTGTTTATGGTGTAGAACGCCAAAAGGCGGCACCAGGAAAAAAATAACCAGGCAGGTAATTAAGAATATGTCTGAGAATTTATGCACTTGGGAAAAGTTCCCAGAACACAGTTGATCACAAGAACAATTGCAAAGCTAAGGAAAGGGCAAAAAGAAAAACTTAAGACATTGCAGCTTGATACGGGTATTTAAAATTAATTCACAGGAAGAAAGAAATTTCACAGGTAAATGAGTGCGAAGGGGCATAAAAGAAGAACCAAAAAAAAATTATCACAGATTCAATGGATTTTATTGATGCATATTCATGGATTCCAAATGGGGATATGGATTATATAGTAATTTATATAACTAGATTATTTAGAAATTGTAAAATATTTTGAATGTGCAGAATATTTAGAAGATTTTTATTATTTTATATATTTTTTTATATTATATTTTCGATATTTATAAAATTTTTGGCAACAAATGCCAACCCAGTGTACCTCCCGTGTATTGATTTCTCTTGTTTTGTATTGTTGATCTGTATCTGTAAATAATGAGTTTGGTTTCATTGTTCGGTTCAAGATTTATTCTATTAATGCTAATAGAATTTGTTGACGTGTGGTCTTCGTTGATACCATTTTCGCACCGGAGTGTGTGAGCTTCACATTGATTGCTTGAAGCTTTTACCACTTAAGGTTGTGATAATAAGTGGAGAAGTCACAGCAAACGGAACTGAAGATGATGGTTTGGCAACCATCGAAATAGCTATCTGCCCTGCCAGCTGTCAACATAATCCATTTTACACAACTCTTGTAATACAAATTCTATTAGCGATAATAGAAAACTGATCTCAAACCGAACAATGGAAAACATATTCATACTTCTAACACATCGACAATAACAAACCAGAGCATACATACACGGGAGGTACACTGGGTTGGCATTTGTTTCCAAAAACAATTCTATGCAATTTTGTCCGATGAGCAAAGACAAGAGCTTGTGTGTATTATGTTGACGTGTGGTCTTCGTTGATACCATTTTCGCACCGGTGTGTGTGAGCTTCACATTGATAGCTTGAAGCTTTTAGCACTTAAGGTTGTGATAATGAGTGGAGAAGTCACAGCAAACGGAACTGAAGATGATGGTTTGGCAACCATCGAAATAGCTATCTGCCCTGCCAGCTGTCAACATAATCCATTTTACACAACTCTTGTAAAACAAATTCTATTAGCAATAATAGAAAAAAGATCTCAAACTGAAAATGAAAAACATATTCATATTTTTAAAATTTCTAATATTTTTTTAATTCTTAATATTTTTAATATTTTAAAATATTTTTATTATTTTTTATATTTTTAATTTTTTAATTTTGTTAATATTTTTAATATATTTAATATCTTAATATTTTTAATATTTTTAGTATTTTTATTATTTTTAATATTTTTAATATTTTTAATATTTTTAATATTTTTAATATTTTTAATATTTTTAATATTTTTAATATTTTTAATATTTTTAATATTTTCAATATTTTTAATATTTTTAATATTTTTAATATTTTTAGTATTTTTAATATTTTTTATACTATTAATATTTTTTATATTTTAATTTTGTTAATATTTTTTAAATTCTTAATATTTTTAATATTTTTATTATTTTCAATATTTTTATATTTTTAGTTTTGTTAATATCTTTAATGTATTTAATATCTTAATATTTTTAGTATTTTTAATATTTTTTATATTTTAAACATTTTTAATATTTTTAATATTTTTAATATTTTTAATATTTTTAATATTTTTAATATTTTTAATATTTTTAGTATTTTTAATATTTTTAATATTTTTTATAGTTTTAATATTTTTAATATTTTTAATATCCTATTAATATAATAAATGTGAATGTCCGTTTGTTTGTTTGTATGTTTGTTGCTCAATCACGCCTAAACGATTTCAATAAAATTTGGAGGACAGTTAGTGTACTGTGTGGAAATTGCTGTAGGCTATAATTTTTTTAATTTCTGACCCTATGGGCGGTGTGGGTGTGGCAATACTTTTTTTAGAGCTAGAGAGATAAAATTTGATACCCAGATAGTACTCGAAAACGCGAATATGAATATGCAGACGAAATTTGTATTGTTGACCCAATGGGCGGAGTGGGCGTGGTACAATTTATTTTAGAGCTAGAGAGCTAACATTTGATACGCAGATAGTACTCGACAACACGAATATGAATATGCACTGTGTACTGTGTGGAAATTGCCGTAGGCTATAATTTTTTTAATTTCTGACCCTATGGGCGGTGTGGGCGTGGCAATACATTTTTTAGAGCTAGAGAGACAAAAATTGATACCCAGATAGTACTCGAAAACGCGAATATGAATATGCAGACGAAATTTGTATTGTTGACCCAATGGGCGGAGTGGGCGTGGTACAATTTATTTTAGAGCTAGAGAGCTAACATTTGAAACCCGGATAGTACTCGACAACACGAATATGAATATACAGCCGAAATTTTTAATTTTTGACCCAATGGGCGGAGTGGGCGTGTCAAAACTTTTTTAGAGCTGGGGAGATATAATTTGATACCCAGGTAGTACTCGACAACACGCATATGAATAGGCAGACGAAATTTTAATTTTAGACCTAATGGGCGAAGTGGGCGTGGCACAATTTATTTTAGAGCTAGAGAGCTAACATTTGATACCCAGATAGTACTCGACAGCACGAATATAAATATGCAGACGAAATTTTAATTTTTGACCCAATGGGCGGAGTGGGCGTGTCAAAACTTTTTTAGAGCTAGGGAGATATAATTTGATACCCAGGTTGTACTCGACAACACGAATATGAATAGGCAGACGAAACTTTAACTGTTGACCCAATTGGCAGAGTGGCTGTCTCAAAACTTTTTTTAGAGCTAAAGAGATACATTTTTATATCCAAATAGTACTCGATATCAAGAATATGAATATGCAGACGAAATTTTGGTTTTGGACCAGTGGGCGGTGTGGGCGTGGAAAAACATATTTTTAGAGCGTGGCCAAACTGTATTTTAGCCCCAGAGATATAAAATTTGATATACAAATAGTACTCGACAATAGGAATATTAATATGCAGACAGAATTTAAATAATCGATCAGTGGGGGAAGGGGCGTGACAAAAATGTATTTTAGTCCTAGAGAAAACTTAATACACAGATAGTATTCGATAACACAAATATAAATTTGCAAACGAAATTTAAATTTTGGATCAGTGGGCGTGGAAAAACTGTATTTTAGCTCCAGAGAGATCGAATATGATTATGCGGACGAAATTTAAATTTTGGCCCAGGTGGGCGGAGGAGGTGTGGCAAAACTGTATTTTAGCCTTAGAAAGACAAAATTTGGTACACATATAGTATTCGGCAACACGAAAATAAATATGCAAACAGAATTAGAATTTTGGTTCAGTGGGCAGAGTGGGCGCGGCAAAACTATATTTAAGCCCTAGAGAGATAAAATTTAGCACCCAGATAGTACACTTTATCATGAATATGAATATGAAGACAAAATTTTAATATTAAGGGGGCATGGCAAAACTGTATTTAAGCCCTAGAGAGATACAATATAGTACTTTACAATTCGAATACAGTCAAAATTTAAATTTTAGATCAGTGGGCGGTGAAGGCTTTGCAAAGTACATTTATTGTCCCAGAAAAGCATTTAAGGTGTCAAATATTACTTTATTGGTACCAAAAAGTAGGACTTATTGTATTGAAAAGTACTTTTATTATGCACAAAAAGAAAAATTAATTGTGTCGCAGAGTACGTTTTTTTGTACCAAAAAGTACTTTAAATGTACTAATAAGTACTATTATTGTACCAAAAAGTTTTTTAATTGTTCCAAAAATTATATTTACTGTATCAAAAAGTTCTTTTATTTTTATCATGAAGTACTATTGCTGAAGCCAAAAGCAAGAACCAAAAGAATTATTTTTTTTAATTTATAATATTTTTAAATTTTATTTGCTGACACTTTTAACAACATGTTTTTCAGAATTGTGTCAGTAACGTTTGATGACGTTTAAGTTTGTTTTATCAATAGTTTTGGCAATATGTTCTCAGTTTTGGCAATTCTGACAAAACCACCTCATTTACACGATGCTGACACATTTTAAAGGGAAACACTGACAATGATGTCAGTATTGTAAATGAGTCTTTATTGTATTCAGCATACAGACATGAATATACCGGCAAAATATTTTTTTCGGCCGGCGGGAATGTGAAGATGAACTATTTTTTCCCGGTCGGTGGGCCGAGAGGAAAGTGGGAAAAATTTTTTAAGGTCTATATAAGGTAATAATTGTATACAGATAGATATGAACTTGCTAACGGATGTTTTAATTTCGGTAAGTTTGATCAGGTTAAGGAGTAACTTAGGGTAACGAATTGTTTACAGAGCGTACAAGAACGACGCTTACCCCTATAAGTAGGCGTTTCAAACATATTATAAGTTTTCGTCAATTTAGCAATAGCGAAGCATTGCCGGGTCCACTAGTTCTTAATATTTTTAATACTCTTAATATTTTTAATACTTTTAATATATTAATATTTTTAGCATTTTAAATATTTTTAATATTCTTAATATTTTAAAATATTTTTATTATTTTCAATATGGTTTATATTTTTATATATTAATATTTTTAAAAGTTTTAATATTTTTAATATTCTTAATATTTTTAATATTTTTAATATTTTTATTATTTTATTATTCTTACTATCTTAAAATATTTTTAATTTTTTTATTATTCTTAATATTTGTAATTTTGTTAATATATTTAGTTGTTTTAATGTCTTTATTATTTTGATAATATTTAGTATTTTTCTTATTTTTAATATTTCTAATGTTTTTATTTTTTTTTTTAATTTTGCTTTTTTTTATATTTTTAATATTTTTACTATTTTAAATATTTTTTACTTTTAATAAATTAATATTTTTATTTTAATATTTAAGGATTTAAAATACAATAAATAGTAAAACTACTTTGGATCTATATATTTTCACAACACCTCTGCCAGATGAGCGATACCGGTGTATCGCTCCTCAGGCCGCCATGCTATACTTTGCCCCAATTCGCAACATCTACACAACTTCTACACCTATGACCTATGCTATTAACCTTTTGCAGGCTATAACTCAGTTCCAATTTTGTTACGGTTTTGACCCACAAACCACCATGAAATTTATCACCGTTTGACTGAAATAAAATTGAAAAGGTTAACGAAACAAAAGGTTTTTCTTTTGTTTCTCAATATTGTTACCAATTTGGTAACAACGTAATGACTGTGCCAGAACAAACAAACGAACGAACGAAGACTTAACAACTTAGTGACAGCAATAGAAATAGTGAACGAGGCCCAAATGGGGTACACCCACCCACTTATCCAGTCAGCCGCTGTCGCCATCATCGTCGTCGTCGTCGCCACCACCAACACCACCGCCACTTGTTGATTTCAAATGTAAAAATGCTGCAAATTGGAAGGCGCGGCCGAGCACCTCTGAAAATAGAAACACCAAAGTTCCCCGAAATAAGAGAAGGAGACTAAAAAACGCTGCAGCAGCTAGTAAAAAAACCTATAGCAATTCATGCCCATTCGCCCTCCTGCGCTCATTCGACATTTGATGTAGGGCTTTTTTGCAGTTTTGTCGGCATTTCAGTTTTTTGTCTTTCTTGTTGTAAATCTCTGAATATTTATGAAACAAATTAGGGGGAAAAACTAAAACAATACACACACACAACGCCACAGAGAAAAATCATTACTCTACGATGGATTTTCATGTTTTGAAATTACGAATATCGTAAACAAGACAACGGCGACAGAGAATTTCGTAAAATCAATTTAGTTAATGGCTGATTTCAATAAAAGTGACAGATTTTTGTATGTGCGACCAATTGATGTACATATTTGAACTGAGACGACGCGGGATATAACATGTGCAACATGTTGCAACATAGTGTTTCACATGTGTATTAGGTGGTGTTGATGTAAGTGAATGGGGTGAAGAGACGACAATTATGGGATAAGGCACCGACTGATTGTGATAGTGAGGAATGTATAAAAAAAGATATAATATATATGTGCGATATGTTAAATATGCAAATAGAAAATATTATAAATATAAATATATATTCAAAATATCCCATCCTATCCTATTAATATTATAAATGTGAATGTTTGTTTGTACGTTTGTGGCTCAATCACGCCTAAACGGCTGAACAGATTCAATGATGTTTGGAAAATAGGTAGTTCTATATGGAAATTACGTAGGCTATATTTTTTTGGCAAAAAAAAAACGTGGCAAAACTTCTCTTAGAGCTAGAGAGATACAATTTGATACACAGATAGTACTCGGCAACATGAATATGAATATGCCGACGGAATTTTATTTTTGTGCCAGTAGGCGGAGTGGGTACGGCAAAACATTTTTTTAGAGCTAGAGAGATACAATTTAGTACGCAGATGGTACTCGACACCTCCGATTTAAATTTAGAGACGAATATTTTATTTAAATTTAAATTTCGGATCAGAGGGCGGAGAGGGCGTGGCAAAATTGTATTTTAGCCCTAGACAAATTAAATTTCTGACAAATTTTAAATGTGGGCTTGGTCAGAACAACATCCTGGCAATTTGAAATACATTAAAAAAAATTCGTCAAAATCCAAAAATTGAATTGCTCGTAAAAAAACTTAAAAGAACTGATCTAGAAAAACTGGGAGATACGTATATTTTTATTTCAGCTATATTTTCCGAATATGGTCAGTTTGATCATGGGTGAGGTCAAAAGTTTAAATTTGTCCTACAGTGTAGTACTCAACAACAGGAATATGAATATGTGTTCGAATTTTAAATTTCGGGTCAATGGGCGGAGGGGGCGTGACCAAACTGAATTTTTGCTCCAGAGAGATTAAATTTGATACACAGATAGTACGCGGCACTTCAGGTTCAAATTTCTCAATCAGTTGGCGAAAGGGGCGTAGTAAAACTGTATATACACATCTAAAATTCGTTACCATAAAGTACAATTTAGCTCAGCCAAACGTACATTTATTGTACCAAAAAGGAAATTTTATTGTACTAAAAAGTACATTTATTTTACTAAAAGGTAGTACTGTACTAAAAAGTACTATAATTGTGCAAAATTGTTTATTGTTCCAAAAAGTACATTTATGGTATCAGAAAGTATTTCATTGGTACCACAAAGTAAAATTTATGTTCTTTTATTGTACCAAAAAGAACTTTAAATGTACCAAAAAGTTCTTTATTTGTTACAAAAACTATTTTTGTTGTATCAAAAAGTTCTTTTATTTTAATCAAAAAGTACTGCAGTTGAAGCAAAAAGCAAGGACTGCAGCGTTTTTTTCTTAACTTCATAATATTTTTAAAATGTAATTGCTGGCACTTTTTCAGCATTTTGACAAAATGCTTTTCAGAGTTGTGTCAGTAAAGTGTAAGGACTATTTACATGGCGTCAGTTTGTTTTCCTAAAATTGAAACAAAATGAGATATCAATATGAAAGCAAGTGACCTTTGGCCAAAGGCACGTTATCTAAGATTACATCAATTTAAATTAAATTTAACTCATGCTCAAAATAATTGCTAGAAAATTGGCAGATACAAATTTTGCAGCACAATAAATTTTGTTTCGAAATATAATAATATAAACAAAGGTGATAATCTGAAATCCATTTTCTACATTTTTCAAACAGTTTACACCTAAAGATTGCTACCCCCTAGTAACTTGTTATTATTATCATTATTAGCCTTTAAAACAACTTGACACATATATTTATTTATATCTTAGTGCCTAAGTCAGAGGCCGAAATGATCAAAGATTTCCATTCGCTTCGATCTTGTGCGCACCGTCTCCAGTCAGTCCTACCAAGCAGCGTAAGTGATTCCTCCACCTGGTCCTTCCAATGTAGTCGCGGTCTCCCTCTTTTGCGCCGTTCTTCGAGGTCTTGATAGAATACCTTTCGCGCTGGAGTTTCCTCATCCATTCTCACGACATGGCCTAGCCAGCGTAATCGTTGCACTTTGATCCGCTTGACGACATCAATGTCGTGGTATAACTCGTACAACTCATGGTTCATCCGAATCCTAAACTCGCCGTTTACGCAAATGCGTCCATATATTTTGCGGAGTATTGTTCTCTCAAACACCGCCAGATGAGCTGCATCTGCCTGTGTAAGCACCCAAGATTCGGAGGCGTACAACAGGACCGGTAAAATTAGTACCTGGTACAGCTGGACTTTGGTAGTTCGAGATAGGGTGGTGTTTATAAAGTGCTCGCATAGTCCAAAGAAACACCTGTTAGCAAGCACTATTCTCCGTTTTATTTCGAGGCTGACACTGTTGTTCTTGTTCATGGCGGATCCAAGGTAGATAAATTCATCCACTACCTCAAAGCAATAGTTTTCAACGTTCACGCTGCGTCCCCAACGGGTGAATACTTTGTTCGATGATACCATTAACTTCGTCTTGTCCTCATTCACTGCCAGACCCATTTTCGCTGACTCCCTTTCAACTGATGAGAAAACAGCTGTTACCTCTCGCATCGTTCGACCGATAATGTCGATATCATCGGCATATGCGAGCAGCATGTGGCTCTTATTAAATATGGTGCCAGACATGTTAACCGCTGCTTTTCTTAACACCTTCTCCATCACTATGTTGAACAGCATACATGACAAAACCGTCACCCTGTCTAAGACCACTCGTCGTATCGAATGGTGCAGATAGATCCTTGCCAATCCGAACAGAGTATTTGGTATTCGTAAGGGTACACCGGCAGAGACGAATTATCTTCGCAGGTATAGCGAACTCAGACATGGCTTCGTATAGTCGATGCCTGATGGGACTATCGAAGGCAGCTTTGTAATCGACAAAGAGGTGGTAAGTGTCGATTTGCTTCTCATGGGTTTTCTCAAGAATCTGCCGTAGTGTAAATATCTGATCCGTCGTGGATTTGCCTGGTCTAAAGCCGCACTGATAAGGTCCAATCAGGTTTTCCACAATTTGCTTTAGACGTTCACACAGTATGCTAGACAGGACCAATCGGTAAGAGGCTAATTCCACGATAGTTTTTACACTTACTACGGTCACCTTTTTTGTAGACTAAGCTTTATTTACTTTAGTTCAACAATTTCTGAACATTTTCCAAAAAACGATCATTTAATCTTTTCTTAAGCCCCCCACCGGTGTAATATTCCGGACTGACTCATATGTTCTCTCTTATCTAAGATATACATATCTACCCACAAGTTCAACCAGTGTAACGACGTCTAAACAATTACAAATGACTTAATCTCCTCCATTGAAATGTCAATTCAACGCAGTGATATGTTCATATTTTTAGTGTTGTTGTTTTGGATTTTTCTTGTTGTAACAAATGAAGTCATTCACTATAAAACATAACACAACAGATAGTTCACACGAGTTTAACTGAATATGAAAATGCATTTAACAATTTTTCAAGTTTCATTCACCTAAAAAAATGGTCTTAACCAAACATTTGTAGTAATAAAGTAATGAAAACTGAAACATTGACAAAGAGACAGCCACAGATAGACATCGACATAGACACACGATGGCTTAGAACAACACAAATAAATGAAATATTTGTCATTTCCTATTTCCTCCTTCATAACTGTTCTGTTTGTCGAGACAAATGATGCTGAGTGATTTGAGAATTCTTTTGTTGAATGTCAAGACAAATTTCAACATGATACTGATGATGGGCGAAGCAGAGAACGGCGATGGTGATGTTGTCAGTGATGATGACGATGGTGATGATGATGATCATCAAGATCATAAACATGACTAGGTGGTTCTTTGACGCCAAATCTTTGTTTTTTTGTTTTGTTTTTGGTAGCGTAACATAAATTTGTGTCATGGCTCAGGTTATTCCTCTATATATGTATGTGACAAGATGATAAAGAAGGGGTGATCGGGAGAAAGAACAAATGAAGAAACATAAACATCTGCCTACTACTGCATAGGGAAAACTAATAAAAAACAAAAAACAACATTTTTTTAATGTCAATAAACTTTAATTACACAGTGTGATAGAAAGAAACGATACTATATTTCTGTTAGAGGCTGCTAAGTTCAATTAGAATATATTTTCAAAATTTCTAAAATTACTTCAAAATCTTGCATTGCGGGTAAAAAGCGGTATTTAGTTCCTTTACGCACTTAAAAGTCAGTAAAGTGGTTGAATATGAACTGAATTTAAGTTTCTTTATTGTCACTTTTCTAACGACATATATATTTATATAGATAACTTGTCTTATATGTCGGTTTTTTTTTGTCATATCATTATCTTGATATCTTTAATCCATCTTCATAAATCTAATTCCTATAGCCACACACAGATTTGATTTCAAAAATTACCTCCAATGCTCCTTTATACCACTGTGACCGCCGATTCGTCTACAGCGATCCATTATGACACCAAGAATTTGATGAATGTGTGCCAGGTCTAGATAAACAATTGTTGAGAAATACCTTCATTACACACATTACATGACGGCGAAAATGAGCTGGAGTCTCATGCCAACCAGCTAACATGGCCTGGAACCGTAACTTCCCCACTCCCCCAAACACCCTAAAAATCTATCCAACCATTCAGCCCGTCGTCGTCATTCTTGAATGCAGTGTTAATAGTTTCCAACAGCGACAACAGCGACCAAACTAGAAAGAATAAATGAAAGATAGAAAATAAAACATCATAATCTGCTCTAGAATGTGTCCAAAAATATATAAAAAAAAAAAGAATTTCGTTTATGTTACACAAAAACTAAATCGGAGACAAACGCACGCGATGCGATAGACTTGAGGCACCAGCATTGACAACAGCGGCACCGACACCGCTGCCCCAAAAAGAGTAACATGCTCCATATGTGCGCACCGCCACCTGAATTTGTAGAGCACCGGCCCACGCGCTCTCAAAAATGTCGACCAGGCGTACATTGTATGGGGCAACCGGCACGTTTGGAATGACCCAACAATAATGACTGCATTTGGCGGTTGTGTGACGCTGACATTCTATACCTATGGAATTGGAATTTGAAATGCCAGAAAATGCTCTACAATTTGTCACACTGCGGTTATGCAAGTGGTCATGTTAACTGTTTGCACTGCATGATAACAATGATACAAATGGGTAATGTTAAAGTATATGCCGACCGTGGCTAGCTGAAAGTGGACTAACATGTGGGAGGCCTGGATTCATGCTTTGTCGCTTTGATCGGAGGCCCCACTATGTTCTAGGTATTCTGGTAAATTGACATGTCTAGTAAAAGCTTTGGAAAAAGCTAACATTCCAATCATCATTTTGTTCATATATATCGTCGGTGTTGACAATTATTGATGATTTAAAGTTGAGATACTCATAAGATTTTTATTTCTTTGAATTTTTATATTTTTATATATTTATATATTTATATATTTATATTTTTATATTTTTATATTTTTATATTTTTATATATTTATATTTTTATATTTTTATATTTTTATATTTTTATATTTTTATATTTTTATATTTTTATATTTTTATATTTTTATATTTTTTATTTTTATATTTTTATATTTTTATATTTTTATATTTTTATATTTTTATATTTTTATATTTTTATATTTTTATATTTTTATATTTTTATATTTTTATATTTTTATATTTTTATATTTTTATATTTTTATATTTTTATATTTTTATATTTTTATATTTTTATATTTTTATATTTTTATATTTTTAAATTTTTAAATTTTTACATTTTTATATTTTTATATTTATATATTTTTATGTTTATATATTTTTATATTTTTATGTTTTTATATTTTTTTAAATATTTTTATATTTTTTTATATTTCTATATTTGTATATCTTTATATTTATATATTTATATATTTTTATATTTTTATATTTTTATATTTTTATATTTTTATATTTTTATATTTTTATATTTTTATATTTTTATATTTTTATATTTTTATATTTTTATATTTTTATATTTTTATATTTTTATATTTTTATATTTTTATATTTTTATATTTTTATATTTTTATATTTTTATATTTTTATATTTTTATATTTTTATATTTTTATATTTTTATATTTTTATATTTTTATATGCCTCGTCAGCGCCCTTTGCTGCGACTTCTCCACTATCATCACAAACGTTAAGGGAAGTAAGTTACTCAATTCTTATATTTTTATATTTTTTTTATATTTTTATATTTTTATATTTTCATATTTTTACCCACGCCTCTTTCCCCCCCAGATACCGCGCGAGCTGGGGTCCATTTAAGCTGAACATGACGGTGGTCTCGGCCACAAGTCACTTCAGCACTTCATGTTAAAGTGTTTATTTTTTTTTTTTGAATTGAATTGAATTGAATTGAATTGAATTGAATTAAATTGAATTGATTTGAATTAAATTGAAGTGAATTATATTGAATAGTATTGAATTTATAATATAAAAGTTATAATTGATCATTTCCACATATCACTGTTTTACGACGTGGGGCGTAACATCAGCCTAAAAACATCCTCATAATCCGGCATGTTTCCAATGCAATGGCTTTCGACATTTCATGTAAATGCGATGAAAGCCCCAATTCGTCGAGATGTTGCGAAACAGAGTTTACCACAATTCCAGTACTCGATATCACAATTGGGATAGTTTGCACAGTTGTTAGATGTTCCCGTTGCTTTACTTCAAACGCTAAGTCTGCATATTTAGATATTTTTTCACTAATGGTTCGATTCACGTTATCAGAAAGTGGAACTGCGACATCGATAACGTATCCAACCTTTCTGCATTTGTCTATCCAAATTATGTCTGGTCTGTTGGCGTTAATTGTCCGATCTGTTGACATTGATCGGTCCCAATACAGTTTAAAGTTTCTGCTCATTAGCACTACCTCCGGTTCATATCTGAAATATGGAAGTTTTTCCTCCAAGAAACCACTTCTAATCGCAAGGTTTTGATGGATTATTTTCGCCACGTCATTGTGCCTTTTGAGGTAGGCCGTACTCGCCATTATCGAACAACCATTGATGATGTGTTCTGTAGTTTCCGCAGCCTGGCCACATCGCCGGCAGTGATTATCAATGTCTTCATGCAGGATAACTCGGCGGAAATGCTTGGTGTGCATTATCCCATCCTGTATGGCCATTAAAAATCCTTCTGTTTCCGGAAACAGTTGTCCGTATTGGAAACATAATGTGGAGGCATGCTTATCCACATTTTCGAGTTCCAGTTGGTGTGGAAATTTGCCATGTATGGCTTTATGCTTCCATTGTTCCACTATATCGGCATCACTAGTAACATTATCCAGCGGTGTAAAACTAGGTGTTGATAGTTTTAGTGGGGTGTGGTTTGCGTCCAGATTTACCAGGATGGAATATCGGTCTATCTCCGATGCAGTTTCAAAGAAAAATTCCCGGAGACTGTGAATCTGGTTGTAATGTTGGTTTTTAATGTTAACCACACCCTGTCCGCCCAGATAACGTGGCAACATTACTCTTTCAATAGAAGCCTGTGGGTGGTGTTGTCTGTACCTTGTTAATGTCGTTCTTATTTTTCTTTGTGCTGAATTCAATTCCGTATCACTCCACGTTATTATCCCGAATGAGTATGTAAGTATTGGGATGGCATAGGTGTTAATTGCCCTAATCATGTTCATTGAATTCAGCTTAGTTGCACACAGTCTTCTTAATCTTGCCTCGCAGCGTTTTTTCAGAGCTTCCCTTATACTTGTGTGGTGGATTCCTTTCATTTCCTCCACTCCTAGATACTTATAGCATTGATCAGATTCCAACATTTCTATAGTACCATCATGGAGGGTAAACCCCTGCGAATGAACTACTTGTCCTCGTATCATTTCTATAGATTTACACTTGTCGAATCCAAATTCCATGCATATATCTCTGCTGAATGATTCTACAATATGTATTAGATTTGAGAGGTGGTATTTCGACCGAGCAAACAATTTTAGATCATCCATATACATAAGGTGGGTGACTGCGGACTGTCGCTGTTGATATTTTATGCGATATCCATTAGGGGAGTTGTTCAATGCTGTGCTCAGAGGTGAAAGGCTAAGACAAAACCACAATGGGCTAAATGTGTCTCCCTGAAAAATCCCTCTTTTAATTTGAATTTCCCTGGTAGTTATCCCGTTAAGTATGATTTTCGTCCTCCATGTGGGCATAATCCGTGCGAAAAAAGAAATTATTTGTTCGTCCACTCCGTTGTTCTTGAGTGTCTGAATTAGGTATGGGTGGGGTACGCTATCGAATGCTTTTCTATAATCTATATAGGCAACACTTAGGTTTCGTTGGTGGCAAATAGAATTTCTTGTAATTATTGCATCGATCGTAACCAATTCCTTGCAGCCTCTTGAATTTCTTGCACATCCCCTTTGCTCTATTGGTAGTAATTTGTTCCTAGTACAGTGGTCGTAAATTTTTTCAGATATGATACTAGTGAGCAGTTTATATACAGTTGGTAAACAAGTAATAGGGCGATAGTTTTCAGGGTTATCTGTATCACCGTTTTTATGCAGAAGATAAGTTCTGCCAGCTGTTAGAAAAGATGGAATTACCGCTTCCCCACTCAATATCTTATTCAGATGTAATACCAGATATGGGTGAGTACTAGTAAGATGTTTCAGCCAATAATTTTGTACTCCGTCAACTCCTGGTGCTTTCCAATTTTTCGTTTTGTTTAAAGCCGTTCGCAGGTCCGATTCAGTGATGGAACTAGATTGCATACGTTCTGTACTCATCATTTCATTCCATATTGGGTTTTCGGCGTATGTAGGAGCTGATTCCCACAATCCTCCCCAAAACGATTCTAAATCGTTCTGACCTGGAGTCGGTAAGTTATTGACCTGATCTTGGTTTCGTTTCTCGAGTTCCCGATAAAATTTTCGCTGGTTGAACTTAAAAAGACGATTCTCATCTCGTCTAATCTTGCTAGTCAGGTATCGTCGTAGTCTACTACTGACTGCCTGCAATATCTGCGTTTTACGGTCTATTATATCATCAAGGGTTCTGGGTGTTAATACCTCCATAGCTTCTGATCCTAAAATACGACTGACCTTTCGAATAAGATGTTGTGAACGGACCCCTCGTTTATATTGTGTCAGTCGTCCAATTTCCGCTCGCAGTCTGGTCTTTCTGCTTTCAAGGCGTCTTTGCCAAGGCGGTTTGTTGCATCTGCTCCGATTGCCATTATGAGTCACTTCGATTCTCACGCCACACATTTTGCACATAGTCAATGCTGCACAATATATTGCGCTGTGAACAGATTCTAAGGTATCATGCTCGTTTAGGAGATTTTCCAGGATGTTGTTAATATGCACCAAGTAGTTTTTTACCTTTCCATTAATCTGGATTTTCGGTATTTGGGGTCTACAAATGGGATCCAGCATTCCGTATTCTAAAATGGTTTCCTCGAATTTATCTAGAATTGTTTGGAATTGTATGTCTTCCTGACGATTTAAGGATCCTGCAACTTGGACATCGTTGCCTACTGCTTGGTCCGGGATTTCTGCTTGGTGGGACAATGTTTCACTATTTTGGGCACTTCTCTCTGCAACACTATTAGGAGCTTGGTTTAACCCCAAAATGTTTCCACTCATTGACGACCTCATCAAGCTCATACGATTGGATGATCTTATTTCCTCCTGTACCTCTCTTGATATTTCCATAAGTTCAACCTGAGATATCATATGGTTGATTGTGATGTTTCTGACCCTGGTTGCTATGCTTTGCTCATTTAGTCGATTTTGTAGGTGTTCATATAGGGAAATGAAATACATATATTGTCTATTTCGGTAACCTATTAGATTGTTTCCACATCTAGTGGCTTTATAATGACAACGCATAATATCCTTATTCATTTCATTAGTCCATCTTATGCGCTGTCTAGGTAGGCCTGCTCTTGTGGTCGAAGGTAATGAAACCCTCGAAACAGTAGGAGCGGGTTCGGGTCTCGCTGACGTTATGTCATTGTGAATTTGCAGACTATGGTTGGTTCGGGTTACCCCGGTGGGCAACGTCTGCTGAACTGCTCCACCACTACCGGCTCGTATGCTGCTCCCTCCAGCGGTAGCTCCAGAGTTCGCCCGGGCGCCCCCGGATGGCGACAGTTGAACAATTCTATTTCTAAGTCTTCTCTCCATTTATGGGTTGGTTTATAGTTTTCCTTCTAGGTTGTGAATTGATCCTGGTTTCGCTGCTCATTTTGGGCCTTACCAGTATGGGTGTCCCTGCCGATACAAAAAGTATCACTGGCATCGCCCCAAAACTCCTTGCAGTTACTCAGCCCCCCCACCACATCAAGGTGTCAATTCCCGGGGGGGTCATATTTTTATGTTTTTATACTTTTATATTTGTATACTTTTATATTTGTATATTTTTATATTTTTATACTTTTATATTTTTATATTTTTATATTTTTATATTTTTATATTTTTATATTTTTATATTTTTATATTTTTATATTTTTATATTTTTATATTTTTATATTTTTATATTTTTATATTTTTATATTATTATATTTTTATATTTTTATATTTTTATCAGATATGATACTAGTTAGTAGTTTATACAAAGTTGGTAAACAAGTAATAGGGCGATAGTTTTCAGGGTTATCTGTATCACCGTTTTTATGCATAAGATAAGTTCTGCCAGCTGTTAGAAAAGATGGAATTACCGCTTCCCCACTTAATATCTTATTCAGATGTAATACCAGATATGGGTGAGTACTAGTAAGATGTTTCAGCCAATAATTTTGTATTCCGTCAACTCCCGGTGCTTTCCAATTTTTCGTTTTGCGTAAAGCCAGTTGCAGGTCCGATTCAGTGATGGAACTAGAATGAATACGTTCTGGTTGCATCGCTTCAGTCCATATTGGGTTTTCGGTGTATGTAGGGTCTGATTCCCACAATCCTCCCCAAAACGATTCTAAATCTTCCTGACCCGGAGTCGGTAAGTTGTTGGCCTGATCTTGGTTTTCTTTCTTAAGTTCGCGATAAAATGTGCGCTGGTTAACCGTAAAAAGTCGATTCTCATCTCGTCTAATCTTGCTTGTCAGGTATCGTCGTAGTCTACTACTAACTGCCTGTAGTATCTGCGTTTTACGGTCTATTAAATCATCGAGGGTTCTGGGTGTTAATACCTCCATAGCTTCTGATCCTAACATACGACTGACCATTCGAATTAGATGTTGTGAACGGACCCCTCGTTTGTACTGAGTCAGTCGTCTAATTTCCGCTCGCAGTCTGGTCTTTCTGCTTTCAAGGCGTCTTTGCCAACTATGCCACTATGGGCCACTTCGATTCTCACGCCACACATTTTGCACACAGTTAATGCTGCACAATATATTGCGCTGTGAACAGATTCTAAGGTATCATGCTCGTTTAGGAGATTTTCCAGGATGTTGTTAATATGCACCAAGTAGTTTTTTACCTTTCCATTAATCTGGATTTTCGGTATTTGGGGTCTACAAATGGGATCCAGCATTCCGTATTCTAAAATGGTTTCCTCGAATTTGTCTAGAATTGTTTGGAATTGTATATCTTCTTGACGATTTAAGGATCCTGTAACTTGGACATCGTTGCCTACTGCTTGGTCCTGAATTTCTGCTTGGTGGGACAATGCTGCACTATTTTGGGCACTTCTCTCTGCATCACTATTAGGAGCTTGGCTTAACCCCAAAATGTTTCCACTCATTGAAGACCTCATCAAGCTTATTCGATTGGATGATCTTATTTCCTCCTGTACCTCTCTTGATATTTCCATCAGTTCAACCTGAGATATCATATGGTTGATTGTAATGTTTCTAACCCTGGTTGCTATGCTTTGCTCATTCAGCCGATATTGTAGGTGTTCATATAGGGAAATGAAATATATATATTGTCTATTTCGGTAACCTATTAGATTGTTTCCACATCTAGTGGCTTTATAATGACAACGCATAATATCCTTATTCATTTCATTAGTCCATCTTATGCGCTGTCTAGGTAGGCCTGCTCTTGTGGTCGAAGGTAATGAAACCCTCGAAACAGTAGGAGCGGGTTCGGGTCTCGCTGACGTTATGTCATTGTGAATTTGCAGACTATGGTTGGTTCGGGTTACCCCGGTGGGCAACGTCTGCTGAACTGCTCCACCACTACCGGCTCGTATGCTGCTCCCTCCAGCGGTAGCTCCAGAGTTCGCCCGGGCGCCCCCGGATGGCGACAGTTGAACAATTCTATTTCTAAGTCTTCTCTCCATTTATTGGTTGGTTTATAGTTTTCCTTCTAGGTTGTGAATTGATACTGGTTTCGCTGCTCATTTTGGGCCTTACCAGTATGGGTGCCCCTGCCGATACAAAAAGTATCACTGGCATCGCCCCAAAACTCCTTGCAGTTACTCAGCCCCCCCACCACATCAAGGTGCCAATTTTTATATTTTTATATTTTTATATATACCAACGATATGTAGTATTTCATGTATACGACTATATTTATTTAACCGAAATCTTTTGTATCTTCGAGTGATTGTGATAAAATCATATGTAGAACTGATATGTTTTTTAACCAAAAAATTTGCATTTAAATATATCATTTCTCAGTTCAAATCGAAATCTTCCATGTACATAACAGTTCGGATTGTCATGGTTACCATAGCAAACTCATATTTTAGAAATTAGGTTTAGTTTTTTAAATTATTCCAAAAATTTTAACTGTTCCCAAAATATTTTCCCAAGAAATCATATACACAACAAAAAGTTCTGTTAAGAAAAAAGTTAAGTCATTGCTTATGATTTCCACCTTCCTTTTAGCCAACTTACTTTATTAACGAATATTAAAATCCCATAAAATCTATAACACATTTCCACTTTCTACTTAGGTCGCCATCAACCCTTAAGGGTTACATTCAACCACATGATATACATATGTATTTAAATTTTATTTAATATGGCAAAATAGCGTAACCCCCCCCCCAACTGCTGTTGAATTTCCCTACTCATGCGAGTTTAATCGAATGACTCAGTTTATTTTCATTTCAATTGAAATCATTAAAGTTTGTGGTGTGGCCTAGTCCAACACAAAAAGTGTTCCATACAAAACCGAAACTGAACGAAAACCAACGTTAAGAATTACAAGGGGTCGTGCAATAACCTTTATATTCGGCGTTGACTTTGTTTGAATACTGCTGCTGCTGTATGCATCGTTATGCGATATGCATTTGCTACATGTTGCTCCTGTTGTCTGTTGGCCGCGTTGTTCTATAAGCCGCATTAAGACCATAGCGAGACCGTATCGAAAATATAGGCGTAGAACGGAAATGCCTGTCTGATGTATTTGTCGCTGTGGCTGTCGTTGTCGTTGTTGCTGTCTCGCTGTCCATTGCCTTTGTCTTCATTGTTTTGTTGAAATCATGTCACAATATTTCATTGTAAATAACGATTACGATTGTAAATTGAATCAAGCAATTATCACTTATCACTTGGTTGAGATCGACATCAAAGAATTAAGAAAATTGATTTTGCATTTGTTGCTGCTGTGGCTTTTCTATGTAATAATAATAACACTATTGTTCTTTGCAGTTGAGTAACGATGAGGAGAGATGATCGTAATGTTGACTGTAAGACTTACAGTCGTTTGGTTGTAGGTAAGGGGATGCTGATAAGGTACGATTTTAACAATGTTTTAATAAAAATATTTATAAGCCGATTAATATTTTGTGGGTTCTTCAGCGATGCTAAGTGATTATTGTAACATACCTTGAATTTCTGTTTCGATATGACTTTGGTCGCCATACTTTTAAGCACTAATTAACTTTACACTATATGATCTACCTCATTATGCTTTTAGGTCAAGTTTCGTATATAGTAAAGTTCCGGAGGAATGTTCTTGTATTCGTATTCACATGAATATTTCCGTTTGTAAATGAGCAATTGAATAGAAATGTAAAATATTAACATTGTAAACAAACTCGAATCGTTGCAAACTTTTTGACTACTGCAGTGCAATTTTTCAAGTACACTTCACATGAGAGAAGAGATTTCTACACGCGAGGCACCCCATAACCTCGCGAGGACGGCAGTAATCTATTTTTTCACAATGACACAATCGGCAATTCACATGTACACGAAGCTATGTTTGATTCAAAGCATTCAGTCTTTGTTTGAGTGTTTTGAAAGTAACACCACACACACTTGCTCATATTTACATACACACACACATATAGTATTCATTTGTTGGTGCGTTCTGTTTTGCCTGACACTGCACTAATAGAAGTACAGTAGCGTATGAAGTTTAGTTTGATCAAAGTTTGCTAATAACGTAGTGTAACAAATTTGCAGAATGAAAGCCTAAATCACGTAAACTTACTTACCAGTGATTTCAACAGGGACCAAAAGGACTATTAAAATTTCAAGATATCTATTATTTGTCTTAGCAGACCCCTAGTAAAATTTTCTGAGTTTCTTATTTGTAGAACATTCGAATATTTAAAAAACTCGTTTTTAGATAGTTTTAGATCTTTTTACGAAATAAGGACGAATAGGACATGTAAGGAGTCGAGATAGTGGGTTGAAATCCTCAAAAATCAATGGGAAACATTAATTTTTGGGGAACTTTTTCAAACATTAAGTTAGTACAAACTGAAAAATACATCAGGCTTATTAAAAATTGTTCGAGCTAGGGGGATCTGTCCTTCCGGAATTTAAATATACTAACCTAAGGCTTGTCTGAAAGAATCATCCATCCCCCGGACATTTTGAAGCACAATGTAATCTAAAATGACAGACGGATATGATTTATTCGGATCAGATTCTTTCGTATTCGTAATAAGTTCCACAATTTTATAAACGGCAATAAAAACCCCTCCTTTCAACCTGGTTTTGGGGTTAAAAGTAGTGAGTTTAAAATGCTAATAATTTACAAAACTAGTTGATTCGGTCTAGAATCGGTTTTTATTCGAACCAGTTTTGCACAAATACATTTTCACCATTTTGTAGCCGACGATGCATTACAACTTTGAACCCGGTTATTGGTTCATAATAAGGGTCATTTGCAAAACCGTTTATGAACATTTCGCACTAGAATAGATCCACGTATAAAAAAAATTCGGTACCTTATCCAGATTTTTGGCAACCGCTTTCTATAAATACGGTAAATTCGAAAATTCGGTTATACGATTTCAGGTTTAGAATAGGTTTTGATTATTCGGTTCTCAAAATAGGCATGACATGCTGTTATAATGTTCAAACCCTGATTCAATATACGGATTATTTGAAAAAAACCTTTCACAAGCATTTTGATTTAAAGCTGATTTTTATCTGGTACCTGTTTCAAAATCCACAACCGGTTCCAACGCGGTTTCTAAAAGTATGTATTTAAATTTCGGGTCAATTCATGATGATGTAGTTTCAGAGTCATTTGAAAACCCGATAATAAAACCTATTTTTATATAAATTATGTTAAGAAATCTTGTCGACGACGATAAAGAAAACCGGTTCTTATACCCGGTTTTTAGTAAAATGTTTCTATAAATCGACGATATAAATTTTCAAAAGCAGTTATATTACAAGTAATTTAAGTGGCCAATTATTTAAAAATCGGTTATGAATCGATGTATTGGAAACTGGTTCCCAAAACCGATTTTATGTACAATTTAGTTTTCTCAATTTCTTCGACGATGATAACAACTTATATACCCAAACTCAGTTTTTGGAAAACCGGTGCAAAAACCCCAATGAGATTAAAATGGGGGAAATTGAATAACCGATTGCGATAATTTCGGTTAAGAATAAATTTTTTTATGAGACCGGAGTTATGCTTAAATTATGTCGAAAAAATAGTTTTCCTGAAATGATGAATTACAAAAATAAAAACAGAATGAAATGAAGTAAAGCAAAATAATCACAAAAAATCCAATTATAAAAATATTGGTTAAGAGTAGGATTTCTGGGAAGCCGGTTTTTTATAAATTAAGTTCTTGAACCAGTTTTGTGGGAACCGGTTTCTAAAAAATTATGACCTCAAAATACGGGTTATTCGAAAAACCGGTAATTAAATATTAGGTAATGAATAGACACAAAAATTTCACTATTTTGGCCTATTTTTTAAAATTCGGGTATGAATAGTTGTATTGGAAATCGGTTCCCAAAACTGATTTTATGTAAAATTAAGTTTTTAGAATTTGTTTGATGATGATAAAAACAATAAGATGAAAATAGAGAAAATTGTAGAACCGTTTACAAAAATTTTGGTTTATAAAGATTTTTTTATTAAACCAGCGTAATGCATGATGATGAATTAAAAAATAAAACCCGGTTTAGAATCGGTTTTATTTAGAAGAAAACCAATTATAAAAATTATGGTTAAGAGTTGAATTTCTGGGAAACCGGTTTTTAATAAATTATAGTTCTTAAACCCGGTTTGTGGGAACCGGTTTCTTAGATATTATGACTTCAAAATACAGATAATTCGAAAAAAAAAGTAATTAAATATTCGGTTAGGAATAGGTTTTCAATAAACAAAGACATCAAAATACAGTTTATTTGAAAGACGGAAACTAGTTTCCAAAACCGGTTTTTTGTAAAAAAAATAGTTGTAAAATTTCATCGATGTCAGTAAAAAATAGATTGTTCAACCTAGGTTTTAGATGGGAACGGAATGGGTTAATGTAAAAATTATCAGAAACATTCTAGCATAGGGCAGCATGGTACCTCTTCATCACCTACTTGGAATTGATATATGATGTATTTTTGGAATAAAGAGTTTTGTTTCCTTACTTGCCCAGTTTCTGATCAATTACAACTGACAAATGTTTAAAGTTTTCCCTTAGGGATTTGCACCACAATAACAACATTTTACGATAATACTTAATTTCCAGTTATATTTTCCAATTTTCCAAAGTCCGAGTTACGTAAGGAATAATTAAATAGATCTGGAATAATGGAATAGATCTACGAGATTTATGACGTTTTTTTGGAAGGAACAATTTTGTATCCTTACTTGCCTGGTGTCTGATCAATTACAACTGACAAATGTTTTATGTTTTCCCTTGGGTAATTACTCAACAATAACAAAATTTGTTTTTCACTTCATTTCCAGTTCTATTTTCCAAAGTCCGAGTTACGTATGGAATAATTACTTCCTTGTCCAACATTTCCCCCAGAATTAACCCTCAGCAAGTAATTCCAGTAGTTATTTTTGCTAGTAAACCCTACCATCTTAATGTCAGCCAATTATTAACGCAGTACTATTCTAATTTGTTGTTTCCTCATCCCTATTTGCATCATTCGATGCAATTCAATTATGTTTTGCTTTCAATTGCATAATGCTAAAGTTGATGAGCTTTATTTCCATCCATCCAATCATCCCCTCGTTGCGCGTTTGCATCGATCGATGCAAATTCGATGTCCAATATGGTTAATAATGTTGCATTATTATTATTCCTGCAAAACGTGCCAATAAACGTGATCCAATTTGCCGAACCGCGGTCGCTGTATGAAAAAAATCACAAATTGATTTTTATGCTGCTGATTTGTAACATTTGCGAGATCATCATCGTCTTTGTCTTTGCTTTAATGACATTTGTCCTCTTGCGCCAGCTATCACCACGTCCGTCCATCCATCGGTCCAGTGATTTGTCTGGCTCCCGGTTTGTTAGTCTGTTTAGTCTGCCAGTGTTTAATTGAAATTCGTTATGGCCTCGAGGGTTGTGCCACAATGGCCTACACGTTTAAAGGGCACGTTTCCTTAAACTGAAAATAGCGAAAATTGATTTTAGTTTTCTTTTCTCCCTTGGGTAACTTTTACTTATTAGCAATTCTTCTCCTTAGTTTCTAAGAGCAGTGAACAGATGTTACGACTAAAGAGGAAAGTGGTATCAAACTGTGCAATAAACGATTTTCCATACTATTCTAGCTAAAGTTAATTTAGACACTGTTAAGTTCGGTGCCTATAAGTGGAATTGTATATAAGTTCAAAGTGTTGGCAGGTTTTCGAAAACACTTTTGGGAAGCACATTATAATTATTAAACATGAATAAAAATGTTTACCAAACGGTAAATTCCTGTGTATATCAATGGCCATGACTCTTAAAAATTAGATTGACGTCTTTTGAGTGCAACTGTGTTGTGATGTTCTTTCTCCCCATGCATCAGCCATGAAAATTCTTAATTTATTAAGATCGTGAGCTTCGTGTTCGTTTCAAAATTTACGCTTTCATTTTTAACAGCTTCAGCTGAGCTGCTGCATTAAAAGTGGAAAATGTATCACAGGAATTTTGGTTAACACACTCAAGTCTTAAGTGTGTGTGTTGTGTGTGTGTTATCAAGTGGTCAACATGAAATCTTCTAATTTTACGAGGCGTGTCATAATTGGACGTTACATTTGAAATTTAAATGTTGCTGCAATTCTAAATGATGTGTCATTGGGTTGACCCATAAATGTTCGATAGCAAACTCGACATTGTGTGTTTTATTTAAATTATAGGCATTATATATTGGCTGAATGGATAGATAAAATTTTATGTACAATATATTCAACTTCGTATCATGTTTATTATACGAAAGAATACACTTTATAGGTAAGGGCGTGTGCTTTTAAATCCTATAGATGATGCTTTTACATGCAGCTATTTGACTTTGCTAATTGAACGTTTCTGTAATTTTTTAAAAAGGGATAATCTTCACATATCAGATATTTCCGTAAGGCAGAAGAATCCATTTGTGAGATACTATATATTACCTCAAGTCATATCGGACCATTTGTTTTATAGATCGCGTCGGAAGTGTGATGCAAGGTAAAGCTTCTGATCGGTTTAACTTGGCAAACCCAGAGTGATCCATGCCAATTGCACTTCAAGTCTACTCACAGAGCTCAGTATTCGTAGTACTACTGCGGACGGCAGGAGGAAAAAACTGCGACGTGGTGCCCCGGGCTTCCAAACCGCCACCGACGTTTGAACTATTGCAATGAAAAGAAGGTGAAAAGTATAAAATGTTGACGACCACCGCAAACGATTTAAGGACCATGATTTGAGGATATGCACCTGGAATGTTAGAACACTGTATAGACCAGGTGCTTCCATTAAACTGGCGGAAGTCCTCGAAGAATAAAAGATTGACATAACCGCTTTACAGGAAATCCGGTGGACGAGACACGGGTGCACGCGCATAAAGACGTGCGACATTTACTATATCACGAGTTTGGATGTCGATTTGAGGTTGGCAAGAGACAGCGACACCTCGGCTCAAGGTTCAAACCGGTGTGTTAACGTATAGCCACCATAAGAGTCAAAACAAAGTTTTTTCACATAACACTTAAATGTGCCCATGCTCCGACAGAAGAGAAAAGCGATGAGGACAAAGACGAGTTCTACGAGAGCATAGAAAATGTTTATGACCGTAGCCCGAGCCATGATATCAAAATTGTACTAGGCGATTTTAATACTAAAATAGGCAGGGAAACCGCATTTGAACCTACGATCGGAAAATTCAGTCTGCACACCGAAATGTCGAACAAACTGATTGATTTCGCTGCGGCAAGAAATATGGTAGTTAGCAGCACTAGATTTGACCATAAAAATATACATAAGTCAACATCGTTATCTCCAAATCAATTGACAAGAAATCAGATAGATCACGTAGTATTCGATGAAAGGCACGCAACGAGTGTTCTGGACGAACGAGTGATTAGGGGTGCTAACATTGAATCCGATCACTACCTTACCGCAGTTAAGGTACGCACAAGGCTAAGCATGGCGAATAACGTACGTAACCAGGCACAACGAAAGCTAGACATCGGTAAACTGCGGACCACAGAGGTAGCGGACGCCTACTCCAACCACCTAACTCAGCTGCTACGGAATGCTCCGACCCCTGATAATATAACCTCGCAGTGGCATTATATAGCCGACTCCATAGAATGGACTGCGAGAAGCGTACTTGGGTACTCAAAGCCGTCTCAAGAAGATGCCTGGTACGATGATGAATGTCGCAATGCCACGAGAGAGAGACGGATGATGCATACATAGCGAAACTGCAGCCAATGGCAACGTGAGCTGTTCGTGAGCGGCACAGGGAGAAGATACGAGAGGCAACTCGTCTTTTTAGACGGAAAAAGAAGGAGTTGAAGAAGAGGCAAGATGAGTGCACAGAGTTGCTCCGAAGTAGAGGGGAAGCCCGAAAATTCTACAAGAGAGTTAAGGCGAGAATGCGTGGAACAGGGTTGCCCTCCTGCAAAGACAGCGATGGTCAGCTAGTGACGGATCCGGATAACGTTCTGAAAATATGGAGAAATCATTTCAGAAATTTACTGGATACGGATACCACTCCAGAAGACCCCATTCCAATCCATGACGATGGTAGTAACTGTCCACCTCCGAGCCAGAGCGAGATACGTGTGGCAAACTCCCGTCTGAAAAATAACAAAGCAGTTGGAGCCGATGGACTCCCGGCTGAATTGTTTAAGGCACGTGGAGAGGAGCTGATTAGGATCAGCTCATGGAAAACATCTGGCTGGAGAAAATCAAGTACGGGGATTGGTGTCTTAGTCTTTTATGTCCCATATACAAGAAAGGAGATCGTAGTGAGTGTAAAAACTACCGTAGAATTAGCCTATTACCAATAGCCTATTACCATTCGAGTGTATTGTGTAAGCGTCTAAAGCCAATTGTAGAAAAACTCATTGGACCTTATCAGTGCGGCTTTAGACGTCTTAAGTATAAACTTTACGAGAAATCTTGAAAAAAAAAACTCATGAAAAGCAGAACGAAACCTACCACCTCTCTGTCGACTACAAAGCTGTCTTCGACTCTCGACAAGGATTAAGTTATATGAAGCCATGTGTGAGTTTGGTATTCCTGCAAAAACTAATTCGACTTTGCAGATGTACCTTAGAAAACTCCAAATTTTTGGTTTATATTAGTAAGGATCATTCTGAACCATTCAACACGGAAAGATGTCTCAGACAGGGTGATAGCTTGTCCTGTACACTATTTAATATAGTTATGGAGAAGGTGATAAGAAAGGCTGGTGTCAACATGTGTGGCACCATATTCCACAACAGCCACATGCCACTATGCCCTATGCCAATGATATAGGCATCATTAGCCGAAATCTGCGGGATGTTACTGCAGTTTTCTCAACACTAGGAAAGTAGTCAGCAGAAATGGGTTAAGTGGTCAACGAGGACAAAACAAACATAATAATTTCGGCGAACAAAGAGTCCTCTCGATGGGGGCGCACTTTGAACGTTGACAATTATTGTTTTAGGGTAGTAGCTGAATTTATTTACCTCGAATCTTCCGTCAATAAGATAAATAGTGTCAGCCAAGAAATCAAGCGGAGAATAGTACTCGCCAATAGATGTTTTTACCAACTTCGGCAGCACTTTAGTAACATCAGCTTATCTCGGGATACTAAGAAACAAATGTAGCAGGTGCTAATCTTACTCGTTCCGTTGTATGCCGATGAATCGTTGGTCCTTACGACAACGGAGAAAAGTACTCCAAAAAATATATGGACCTATCTGTGTCGGCGGCGAGTTTTGCCATCGGATGAACCATGATCTGTATGAGCTTTACCACGTCATCGACGTAGCTAAAAGAGTCAGAATCCAACGACTACGATGGCTGGGACATGTTGCCAGGATGGATGTAAATGCTCCAGCGAGAAAGGTGTTTGAAGGCGAACCTGAAGGACGGCGCAGAGCAGGGAGACACAAACTTCGTCGAAAGAAACAAGTGGTAGGCGACTTGCCACCATCTGTTAGGACTAACTGGAGAAAGCACGCAGAAGACCGAAGCGTGTGGAATTCTTTAATACTTTAGGCCTCTAATTTATGAACCACGTTCATAAGATGTAATGAGCCACTTAAGTGTAAGTAAGTAAAAACATTATTCGGTATAATACCAACTTAAAAAAAATAGTCAAATAGGTCCACGCGTTCTTACGTGATGCGCTTACAATACGCACATCTATTCTTTTTTTTTTTGTGTATATAAAATTGAAACCCCCCTTGTGACGTCACTCAATTGGCCTAATAATTGGTTATAAACAATTATGCCGGCAATTGTTAAATTTTTCGCCTAACATTTACATGCAACCATCAGTGGCAACTGAATCGAGATAATAACACTGCTAAATGTTTGCAAAATTCCGCCACATCTACAAAGAAACGTTATACGTTGGAGTAGATATGTATATGGTTTTTATGTATGTAGTAACAGCGTCAAACAAAACGCTTTATAATCTAAGGTCCGTCATGGATCGTTGCAAAGGCAAAACATTCTCGTGTGTTTTTCTATTAAAATGTGGAGAGAAAAATAATGTACAAGTACGAAACTAGAATTCTTTTCAAGAGGAGTTTATGTTTTCAGTTTTTCATCACACACACACGCAATAAAACAATGGAATCTGCTTAACCTATTTACAACGAGAAAAATAAAGTTGTTTTTATGAAAATATAAACGAACATACAAAAAACGTTGACATATGCTAGGGCAGTGACAATGTATTATGGATATTAGCACTTTTGAGGCACTTACTTATAAGATTGTTAACACAGTAAAGATAGGGGAATTTTATAGAATTCTGTTATACCAGAAATGAGTAAATGAAATTTGTAAGATAGGGAAATGTAATAGAATTCAAAACATAACAAATTTAGATATTATGAATTACTCTGTAGTTTGTTTTTTATTATTTGACCTTCTATAACATTTACTATAACACAGTACAACACATGATTTAGGGACTCAATTCTGAGAACTGAACGTGAAAGTAGCCCCAAAAAGAAGAAGTTCTGCATCATTCGTTTTTTTCAAGTTACATGCCATAATAATTTAATATCGATTTGAAGTTATTAAGTATCGTATAAGGAACATTGTCACGTTTTTGTTATGAGTTGAAATGTTGTACTGTGTAATTTAAATGATCCTCAAAAAATCTTTTATAATTTTTAAATTTCGTTATTTTGTCTTTCTTTAAAAAACAACACTTAATTTTTATTATTATTATTAAAATTACATAATTTATATTTTTATAATTTATAAACATATTAAAAAACCAGTAAGAAAGTTTCAGTGGGCAACCAGACTTACATATACCATCACCCTCAGTAAAACAAAAAAATTTCTGTTATATTGATATTATTACTCGATTTCTAAAGTGGGCGGAGTGGTACATTTGTATGGAAGGTACTAGAAGGGGCGTGTCTAGACTTCCAGATTTTTTTCTCCAAAACTTTATCCTGCTTGAACTTTACTAAATACAGACTTTGGGCACGATCGCGTTAGTTCTATTAATAATATTAATCGATTTCTAATGTGGGCGGTACCAGATGAGTATGGGGCGTACCAGAAGGGGAGTGGCTAAATTTCCAGTTTTATTCTCAAACACTGTGTCCTGCTATAGATTTACCAAATAAAGAATAAGGGTACGATCGCGTTGGATTTATTGATATTACTACTCCATATCTAAAGTGGGCGAGTGGTACATTTGTATGGGAGGTACCAGATGGGGCGTGTCTAGACTTCCAGATTTTTTCTCCAAAACTTTATCCTGCTTGAACTTTACTAAATACAGAATTTGGGCACGATCGCGTTAGTTCTATTAATAATATTAATCGATTTCTAAAGTGGGCGGTACCAGATGTGTATGGGAGGTACCAGATGGGGCGTGGATAGACTTCCAGTTTTATTCTCAAACACTGCTATAGATTTACCAAATAAAGAATATGGGTACGATCGCGTTGGATTTATTGATATTACTTGCCGGGTATATTGATTTTATAACTCCATCTCTAAAGTGGGCGAGTGGTACATTTGTATGGGAGGTACCAGATGGGGTGTGGCTAGACTTCCAATATTTTTTCCAAAACTTTATCCTGTTATAACTTAAGAAAATACATAAATTGGGCACGATCGTGTCAAGTATATTGATATTATAACTCCATCTCTAAAGTGGGCGGAGTGGTACATTTGTATGGGAGGTACCAGAAGGGGCGTGGCTAGACTTCCAATATTTTCTCCAAAACTTTATCCTGCTTGAATTTTACTAAATACAGAATTTGGGCACGATCGCGTTAGTTCTATTAATAATATTAATCGATTTCTAAAGTGGGCGGTACAAGATGTGTATTGGAGGTACCAGATGGGGTGTGGATAGACTTCCAGTTTTTTTTATCCTGCTATAGCTTTACTAAAATAAAGAATTTGTGTACGATCGCCTTGGATTTTTTGATACTACTACTCCATATCTAAAGTAGGCGGAGTGGTACATTTGTATGGAAGGTACCAGAAGGGGCGTGGCTAGACTATAAATTTTTCTTTTCAAAACTTTATCCTGTTATAACATTACTAAATATAGAATTTGGGAATGATTGAGTTCGATGTGTTGATATTATTACTCGATTTCTAAAATGGGCGGAATTGTACATTTGTATGGAAGGTACCAGAAGGGGCGTGGCCATGTAGACCATTTTCAATACCGTAGTTAGTTTTGGGGAAATATTAACTCGTGCAAAATTTTAAAAGATTTGGTTGTGTCTTTCGAAGGTTATCGTGCGAACCAGCCGGACAGCAGACAGGCAGACAGACATGGCTCAAACGACTTAAAAAGTCATGAATCGAATTTGGTTCAAAGAAACCTAGGGTCTAAAGTCACTTCTTCTATGTGTTACACTTTTGGGTCGTATCAAATGATATATACCCTCATCCCTAAGGGTGATGGTATAATTACGTAATTTACTCACTAAGTGAAGATTTGTATGATGTATTTTTTTATACCATCACCCTTAGGGATGAGGGTATATATCATTTGATACGACCCAAAAGTGTAACACATAGAAGGAGTCACTTTAGACCCTAGGTTTCTTTGAACCAAATTCGATTCATGACTTTTTAAGTCGTTTGAGCCATGTCCGTCTGTCTGTCTGTCTGTCTGTCGGGTGGCTGTCCGGCTGGTTCGCACGATAACTTTCGAAAGACGCAACCAAATGTTTTGAAATTTTGCACGAGTTATTATTTTCTCAAAACTACTTACGGTATTGCAAATGGGCTACATGGCCCCGCCCCTTCTGGTACCTCCCATACAAATACATCATTTCGCCCACTTTAGAAATCGAGTAATAATATCAATACACCCTAAGGGATCGTCCCCAAATTCTGTATTTAGTAAAGCTATAACAGGATAAAGTTTTGGAAAAAATTTTGAAAGCCTAGCCACGCCCCTTCTGGTACCTCCCATACAAATCTACCTTTCCGCCCACTATAGAGCTGGAGAAATAATATCAATAAATTAAACGTGATCGTACCCAAATTCTATTTTGAGTAAAGCTATAACAAGATAAAGTTTTAGAGAAAAAAATTGGAAGTCTATTCACGCCCCATCTGGTACCTACCATACACATCTGGTACCGCCCACTTTAGAAATCGATTAATATTATTAAAAGACCTAACGCGATCGTGCCCAAATTCTGTATTTGGTAAAGTTTAAGCAGGATAAAGTTTTGGAGAAAAAATCTGGAGGTCTAGACACGCCCCTTCTGGTACCTCCCATACAAATGTACCACTCCGCCCACTTTAGAAATAGGGTAATAATATCAATACACTCGACACGATCGTGCTCAAATTCTGTATTTTGTTATATTATAACAGGACAAAGTTTTGGAGACAAAATTGGAAGTCTAGACACGCCCCTTATCTTACCTTCCATACAAATGTACCTTTCCGCCCACTTTTGGGATGTAGTAATAATATCAGTACACCCAACGCAATCGTGCGCAAATTCTGTATTTAGTAAAGCTATAACAGGATAAAGTTATGGAGAATAAATCTGGAGCCTAAACACACCCCTTCACGTACCTCCCATATAAATGTACCACTCCGCCCAATTTCGAAATCGAGTAATAATATCAATAAAATAGAAAATTATTTGTTTTACTGAGGGTAAGGGTAAATGTAAGTCGGGTTGCCCGACTGAAACTTTCTAACTGGTTTTAATTACAAATCGATTATTTTCAATAACTCAAGACTTAAACAATATATTATATTGGGTGATGGTATTTATCAGTCAGTTTAACTGACTGAAATTTCTGTACTGGTTTTAAATAAATCTATATTTAATTAAAAAATTAAGCAAAAACTCTTACCTTCTTCTTGCCCTGTATTTTCTCTCAGTGTTCTTATGTTACCCCCAAAATTTCCCATATCACTACCGCTGCGGTACTATAATTAGTAGTATTAAACGATTTTCCAAGTAATTACCCCAGCAGCTACACTAGAAACCGCTCTACCACTACAAATTCTCTCTCTTTCTCTTTCTTTGCTAATTATAATATTTGCCACTTTTTGTGGAAACTTGAGCTGCAACAGCAGCCCGAGGCCACCGCATTAACAACAACATCAACAGTAATGAATGCCAAAGTTGAAAAAGGTGGAGGTGGTGCACAGCAGATCAGAATTAGCCTTCTCCCCCTCCTCACCATAAAAAAATATAGAAGAAAATTTCCAAGTGATCTTAACGATGACCCCCATTTGAAATAGTAAATGCTGTGGCCACGAGATACATGTGAGAAAAAGGGGGCGGCGATGTGGTGGGGGAATGGGAAAAGGTTTCCATGTTTATCTATCGATGAAAAAGTATTCCATAATTTAGCAGTGATCGTGTGTTCGACATGTAAGTACAACAGTACTAACAACACATACCGCTTGTAAGCACTGCGAACGACCAGTGAGTTTATGCCAAGGAACATCATCACATGTTTGTAACGTGTCCCCCAGGGGGTTTGGGGTCTGTTTTAACCAAACCAAATAGTTTGTGGCATTTTGTGAAAAGGTTTTCACGCGACTCTTGTTAAAATTACTACAAATGTTGTTGTTGTTGTTGTTGTACAACAGTTCCAGACCATTGTTGTTGTTGTGTGCAACATGCAAATGTGTAAATGATTGGCGCTCGCTGACCGCAACTGAACAAACTTTTGGAGATGTACTCGAAATGAAATAAAACTAAACATGTAACAAATGGCCATCCCAGCATACAAGCACAGTGGTAATGCACAGTGGTTCGAGGGTGGATGTAGATGAAGTCAACATTGGTCAATCAGAAAAGTTCTTTAAATTTGTTTAATAGTATTTTCATAATTATACGATCAACCTTAGGGATAAGGGTATATATCGTCCCCTTAATAAAACAATAGTGTATAATTTTTTTAGGGACCGGCCGTGGCATAGTGGTTAGAACACGCGTCTACCATGCGGGAGATCGCAGGTTCAAACCGGGCTCCAGTCATCTTAAAAAAAAAATCATTTCTTTCATAGTCGGCTCCCCTCGAATGTTGGTGACAGCAACTTCGCAGTATTAAGTGTCGAGTCAATCGGCGTGTCTAGTAAGAGCTTCTCAAACAGTGACGTTCGCATTCGTCGATAAACAAGTAGGTGCCGTTAGTTGTGAATCTAAAAATATAAAGCGTGTTAATTCACAACAACGCGAGAAGCTATCCCTTACCTCATTCATGGGGTGTAAAGGGAAATTAAGTTTTTTTTTATGTAGGCTGACTCCTGCTGGTACCTTCCATACAAAATTACCAATTTTATATGACCGAATTCACCCACATAGTTTAACACATATATCCTTCTATAAAGTAAAGTGAATTCAGTCATATTTTGCGTCAGATGTACGATTATGTAAATATGACTCCGAAACGACTATGGCCATGTAGGCTGATCCACAAAAAATGACCTATTATTAGAAAATTTATATTTCTCCCGGACAATTGGACTATATTAAAATTTGGTCGGTTTTATTATCTTGTTATAGTAGACAAACCATCACAACAAGTTTTTGGGCACATCTCTTCTGGCACCTCCCATACAAATGACCAACATATGTTTTTTTAGTTAATCCCTCTACTCTGTTCAAACCACTGTGCTGTTGGAAAATCCCACATCCATTCACGTTTGGCCGCAGCATGAAAAACTTTTCATTTCATTTGGATACCGTATGGGCCGTTGTGGTGGTGCTGGCGGTTGGTGTGAGATGGTCCACCAAACATCTTTTCGATGTTCATTATAAATTGGTATGAGCCAAAGATTTAAATATTTTAACCAGTTTCACTTTTCACATGGATCTCCACTCTCCGCACACCACACACAGACGCGCAAGATGCACACGATCTGCGACGGCGGCGATGGTGGCTCGAGTATCCATCGAATTTATCAACATCATTGTTGTTTTTAAGACTTCCAAAAATAACCAAAAAAAAAAAAAACTCCAATGGATGATGACGACTCAACAGCAACGACAACGATGGCGTTGAGGCGAAAATGAAAACTCCGTTAACGTTTTGCGTCTGCAGGGCCTTTATTGGAAAATGTCAAGTCTGAAATATGAGATCTTGTGTGCAGCTCTCCCTGTTCCCCCTTCACCTGCACAAAGGAAAAAGAAAAGCAATTTATCTGTTAATGAGCTGTGATCAAATATGACCACAGCAACAACAGCAGCAGCAACAGCAATGCCATCCAATAACAATGGACCTGATAAATGGAACAAACAAACTGACTGTATACGAAATTGTTATCACGATCTAAGTGGGGATTCATTGAGAATCAGCCAGAGTGGATGGACGGACGGGTGACTAAAAGTTTTATTGTCATTTGGTATGAAATTTTTTGTATAAATAGAAAGTGCAAGAAGCATCTGAGTGTGAGGCGTTGTTTCTACAGAGAATAATAGTCCAGAGGCTTTTACGTTTTTAATGTGTGTGTTTAAAAGAATACATTTATCAATTCAGTTTCGTTTTTTGAATAATTGATAGAGTAACGGTCGCTGCCTACTAAGATTGGAAGTCGTTGTCTGACTAGGTTACTGGGGTTACTTACTAGCAATTATTTCTAATCCATTTGATCTTTAGTGGTTTTACTGTTATGCTGTTGAAGCGTGTGATGCTCGAGATTGTGAAAATTTTTGTTTGTTTGTCATTGAATTTCTGTTAAATTAAGAATTTTTAGCAAACTAAAATATGTTTTGAACTAAAAATTTTTATACCCTTCACCATGCGCATGAACAGAGTGAAGGGTATATTAATTTTGTTCTTCCATTTGTAACGCCCATAAGGAGGCGTGGTAGATATGACAATATATATATATATAAACGATCAGCATCGAAACCTGAGTCGATTTAAAGGTGACCGTCTGTCCGTCCGTCGGCCTGTCCCCGCGATTCTAAGATGAGCCCGATCGGTCAAAAACTACACACACCTCCCATACAAACTCCCCCTTTTTGGGGTCTGTTCTGCGATTACAGCCATAGTTTAAGGGCAATAACGCTGAAATTTTTTATGTGAGCTTCCCTACACTAAGCGGAGGTTGAGTAGTAAGATGAGACCCATCGGTCAAAAACTACTATCACCTCTCATACAAAATCCCTATTTTCGGGGGTGTCCGTATGTCAGTCCCCGCGATTACTGTAGTAACTTAAGAGAAATCGAGCTGAAATATCGTATGAGAGCTTTTCTGCTCAAAGTGGAGGTTGAGTATTAAAATGAGACCGATCGGTCAAAAACTACTCTCACCTCCCATGCAAACTCTCCCTTTTTGGTGTGTGTCTCTGCGATTCCAGCTGTATTTTAAGAGGTATATAGCTGACATTTTGTACGCAAAATTCAATATCTAAGCGGAGGCTACTTTCTAAGATAAGCAATGTCCGTCCAAAATACTCCCACCTCCTATTCAAAGTACCTTTTTTGGAGTGTCTGCGTACCTGCCCCCGCGATAATTGGTTAGGAAATATTGAGCTGAAATTTGATATGCTAGCTTTAATCCTATAATAGGAGCTTACGTTGTAAGATGAGCAATAATTGGACGAATTCTTCTCCCACCTTCCATACAAACTCCCACTTTTTGGGGGGTGTCCGTCTGTATGTCCCTATAGTTTATGAGCTTTCGGGCTGAAATTTGGTATGTAAGCAGAGGTTAAGTTCTAAGATAAGCATGATCGGATTTAAACTACTCCCATAAACTTATCGGTAAATCGAATAAAATCGATACAAAATTATTGACAAAATGGATGTGTGAAGCTAAAAGTAACGTCCACTTCTCAGCAACTCCCCTGTTTTGTGGTACAAAGTTTAATAAAAATATAGTTGTAGTGCAAATAACCAGTTTTACCACCATTTTTACAAATGGTGAAGGGTATCTGTGCTTCGGCATAGCCGAAGATAACCGCCTTACTGGTTTCTGTTAATATTCTAAATGTGAAGTCACAAAGTAAAGTGAATATAAATTTTCCAAATTAAACAAATTTATTATCAAAATGCGTGCTCTGTTAAGAAAGTTCATCGCGCGCTTCTTCCATTTTATGGTCAGTTTAATCGGCCCACTGAAGCGGCCGTTATGACTAGATTTCGCACCAAATTTACATTGTTGGACATTTAACCAACAACACGCTTTTACGTAGAGTGCGAAGTGAAGAAAATATCGCAGCTGTATCGGCCAGTGTTAATGATGACCATCAATTATCGATTCGTCGCCGTTCGCAGCAATTGGGCCTCTGTTACTCAACAACGTGGAATATTTTGCGGAAGGATTTAGGTGTGAAGCCTTTTAACCTACCGCAACGTAGAATTTTTGGTGAATGGGCTCTTGGAAAGTTGGCCGAAGATCCACTTTTTTTCGAAAAATTGTGTTTAGCGACGAAGCTCATTTTTGGCTCAATGGCTAAATGATATGGCTAATGACAATGGCTGCGATGATATCCAACTTTTTTTTTGCCTAAAATGCTAGAGCTTTACTTGCATGACATGTGGTTTCAACAAGACGGTGCCACATGCAATACAGCACGCTCAACAATGGACTTATTGAGAAGCGAGATCGGTGAACATTTTATTTCACGTTCGGGACCGGTCAATTGGCCGCCTAGATCGTGCGATTTAACGCCTTTTTTTGTGGGGCTATGTTAAAGTTTCATGTCTATACACACATGCCCGCTTCAATTGACGCATTGCGAATAAGCGAATGGACCATTTGAGGCGCAGTCACGGTCAACATTTGCATGAAATAATCTTCAAACATTAAATTATATGGACCGTACTATTGATTCAAACAAAGATATCATACATTTTTCTGAATTCTATGTGTTTTTTTTTAAACTTTCCTATAGTTCTTAAAAAATCACCCTTTATAAACATCACTTGTAGTTTTTTATGACAATTACTTTTTATCAATTTCAGTAGAGAGTAAATCATTAGGGGAATATTTGTGACATTATTTTCAAGTATTGTCCATTAACGCGCAATTTTTCTAAAATCGCCAAATTAACACTTAATCGCCACATATGGCACTACTGCTCTCGGCATAACATAACATGATTACATTAAAAACAAAGATCAACCACTTACCATTTTATGAATATAGTCCAATGGACATCAGGTGTTTATTATCACTAACAATTTGTGTCCTACATATGCCCATTTTTGTCACATTTCGAATTCCAATTTGAATTATAAACATAGGACAAATACAATGGCTATCACACCCAAAACACCAAACCACAATTATCTCAGGTTAAGAGTATTGCTGATTATCATCACTCAACTAAACACTCATTATGTTTCCCATAGAAATCCATCTGCCACACATTGTTCTCAACACATTTATTGAAAATCATTTACATTTCTAAAAACATATCACTTGTTTGCAAATATTTTTCACATTTTCCCACAGTCCATGGCCATAAAACTCAACTAAAACCGGCAAATTTCTATCAACAACTGTTAATAACATTTGTTTACCTTTTTCTTACAGCACTTGGCCTAACAGCACTTGGTGTGTGTGTGATGGAGACCAAGAGAGAGAGTAAAAGAGTACTAGAAATAATGACTGAGCACATGCAGTTATAGAGAGAGAGAGAGAGAGTGGCTAACATAACACCGCTGTGTGTTTGTGCCAGTGTGCTGTGTTCGTCAAGTGCACTGAGCGTAAAACTTAACGAAGAGTGGAGACGCTAAGCTGTGATGTTTGGCCAGCTATCTATGTAGCTGAGTGCTTGTTGGGATGGATGGCGTGCAAAGTGTTTCGTTTGGAAATTTCTTTGATTCAGTTTCAGTTTTGCACGTAAAACGTAAACATTGTAAAAGCGCTTAAATGAAACGCGATTTCGTTGTTATCTCGCCGCCGTCCGTGTCGTAGCCGTAGTCAACGTCATCGTCGTCACTGTTGTTCTTGTTTCTTCATGTCTTATGGTGTGGAGAGATAAAGATTTTTCGTACATTATATTCATTCGTTCGTTCGTTTTTGATATAATTTTTTATACGGTGTTTTATTAATGAAAAATGGAAAAATATAACAATAACATTGTTATTGTTACGCTGGGTGGAGTTAATTAGCAAAAAATAAGAAAAAAATGTATGTGTTTTAAACAAAAAAAAAAAAAATATTTACAAATACAAGAAAAAAAATTGTATGAGAATATGAAGTTTGTAATGCAAACGAATAATTTTAGCAAATATTTCTAATTGGATTTGGATTAAACAACAACAGAGAGAAAACCCAATTGTAATGCAGTAAAGTGTAATGTAGTCCATGAATTTTTATGAAATACAAAAAAAAAATAGAAGAAAAAATATTTAAAAAATTGTTAAATAAACAACAAATTTAAGATTACCAAAACTTTATAGTTTTATAATTTAAAAATTTATATGGGTAAATTTCCTGTGTTTATAATATAAATCAAGTGAAATGTGTTCGAAGCCCATAATATGATTCAAGTGCCACTCAAACCCTATAAAAATTGATTTTTATCCATAACACAGAAAAAAAGGAGAGAACAAAAAAGAAATCCCCTTAAGTAGAAAAAATAACACAAAAATTGTCATGCATGGCAATAATAAAAAAAAAACAAATTCGAGTATCCAAACCAGCAACCTTTAACCCTTAGCCCAAGTGTATGTTAGTTAATTAACCCAGTTTAAATTATCAATGAGTTATCAATCACTTTTTTTGTTCTTCTTATGTGTTATAATATCCCAGTGATATCATTTGTGTGTGTGTGTGTGTGTAAAAGGATATCTCATAAATTGTTAGTTCCGCCTAGAGGGGGCAAAGAGAGAGCTTAGCACAAAGTGAGTGAGTGCGTTCGTGCGTGATACCTGTTCTTTCGAAAGCAAACGGGTTCTTGTTGCTGTCATTTCTAAGCAGCGGCAGCACATCTCCATGCCGCCTTCACCACCTGCAAAAACCTGTTTGCTGACAATTTGCAACATAATTTTCGGGTTCGTCTGTGTGTGAGGTCTATCTGTCCGTCTGTCTGCCTAAGCAGAGGATTAAAGCCAATTGTGGGAACCCACTGTGCTGCTGCACCTTATTGTAATTGTAGACGCTTACATTCGTTCGTTGCAGTAGAGCCGCCACTTGCTGGTTTTATGGCTGGCGTTTAAATATAGTTTCGCTGTTGTTATTATTGTTATTACATATTTGATAGTTTTTTTTTTTGTTTTTTGGTATCTTTTTTACGCTTCTCAGTTCTTTAGCCGCTTTCTGTCTATCACGTTCGCTCTCTTATGTTATTGTCGCCCTTCTGGCCATTCCAGTCCAGTGACGATGAGTTTCTTCGTTTACTTTTTTTTATTTTGCTTTTAGTTTTGCGGGCACGTGAGAGCTTTACCGTTATGCTTGTAAAACAAGTGTCAATAGATTAGCAGAGTTGCCAATGTTCACATAATTAGCGTGTAGTTGTCTTATAGTGAAAAAACAAGGAGATTAGCAGGGATTTTGTACAGTTAAGAGATGTACAAAATTAAACAAAATTATTTTGGGCACAAGAGGCAAAAATTTGCAAAAGAAAAAAAAATCATCATTATTCTAAGAGATGAAAAATCAAAATCTCAATTTTTTTATCATTAAAAAAAAATTCGTTACATCGATTTTTTTTTTAAAACTTGAAAAATAATTTTTTAAGAAATGCGAATTTTTATTTAAGATATTGTTCGTAATAGAAAAAAAAACATACTTTATACTTGAATTCGGTTAAAAACATAACAATTTATAAGGAAAGAGAAATTTGTTGTAAGATATTTTCAAGTCGACTCTTAGAACATAGTTGCGGCTATGTTTTGGTCTCACTAACTGGTTTTCATAGCGAAAATTAGTTTTATTTTTCATCATACTTAGCATAGCAAAAAAAAAATGTAATTTTCAACAGATGAAATTTCTATTACAATATTATAAAGTGTTTTTTATGCCACTACAACAAATAGAAAAAAAATAAATATTAGAAAATTAAATATTTCACAAATTAAAATACATACTATGAAAATGAAACATTACAAAAAAAAAAATAAAATTACTTAGGAGGTAATAAAATTGTTTACAAGAACAATAACGAAATCGTAAAAAAAATTTAAATATTTAAGAAATCGTTAAAAAAAAACATTACACGTATCAAAGAATACCCCCAAAACTTTTATAAAATTAAAGAATATTTTATGAAAAAAATGTAAATTTGTATACACAAAATTTAATTATTTTAAAAATATTTTATTAGCAAAAATATCAAAAAAAAACATCCTAAAATATTTTACAAAAATTAAAAACTTTTTTTTAAAATAAATATAAAGAAAATAAAGAACTTTTTAAAAATGTTTTTGTTCTTGAAATAATATTTTTTAAAAGCTGAATATGTATTTCGAAAAAAAAATTATTTTTTGGAAAATATTTTTTTTTTTGTATGAATTAAACATATTTTCAAAATTTTAAAATTTTTAAAATTTTAAAAAATACTTTAGTTTTAGGTTACGAATAGAAAAGAAGTGTAATTGATATTCCTAAATATGTGCTAATTGTTACGACAAGAATTATTATTTCAAAAAAAAAAAAGTTTATATAATACATTTTCAAATACAGTAACTTCGTGCAGAATTTCATTAAAATTATTGACATTTCAAAAAAATGCTATATATTAGAAAAAATATAATTTAACAAAAAAATAAAATTGAAATATTCAAAATTTAATTAGAGTTAATTTTGAAGCATTGCAAAATATAAAAAAAAATTGAATTTGTATACACAAAATTTAATTAAATTGTACAAAAATTAAAAACATTGTTTTAAATAATTTTCAGTTTTTATGAAAATATAATAATTTTTTAACAAGAAAACTTTTTAAAAATGTTATTGTTCTTGAAATAAATTTTGTATAAATTAAAAATATTTTCAAAATTTTAGTTGAATGATAAAAAAAATGTGTTATTCGAAAAAATATCTGGCATTTATTAAAAAATACTTTAGTTTTACGTTACAAATAGAAAAGAAGTGTAATTGATATTTCTAAATATGTGTTAATTGTTACGACAAGAATTATTATTTAAAAAAAAAAACAATAAAAAAAAGTTTATATAATACATTTTCAAATACAGTAACTTCGTGCAGAATTTCCTAAAAATTTTCGACATTGCAAAAAAATGATACATATTAGAAAAAAAAAAATAATTTAACAAAAAAATAAAATTGAAATATTCAAAATTTAATTAGAGTTAATTTTTTTATTGTTCTTGAAATAATATTTTTTAAAAACTGAATATGTATTTCGAAAAAAAAATAATTTTTTGGAAAATAATTTTTTTTTTTTTTGTATAAATTAAAAATATATTCAAAATTTTAGTTGAATGTTAAAAAATGTGTTATTCGAAATAATATCGGGCATTTATTAAAAAAATATTTTGGTCTTAGGTTACAAATAGAAAAGAAGTGTAATTGATATTTCTAAATCTGTGTTGATTGTTACGATAATAATTATTATTTCAAAAAAAAAAAACAATAAAAAAGGTTTTAAAATTTCATATTTTCAAACACAGTAACTTCGTGCAGAATTTCCTAAAAATTTTCGACATTGCAAAAAAAATGCTACATATCGAAATATTCAAAATTTAATTAGAGTTCATTTTGAAACATGGCAAAAGAAACTGTGGAGTCGCCATTTTATTTCAAATTGTAACATTCATGTTTTATTCTTGCATTGGAATAGTTTTAAGGTCACCTTCAGTATAAACATAAAATTTGCTTAACAAAAGACAGAATTTGGGCAATGTCTCGTTGGATGTATTGATATTATTATTCCTTGATTGCTAAAGTGGGCGGAATAATACATTTGAATGGGAGGTTCCAAAAGTAGTTTTGGGGAAATATTAACCTATGCAAATTTTCAAAACAATTGTTTACGTCTTTCGAAAGTTATCGTGCATACCAGCCGGACAGACAAACAGACGGGCATGGATCAAACGACTTAAAAAGTCATGAATCGAATTTGGTTCAATGAAACATACAATCTAATTTGACTCCCTTTATGTGTTACACTTTTGGGCCGTATACTATACTCTCCTACCCGTAGGGTGAGGGTATAAACAATTTTAACTCTGCTCTGAAGAACAATAGGGATTGATTGATCTGAAAATATATTTTATTTCAGTTTTTGGGTTTTGTATCGTATCGAAAGTAGTTAATTTGTATGACAAAGGCTAACAGTCTTCAGGGTTCACTATTTCGAACGAAATGTTGGAAAAATTTTAAAGAAGTAGTACTAAGTTGTTTGCACGAGAAGTTTATTTATTTTCATACGAAATATTACTTCAAACGAAATTGTAAACTTGGGCATAGAAAAAAAACCTATAAAAAATATTTGAAATATTGAAAACAAAATATGAAAATCATAGATATACATATATATTAATACATTATATATGTACATTATATATATATGTACATTAAAAAGGGAACAAATCGTTGTCGATGACGAACTTAGAAGTAAAAATGTAATTGTTTAAATTATTTTTTAATAAAATTTGTTATATATTTATGGATTAACTATAAATAATATTACAACTTAAATTTAAAAATACAATGACAAAACATTTTACAAATTAGTCTATATTGTTTACTGTGAGTTCCTAAATAAGTTTCCAATTTTTTCTGATTGTAAATATATATTTAATTAACATTAGTCGAAATTGAGTTACGAGAACTATATCCTTGCTTTTTCCACTTTCCATCCAGAAAAATTGAAGATTGCTCAAATCCTTATTAGCATTATAACGCAAAATCCATCAAATGCTTTATTTGTTAATGCAATTCGTACGACGAATGGCTATTATTATTAGTAAAATTATATTGTGAATAGATATTATTTAAACCATCACAGTTTATTTGTTCGCTTGATCTTTTCAATGAATATTTATGAGCTAAATTTTATTGTTTATATTTTTTAACATCCCACACACGTGCTGACTATAAACGTGTGAAATCATAATATTTCAAATGTTTATTAGTTTTTTTTTTGTAAAAATTTTGTATGAGATGTTTTATTCACATAATCAAGATGATAAATGTGTTCAATTTATCCAACAAATGAGATTAAAGATTGGTAGAAAATAGAACGATAGATATATTTTTTGAGGGTTTAACAAACAAATATATGGTTTATATTTACAGATATGAGATTTGTTGTTATAATGACGGTGGCTGAATGAATGTAGTTTTGTAACAAAATATATTAAATTTCAATATGAACCCAAAAAAGTGGTACTAATATAATTCCTTTATTTTGTATGTTATAAGTTTTCCAACTGATATTGCATACAAAGAAACAATTCTAAAAATTTTGAAAATGTCATTGAAGTAAGAATGGAAGTCATCCCGATAGCTCTTAAACTACGGCTGTAATCCCGATGACAGACAGACGAACACTCCCAAAAATGGATAGTTTGTATGGGTGGTCTTTCTTGTTCATCTTAGAACTTATACCAAATTTAAACTCGATAGCTCTTCAACTACGGCTGTAATCGCGGGAACAGACAGACGGACACCCCCAAAAAGGGGGAGTTTGTATATGAGGTAGTAGTAGTTTTTGTCCGATCTTGTTCATCTTAGAATTTAACCTCCGCTTAGAATAAAATTGAAGTTACATACCAAATTGTAACTCAATAGCTCTTAAACTACGGCTGTAATCGCGGGGACAGACAAAAAAAGGCAATAAAATCTAAAAAATTTAAAAATGGATTCCTAGACTCAAAAAGTTTTAACATACCGTCGCTGCCCCGACCAAATCAGTTATGTGTAATTTTTCGAAATTTTTTTATTGCATTTTCTTTTGCGATATCTTGATTGGTTTGATAGTCATTAATATCAGTTATGTGTAGAATATATGAGAAATGTTCCAAAATAAACAAGATTTTTGGCTCTCCTGAAAAGTTATTAAAAAACACATGACTTTACTGGTTGGCGCAACGACGATACATATTTAGCTTGAGGAAAAACAATTTTCTTTTGTATTTGAATTCCCCACACCTCACATTGATTCTTAAATATTTTGATTTTTTTTTTTTTTGAATAACAAAAGGAACCTCCATAAATTTTTGTAAAATACCAATTTTAAAAATCAGGGAACACGAATTAAATTTTTATCGCAGGCTTTCTTGGGCAAAGTTTGGAATGACCTATAGAACAGGAATCGTGATGTGGCCTTGTACATTTTTTTTTGACCACCTTAAATATATACAAATATTTGCATATTTAAAGTTAAACTTTTAAAATACTTACTTACTTAACTGGTACTCCTATGCAATCCCAGTGGATTATATACCGCACGTAGAAAAATATTATAAGCGCCTCGATCTTCTGCGCTTCTTCTCCAGTTAGTCACACCGAGTTCTGTAAGGTTCTCAGTAACCTGGTCTTTCCAACGGAGTTTTGGTCGCCCTCTTCTGCGCCGTCCATCGAGTTCATTGTCGAAGACTTTTCGAGCTGGAGCATTTTCGTCCATGCGTACAACATGACCTAGCCAACGCAACCGTTGAACCTTAATGCGTTTGACCACGTCAATGTCAGTGTACAGCTCGTACAGCTCATGATTCATACGACGCCGATACTCTCCGTTAACGATGATGGGCCCATATATTTTACGGAGTATTTTTCTCTCGAATACCGCCAGAACCGATTCATCTGCTTGTGTCATAACCCAGGATTCTGAGCCATACATTAAGACAGGTAGAACCAGTATCTGGTATAGCTGGAGTTTTGTTCGTCGAGAGAGGGCTCTGTCATTGAAACGCTTGCTTAGTCCGTAGTAGCATTTATTTGCAAGCAGGATTCTTCTCCGGATTTCTAGGCTGACATTATTTTCTTTGTTGATGGCGGAGCCTAGGTAGACAAAATTATCTACCACCTCGAAATTATAGTTGTCAACGTTCACGCAGTTTCCCAAACGAGTAGATTCTTTGTTCGTTGAAACTAATAACTTCGTTTTGTCCTCGTTCACCGTTAGGCCCATTTTCGCTGATTCCTTCTGTATACCCGAGAAACTTTTAAATATTAATATAAAAAAACTTAAAATTAAAATCAATTTGGAAAGTTTTGAATTTTTTTTGCTATCCTTTAGTTATTGAACTGTTTTTTGGTACATAAAGAATATATTAACATATTTTATTCGTATTTTTAAATCTACGATAGTCTTAAATGTTATAGCATATAAATATAAAATATATATCATTTGATACGACCCAAAAGTGTAACACATAGAAGACCTTTTAGACACTAAGTTTTTTTTTTTATCTAAATTCGATTCATGACTTCTTAAAACGTTTGAGCCATGTCCGTCTGTCTGTCTGGCTGTTACGCACTATAACTTTCGAAAGATGCAACTAAATGTTTTGAAGCTTTGCACGTGGGTATATTACCTTAAAACTACTTATGGTATTGCAAATGGGCTACATGGCTACGCCCCTTCTGGTACCTTCGATACAAATATATCATTTCTCCCACTTAAGAAATTGAGTTGCAGCCAACGCGGACGTACCTAAATTCTGTATTTAGTTAAGTAAAGGATAATATTTTTGAGAAAAAACTGGCAGTCCAGCCAAGCCCCTCTGAAACCTCCCATACAAAATCGATTATAAAAACAATACATCCAACGCGATCGTGCCCAAATTCTGTATTTTGTAAAGCTATAGCAGTATAAAGTTTTTGGGAAAAAATCTGGAAGTCTAGCCACTCCCTTTCTGGTACCTCCCATACCCGTATGACACTGCCAACTTTAGATATCGATTAATATTATTATTACACCTAACTCGATCGTAACTAAATTTTGTATTTAGTAAAAAAAATTCAGCATAAAGTTTTTGGGAAAAAATCTGAATGTCTAACCACGCCCATTCTGTTAAATTCCATACAAATGCACCACTCCGCCCACTTCAGAAATCGATTAATATTATCAATACACTTGAGCTAAAAAGCATAATCAGGAGAGAGTTTTGGAAAGAAAACTGGAAGTCTAGCCACGCCCCTTCTGGTACCTCCCATACAAATGTACCTCTCTGCCGACTTTGTATATTGAGCAATAATAAGAAAATTTATGTTTTACTGAAGTTGTATAGGGTACTAGTGGGCCCGGCAATGCTTCGCTATTGCATATTATCGAATATTGCCATTTTCACCCCCTAAATGTAGAAAAATCCAAACAATGTGTAGCCTATGTTACTTGCGGGGTTATTCGGAAGATTCCCTGAAAATTTCATCAAAGTCGGTCCAGCCGTTTTCGAGTCCATACGTTACATATATACATACACACATCCTCTTTTATATATATAGATATGTAAGTCGATTTTCCCAACTGAAACTTTCTTACTGGTTTTACATTTTTTTTAATATAAATTGTCCAAAAAACAAAAATTTTTAAAAATTATTTAATTTTTTTATTAAATTATTTAAAGAAAAAATATTTTCATGAAAAATTTAAATATTTCAAAACATATATTAAAATATTTAAAAAACTAATAAAAAGCAATTAATTCCTTTAGTTTTAAATTTATTCCGTGTAAACGAAAGTAAATTTTAACAAAAAAAAATTTTTTTTAAATTTATGTAAAGAAATTGTATAATATTTTAAAATATTAAAAGAATCAATTAAATTTGTTAAAAATTCCTTTAGTTTGTTTCTTCTAAACAAAAATTTAATTATTTCTAAAAATTTAATTTTTTGAATCCATATAATAGAACAGTATTTTTTTCCTACGATTTTTATAAAATGTTTTTTTTTTTGTATTATTGAAAAATAATATTTTCAAAGAGACAGACAATAAAATTCGGGTCAAGTTATATTCGAGTACCAACACTGAGGCAGAATATTAGTGTCCATTTTGTTAGTATTCCTAGGGCTGCATGAGACCATATCGAGGCCTTTTTGAATAGGTTGAAAATTTGTGAAAAATGTATTTGTAAAATGTATCAAATTCTTTTTTTTCCATAACATATCTGTGATATGATTGTATGATAACTTAACGTAAAACAATTGGCAACCCTGCTCTCGTTATAACAACTCAGTTTTCCCCATTCTAAAAGAACTGACAGAAGAAGTCCAATCGAAAGCCAGTAAACTCAACAACAAGTGCGTGACCTCTCTGCGTATATTAAAAATAAACTTAAACAAGTGCTTATTTATTTCATTATTTCCACTCAATTCAAAATCAATAATTGTTAAACAATTTCGTGATTTTTTTTTTTGTTTATTTGTTTTATTTTCAGATTAATGTCAAACCTCAAATCGATAGAAAACAAAAAAATTTGTGTACAAAACTATAGTTTCTGTTTTTGTTTGTTAACAATTTTAGTTTTTTTTTTTGTTGTAATTCGCAAATAAACGTTTTGTGCGTGTATAAGTGAACATCGTGTAAATTTTGTGCGAGATTAACAAATTCAAACCAAAATCCTTTAAAACAAATTTGTGTAAAAAAAAAATTTAAATGTGTTTAAAATCTGCGCAGTCAGAATTAATATAAATCAAATGGATTAATAAAATCCTTTATGCGTCGTTTGTGTTACTTTATGTTAAATGTTAACTGTGACAACAATTTGCAACAACAATTAGCAACTGTAACAACAACACAACACTAACTACAACTTAAAAATGGCTGCAGAAATTCAAGAAAACTTCAAAGTACACCACAGCAGTCAAGGAGTCACTGATCGTGTTGTGGACGAGGGAGGAGGTGCTGCAGAGGAGAAACAACAACAAAGCGTTTACGCCAACTCAACCTCGTCCGTGGCAGCAGAAACAGCAGTAGCAGTATTAGCTGAAGCATCAGATCATGTACCAACAATTACATTGAATCCTTCAACACCCAATGACGCTGGCGTTCATGAAAGCTCAAGTAGCAAAAATCACTATAGCAGCAACAACAACACCACCATCAACAACGTCAGCCACAGCATTAAACAAATCGAATCGAATAAAGTACACTGTACAACAACAAACAATCCCACCAAATCCAAACCGATCAATGGCACCCTCACCAAGTGTCAACTAGCCGCTACATCAGATAACGAGGAAGGCTTCCTATCCACCTCTCCTGACAGCGCTAACGAGGAACTCCTTATCAAGTCCAAGTCTGCTGCTGTAGGTGATAAGTTGGAATCCTCATCAAAAGATGCCGCTTTGTCCCCGCCCTTCATATATACATGCTCCAATCCCCAGGGTTGTGTAAATGTCAAAAATATTTTGGAATCTTTCAAGGCACCCATATCCGAGGAACAGGCCTGGGCCTTGCTATATCAGTTTATTTCGCTATACAGACAGGTGGCTGCCACCGGCAAACGTCACATTTTCAATGATTTGGAAATTCCAGAATCGATGGATAATATGAGTTTGCATCGCGACGGCACAGTTCACTGTTCGTGGTCGGGGTCGGAGCGCAAGAGAAAGGAGCAGAAAATGCGTGAACAGAGGCAGCAGCAGGAGGCGGAAGAGGATGAACAAAGTGGTAAGTAGAGAAAATTTTGTATGTATTTTTGAAAATGTATGGAAATTGAAGTCGATAAAAAATAGCGATACAATTACGCGTCACAGACGTCACAGAATTTACAGTAATGTGTCCTAAATTTATCTATACTAACTTACTTATTGATATTCATATAATCTCGGCTCTAGTTTCCAGTCATTATTTCATATATTTCCGCTCTCTTTGGTACATTAAAGAGGAATGAACTTTTATTGTCGGTACAAAGTAAATTTTTTTGTATCAAAGTACTTTTTTGTACCAATAAGAACTTTTATTGGCCCAAAAGCACTTTTCTGCCGAACAAAGTACTTATTTTTGTACCAAAGTACTTTTTTGTACCAAAAAGTAATTTTAATCTACCAAAGTACTTTTTTGTACCAATAAGCACTTTTATTGGGCCCAAAGCACTTGCACAAAGTACTTTTTTTGTATCAAAGTACTTTTTTTGAACCAAAAGGTACTTTACGGTACAAAGTACTTTTTTTGTATCAAAGTATTTTTGTACACCAAAAAGTAAATTTATTGGTCCAAAAGCGCTTTTCTGTCGCAGAAAGTTCTTTTTTTTGTACCTAACTACTTTTTTGTACCAAAAAGAACTTTTATTGTACTTTTGGGGCAATAATTGTATTTTTGGTATAAAAAAGTACTTTATACATCAGAAAAGTGCTTTTGGGCCAAAAAAAGTACTTTTTGATACAAAAAGTACAAAATATACTTTGTGCCGAAGAGTACTTTTTAGTACCAAAAAGTACTTTGGTACAAAAAAGTACTTTGTGCAACAGAAAAGTGCTTTTTGGCCAATAAAAGTACTTTTTGGTACAAAAAAGTACTTTGGGCCGAAAAGTAGATTAAAAGTATTTTGGTATAAAAAACGTACTCTGGTAAAAAAAAGTACTTTGTGCAACAGAAATGTGCTTTTGGGAAAATAAAAGTACTTTTTAGTACAAAAAAGTACTTTAGTCCAAAAATGACTTTAGTACAAAAAAGTACTTTTTACCAAAAAGTACAATAAAAGTACTTTCAAAGCTTTCACTTTCATATTACTCTATATATATATATTGCGCCAATTAGTGTATCTTACTTGCGAGTTGTCACGCCATCAAGTGCTATGACGCCCATTTTTTAAAAATTTTTATCTTAGTAAAAAGGTAGCACACAAAAAGTTTCAAGCTCTCACCTTCGTCGTACTTTAGATACGTTTATGATGACAACTGAGTATTCATCTTGTGTGAGAGAAGCCACACCCACAATTGCAACATGCGCACAATAGTGAAAAAGTGCAAAAATGTGCCGATTACTATTTACCTTGCATGGGAGGTGCCATGCCCACTTAATCTACCACAAATACAAATACCCAACTTGAAAACGCCGGGTAAACTTTTAGATACTGTAAAAATTCTGGAAGATCCTTTAGAAAGTGTAACACCCATTTGTATACCCTTCACCACAAGCAAGCACAGAGAGAAGGGTATATTTATTTTGTCCTTCCATTTGTGACGCCCATAAGTAGGCGTAGTATGTATATACAAGGTGGGCCAAAAGAAGTCATCGTATTGGAAGATGCTCTTATTTTTGAACGTTCCAGACTTTTTTTTGAAGTCCCGTGTTTACGTGAACAAACCCGGACAACATTCGACACGAGTGCGAGAATCTGTCGCCCATTTGACAGAAATCATCTTCTCGACTTATCCAAAAAAACTCTAAAGTTTCAAGTAAGCGAATCAAAAAAAAAGGATCGAAGTTTTTCATTAAAAAAAAAAATGGGAGCCAAACAACATTGGATTACTTCTTTTGGTCCACCTGATCAGCGTCGAATTTTAAGTCGATGTATTTGTCTGCCAACGCGTTTACAGTCGTACAGCTGAAATTTGGAATACTAGCTTCCATGCTCTAAGCGGAGGTTTAGTTCTAAGAAGAGTAAGATCTGGCCCCGCGATTACATTTTCCCTTCTTTCAGCAAAGGTATACTCAAATGTAAACGAATTTTTGGTCCACCCTGTATATAAAACTTTGGACTTCATCGGATATTTCTATCTGAAAATACAGCAAATATAGTAAAACGTAACAGTTGGAGAAGAAAAATTTAAGAAAAAAATGTATCGAAAAATGGAATGAGTTACAATAGTATTTCCAAGTTTAGAACGCCCATTTCATTGATCAAAGCTTTTAAATAGCTGTAAAAAAGTTGTGATTAGATATTAATAAGCTTTCTCCGTAGAAGCTGAGAACCGATCCTAAGCTTCTAGTCAGTTTAAAATTTTATCTACATTTCTTGCTGTTGTTATTAATATCATATTACATCGCTTCCAAATTATAAAAGTATTTTTCAACAAAATGTTTCAACATTTCACTTAAAGCATACTGTTGTAACTTTCCATTTCAATTAGCTTCCAATCTCTTACAGTGCATTTACATATTAATCAAAGCCAGAATATAATTTATATTCTTGTTCCTCTAAAAAGATTATGAGTCTCCGCCGAAAACCTATGGTGGCACCATTATCACCCGGTCGAACACTAACTGACCAGCTCCATTATGCACCAAGTGGAGAACTCTCAACACCTTTCCCTTTTTATTGTCCACTTAGTTATGGCTTAGCGATGATAAATGTTTTGTGAATGTTGTCATTCTACTTCGATACCCATTTCCAAATGTTGGCTGCTGCAGTTTTGTGTTAAGTCTAATTTTTCCATTTGTCTCCCTCGGTGATTTATGAGATTTGGCTTAATTTCATCTTTAGTCTTATGGTTGGTTGGTTGTTTTTTTTTCTTCTGGCTGATCAAAAAAGGAGGACAACACCGGCAAAATTAAAACTGCATTCATTGACTTTTCATAAGCACTGCGATTAAGCACTTTTGCTTTCGATGCAACCGGTCAACCAACCAGCCGGCTATGCTTTCATTTTCAATATGACAACATTGTAAAAAAACCACTGCCGAAAGTTTTGTTAAATCTGAAAAACATTTTCAACGTTTCATTTTTGGGTTTCTAAAGCTTACACATCATGTGCGTGATTTGGTTACATTGCGCAGACACAACAAGAAGTAAAAAGAAAAAAACAAAATACAAACCCTAATAAAATGGAATATCTTCTTCCGAAACACAGAGTAAGCCGCCACAATATCCATTCATACTACTACTTACTACGTGTATTATGTAGGGAACCTAGTGGCAGGTCTCATTAAAGAAATTAAGTGGTAATTTATACAAAATGAAAACCGGAAAAAACATAAATTTCATCATATGATCCCGTCATTAAAATCCACACAAAAATATGATTATAAATAATACGATATACTTTAGCAGACAGAGGGACAGACGGCGTACAGCGTACAGACGGACGAACACATGTTATACTACACACTACACACTTCATTAGACGAGGAGCATAGTAGTAAAGTATCTAAGCAGAGCAAGCAGTATGCAGTAGTAGTAGGTCGTTTTTGTGCAGCGAAATCAAGACATTTTCACCGAACTTGCTTGTTTGTGAGTTCGTTTGATTGTTTGTTAATCCACTGATGTTACATTAGTTTTCAACAGAAAATCGTACGTACATACATCGTCGAGGTTGATTAGAAAGGCACCCCATAGTGCTAAGATGTTTTCAAGTTGCCCCCCACCCACATTGAATGAGAATGAGTGTAACTTTAGTCACGTTACTAGAGAGACTGTTGGTACATAGCTCAATTGAAGATAATGTTGATTGGACAGAAATGAATACTAATGCCTCCGGAGATTCTTAAACGAAATCGAATTTAAATTTCGATAATATTCATAGCTTCTATAAAAAAAAAATGTAATATGAATGTGTGAAACCAAAATTTTATAATAAACTAGTGGGCCCGGCAATGCTTCGCTATTGCATTTTAACTTGTAATATATTTCACATTTAGGTCTACAAAGTACTTTGAAAACGGTACTTAAGCTCGATAATGATATGTTGAGTTTATTAACTTATGTAACTAATTTCAAGCAACTCCTTAACATGAAAGTTAACAAATTAAGTGTTGTTGTTTTAAATTCTAAATATCATAGGCTCTATGACGATAGTAAAAAGTTCATCAGCAAAATCATATCTTTTACAAATCGGAAACAGACATTCCGTTTAAGATCAAAATTTAATGTAGTAGCGGTAACCGTCTGTATACTAAATATCTCTTTGGGCGTAAAAAACACTTTTGACATGCCTTCTGCGCCTATTGACGGAAAATGGAAATTTCGTTTGAAGCTTTATGCCTTTAGCCATAAAAACCTCTTTCGCCATGTCTTCTTCTCACATGGATCAAGAATATTTCCGAATACTATATTTGTATTGAACTCATATTACCATTCTATGACATAATTCGGTCACCAACGTTTGGCTTTACAAAGTGATGATCTCACGCGCTGTATGGCATTTTACGCCGTCGTGTTGGAATCATTTCTCCTTCAAATAATGTGCAATGACATGATAAATAAACAAAATCAATTGATCGTCCACTGGTTTTAGTTCTTCTACCAGTTGGATATATGAATATAGGCCAAGATCTTTCCTCAGCATTTGCAGAGACCGAGTTGCTGAGAACGGCGTCGGTTCGATAAATTCGAGTCCCCTGTCACACTTGCGTCCACAGCGTTGATGGCTTCTATTAGCTGCTCAGATGGATGAGTATATGCACCATAATCTTCACAATGGGCAAACAGAACGCACATTTTGAAAATAAATTTGCAAGATTTGTAAACGTTGTTCTTGTGTAGTCTTTACATGGTGATTTTTTAAAGAAAGTCTCAATGAAAGTCTATCACACTTCACACACCTCGCCTGAATGACGAATTGGTTGACCTAAAATGGCAACAAAAACGGTAAATGGGGTTTTGTTAAGTGTCAATTGTACATTAAAAATCCACATGAATCAAAATCCTAGCTGATACTTTTTTTAAGATAAAAGGATTTTTCGTTTATTTACTCTGTTTTGCGCTTCTTTTGGAAGTGACGTTCGTTGCCCCATGATTATTGAAAGCGTACAGACTTCAGCTTTAAGACACTTCTATCAAAATTTAAGTTTTCTGCACTAAATTAAGCTTTCCCAGCGCGAGCTAGGAATTGATATTACACACAAAGTTTATTGGTGACATTTTCTAACAATTCATTGTAGATTTGGTTACAATTTTTGCGAATAAAAAAACTGGCCCACCTTACTGATTATATCTCTAGGCGAACTGCAATATACTGTGGAATTTTGACAGTTATAACTGTTTATTTCAAAAGGGGTGTGGTACAGCCCACTTCCACGCTGGCTGTAATTTATACTGCAACAACAACATATGTAACAAATCTCATCTTCATACCTCTTATAGTTCATGAGATATAGCCCTTTTTATTTTCATATTGTATGGGCGGTGCCACGCCCCTTTATCCAATCACAACCAAATATAGCCAGGGACTATCTACAGGTCAACAGTACCATTTGGTAAAATTTTCGTATCAATCGGTCTATTAGAAAAGCCGTTAGAGCGATTTTTGAAAAGGGGGCGTGGAACCGCCCACTTCCACCTTGGCTGTAATTAATACTGCTTCAACAACATATATACCAAATCTCATCTTCATACCTTTTATAGTTCATGAGATATAGCCCTTTTTATTTTCATATTGTATGGGCGGTGCCACGCCCCTTTATCCAATCACAACCAAATATAGCCAGGGACTATCTACAGGTCAACAGTACCATTTGGTAAAATTTTCGTATCAATCGGTTTATTAGAAAAGCCGTTAGAGCGATTTTTGGAAAGGGGGCGTGGCACCGCCCACTTCCACCTTGGCTGTAATTAATACTGCTTCAACAACATATATACCAATTCTCATCTTCATACCTCTTATAGTTCATGAGATATAGCCCTTTTTTATTTTCATGTTGTATGGGCGGTGCCACGCCCCTTTATCCAATCACAAGCAAATATAGCCAGGGACTATCTACAGTTCATCAGTACCACTTGGTAAAATTGTTCGAGGCAATAATTTGATTTTGAAGTCTCCAAAAGAAAAGAGGGGTGGATGTGTGACAAATTCAAGATTTTGGAGGTGTTTGGGAAGGCCTTATTGGCGGAATTGCATTTTGCAATCTCTTCGCCCCAAACGATGGTGTTGACTTTTGGTTCACCCTGTAGTTTACAGTCGTTGTGTTCAGGGGTTGATTTGTATGGGAGGTGGGAGTAGTTTTTCTTCGATTTTGTTTATTTCAGAATAAACCTCCGCTAGGACAGTAGAAGCTTGCATACCAAATTTCGATCTATAGCTAGACTGTTGCTGTAATCGGGACAAACATACGGACACCCCCAAAAATAAGGGGTTTGTATAAGATATGTGAGTGGTTTTGTCCGATATTGGGTGTAATCGCAGAGACAGACAGACGGACACCCTCAAAAAGGTGGTGGTTTGCTGTGAGATGGGAGTAGTTTTTGTTCGATCTTGTTCATCTTGAACATATTCTCCGCGTAGAGGATAGAAGCTTGTACACCATATTTCACCTCGATAGATCTTAAATTACGGCTGTATTCACGGTGACAGATATACAGACACCCCCAAAAATGGGGAGTTTGTGTGGAAGCTGGGAGTAGATTTTGCCCTATCTTACTTATCTTAGAAAATAACATCCGCGTAGAGTAGAGTTATTGCGGCAACAGACCCCCAAAAAGGGGCAGTTTGTATGAGGTATGTGAGTAGGTTTTGATCGATCTTGCTCATCTTAGGCCTTATCCTCCGCTTAAAGGATAGATGTCATGCATACAAAATGTAGGTCGATATCTCTTAAATTACGGTTGAAATTGCTAGGTCAGACAGACGAACATCTTTAAATCGACGCTGATCATTTATATACTTCATATAAGAGTGACAGCGAAAATTTAACTTTGGATTTTGCCCGAGCGAAATATTGTGTCAGTTGTTATAAAATTTGGAAAAAAAATTGACCAAATTTGGACAACTTTAAGCTGTGCCACAAAAAAGGTCAATGGTCAAATCTATACATATGAAAATGACTTTCACAAAATGTAGCTCAGATGCCGGTGGTGAAAATGGGGTTCCTTAATGTTTAATATATCAAGTGGGCGTTACCGCGCCCATTGGAACCTGTTTTTGCAATAGCCTTGAAAATTTGTGTGGATCCAACAAAAAAAATGGGCGGGATGGGATCAGTGGGCGTAGTGTTAAACTTGAAACATTTAACCGCTGTATCTCAAGAACTATAAGAGGTATAAAGCTGATATTTGGTATATGTGTTGTACGTACAGTACGAATTACAATCAGGGTGGAAGTGGGGTGGACTTTTAATCCAGCGCCATTTCAATTTAGCAAGCATGTAAATGTAAATCTTTGTGAAGAAAGCGCTTTATGAAAATGCTGGGCGAATTTAAAGACTGCGTTCTAGATGGAAATCCTAAACCCTTAACGTTATTTGGGATTCCCTGAAATACTTAGACGGCCAAATAACCTATTGCCTCGAATGTCTGCACCCAATTTCTATTGAATTGAATCGATAGAGGTTAATTTCTATGCCTTATGTTGTAATGAACGCAAAAGCTTAGCTGCGATGAATTGTTGTTTCGATAGTACTTGCATGCGCAGAACGCTCGTTTTGCTCAGCTAAATGGCGTCATTGCAATGAATTTCTATTGGCTGCTCTTGCATTTCATAATACCTGCGCCCCTTCCCGTTGTGGCACCTATATACAGCTACCGATTCAAATGTATATGAACTTTTGGTCAACTCTGTAGTTTGCAGCCATTTTGTTCCATCCCTTCTCAGTGAAGGGTTGATAAGGCATGCCAACACATTGCCATATAGAATGTCTTCCGATGAAGGCATTTAACAGTGATATAAGTGGAAGACCAGCAATAATATCAATCAATGAAATGTAAAAGGCTCTGACAGAGCAGGTCAAGCGGTTGCCCTGCGTGATAGTCGTGTGTTGTAATCATCATGTGACGTTTGGCCCTAACAGACTCCCAACAGCAGTCCTAAATGAAGGGACAAGCAATGCCTTAATTATACAAACACCTACATATTGACATCTATAAGATAGCCTTCTGGATAAAGTATTTGTAAATATGATAAGTTTTCATACTACATGCAGTATTTTGAAGCATAAGTCTTTTAACGAACAACAAGAATGTTAATAAGAAATTAAAAGTGTTGCATTTAAAAGAAACTTGATGTGCAAGGCGAACAGAATGTTTCTTCGGATCTGTTAGAAAGCCTTCTAGAATGCCTACTATGAGAATGGCCTTAACAATTCCTCTGTTTAGTACTAAAATACTTCAGAAACCATCCCACACACAATCAAACAGTAATAAGTTGAAGTTATATCCCTTACAGATGGACGATCTATAAGTTTATAAATAACACACAGTAACACATGTTATCTGTGTGTATCCTATAACTTCCTATACCTTTCAACAAATTTAAATGCAAGTATATTCTACTTATTTCTTGTAGTTGGCGGATGGTTTCTGTACAGATTCAACTATTGAAAGATCAAATTTCACACTTTAACTAAATTACTTCAGAAACCATTACCCGCCACCAAGAAATAGTAAAGTGTAAAACAAACCGCTATTATTTAAGTATGTATTTGCAGCCTCTTTTTGAAATATTCATACACCACTCATATATTATCCCATACTTGTGTCCTAATTTTAATATTTAAGTAGCCATATGTAGACGTTACATCTAACACCTCAAAAATATTCCCATGCCTCTAAAGTGAGTGAGCCATGTTTATAATTGATATAAGTATGGTCGTTCATTCCAGCAACAACGACATAAATCCTCTTCTCTTTAAGTGAAAGTTAAGTTTAATAACATTTTGATTAGAGGCTTAAAAGCAAACATTTCGTTTACAAATACCGATATGATAACCGAAAATTACCTGTACAATTTTTTGATTTGTATACAAAATTTAACATAAGATGCCTGATGTTGCTGATGGGGCCAACGCATTGTCCACATGGGAGTTCAATGAAAATTTTCTCAGTGATTTGGCGTTGGGTCTCTGGGTCAGTGATACCACCCATCATACTAGTATTACCCATAATAAACAATGAATGACCTTAACTGTTTATTTTTATTGTGGTTTTATGTTTGTTTTCATTGTTGGCGCTGAGTTGTTGTTGTTGCAGTTGTCGTTGATGTTGGCTATGCTCTCTCTGCCAGGCTGGCTGCTCGGCTAGCATCCATGTTAGCCACGGGTATCACTGATTTTGGCCAACAAGTTGTTGTTGCTGCTGCTGTTGCTGCGATGGCCATTATTTCAATATTAATGTTTTACCTATATTTTCTATTTATGTTGTGAGATTTTTCCCATAGATTTCATGTAACGTAATGATAGTGTTTCTTGCGATGACGTTGTGCAGTTTGTTATTGGGAAATGGTCAATGTAAATGAAAATAAATTAGTTAAGCTTTTTAACTTCGTTACGATAGTTTTTGTTTTCTGCTGTAAATATACGTTACTGCAACAGTGTCTGTTGTGGGCAAACAAGTGATGTACAGTGGCTGGAAATTGTTTAAATTCGAAATTAGAAAACAAGCGAAGTAAGTCAATTTCGCTGACAGTCTGTTTGACACTTTAGTTCTTCTTCTTCTTTACTGGCAGCAACAACAGAAATTCATCTATCAGTAGCCGCACGTAGAAAACCATTCCAAGTGCTTCGGTCTTTTGCGTTCCGTAGATAGTTAGTCATACCAAGCTTACTTAACATTTCCGTCACCTGGTCCATCCATCGGAGTTTTTGTCGCCACCTCCTGCGCCGCCCATCGAGTTTATTGCCGACACTTTAGTTACTTCTCTAAATAAAACCAAGTATTTTTCTTTTTAAAAATTATTGAAAAAAAAGATAATTCGTATTCTTAATGAAACTTAATATTGACAAATAAAAAATTAACAAAACTTGGTGGATTGTTACAAAATTTCAAAGTTGTGCTTAACAAAAAGCCAACAATTACCTTGTCGAAGTTTTTAAGATTCTCATTTAGCGATGTTATTTAACTAAGCAAATTTTTCGGAACACTTAGATATCTCTAAACGTCAAACTAAGGTTCAATTACACAGTACAACATTTTTTAGCTCATTGATTTGGGACTCAATTCTAAAAACTGGACGTGAAAGTAGCACCAAAAAGAAGAAGTTGTGCATCATTCGTTTTGTCAAGTTACATGCAATAATAATTTAATATCGATTTGAAATTTTAGGCATGACATAATACAAGAACCTCTAGTCCGATTTAGCTGAAACTAATTTATGATTTACGTGGAATATTATTTATGATAATCATAGGCGACCATATAACAATATAACAAAAGAGCCTAATATTTGAGAAATTTCCCTATACAATACTTACTAACTTCATACCGACATTAAATTATTATGGCATGTAACTTGAACGAATGATGCAGAACTTCTTCTTTTTGGGGTTACTTTCACGTGCAGTTTTCAGAATTGAGTCCCAAAATCTTGTGTTGCACTGTGTTATAAAACCAACAATTTATTAAAAATCAATTATTTCCAAAATTCTCCCACTGTGCCGTCTTGATTTCCGAGTGTTTCAAGACTATAGCAGCATAATTATTTATTGTTTTCTTTTGTGTTTGTTTGGAAATCAAAACTTTTTGTTAGTTTTCTTTGTGGGCCATCTGTCGCCAATTTATCATGAGTGTTGACCTCTTTGTAACTAATCATTACAGACTGATTTTCATGGGAAGATGATGTAGACCAAACAAAAGTTTATCGATGCCTGAATAAAGAGCAGACAGACATATAAAAGCCTTCGATAGTTACAACAGCAACATTTAAGTACTGCACTGGCTCTTTAACAGGTTGCTCAAGTCAAAGTCGATGCTTAGATTGCTGCTAGGAGGAAAATGCATATATAGAGACATGCGTTAATAGTAAATAGGAAGTAATGAATGAATAAATTCATTAAATTTTAAGATCTACGTATACAGGAGAGATATAAATGTAATAATAGAAATATATGTTTTATACGAGTGAATTTTCCACATTATCAATTTTCTAAATTCTTAACTAGTTTTTAATATTTGCTTATTTCAACTGTTCGTATATTCCCCTAAGTTTTCATATATTTATTTAAGAACATTCTCTTACTATCCCATCTCATCCTACGGCCTTCTTCACTTGTTACTCAAACATGCCAAATAGGGCCATGACAAAATCTCCACTGGTTACATTCAATATTTGCTTGGCTCACTATACAAACCCCTCATCTAAACATCGCTCTGTCTAGCTGCCAGTCTCTAATGGATTTACTTTTAAGGTTTATGGTTGTTTTGATCATAAAATTTCTAGATTTATGAATGTTGGTCTGGCAATGGTTTTCCCATCTCTTCTCTGTAGATCTTTTAAATTAACAACGTTTTTTATCTATCCCTCTCTCTCTCTCTCTACTTCTAAAATAATGTTACTTTGTTGTCTTCTAAAAACCATGACGATTTTAGTTTTTTAAAAGATTTTCCATTTACAGTTTTTATTATTACCCTCGCCGCCGACGACCAATGTAACTTACATTGTAACATAAGATATGTAACCAGTACTTGAAGATGCTTACCTATCTGGTGGCGACGAGCGGTAGACAGAGAGAGAGACGAAGTGGAAAGGTGTCAATTTTGAAGACCACCAATAAACTTTCAAGCTTTTAACAAATCATTAAAGTTTATCATCGACATCTATCAGCATGATTATAGGCAACAGGTAACAAGAGTGGGGAGCGGTGTGATGTGTTTGGGTAAAATGTTCATGTGATGTACTTATGTGTAGAACATAATTGAAGTCTTTAAAAGAATGTGAACTAATTTTTATTTTTTTTTAAATTTAAAAATAACTTAATGGCGATAAGTCCTTACAGTCGTCTGCAGGGTAAAAAAAACATATACGAAACACTCAGACATATTTTGGTGACATATTTTTGGACTACTAGTAGCCATGTTAAAAGCCATATATTGGGTATGTCTGTGTGTTATGTATGGGCGTGCCAGCGATTATGAAAAAAAAATTATATTTGAGAAATTGTTTCTAGACTAATAGAGATATAATTCAGCTTCATTAAAGTAATTTAAATTATTCAATAAATCCAACTAATTCAAATAACTAAATAGTTGAATTCAATAATTCTTAATTAATAAGTTAATTCGTTTTGTTTAAATTAATAATTAAGTTACTTTATACTAATTGTTAAATTGTTGCCTATTGTTAAATATAATTTAAATTAACTTATATTCATTGAAACTTGATACAAAACCATTTAATTAAATAATTTCAAATTTGAATTTCAATAATTAATTTAAAATTTAATAAATTTCCAATCATGAATAACATAAATATAAATTAATTTCAATATTTCTAATCAAATTGATAGAGAAAGATAGTTATTTTTACTGTTACTTAATCTCCTTCCGTCAAATTGAATCGCAGTAATTAATTACATTATTAAATTTAAAATTAATTCATCAAATTTATCTAAAATTAATTATTTAAATTACCTTTCATTAATTCAATTAAAATTTAAATAATTTTAATTTAATTAAAATTAAAATTAATCATTTAATTTGATGTGTAATGAAATAAATTAAATAAACAATATTAAATTAATTAATTACATTAATTAAATAATTGATAAATATTATTAACTAACTTAATTTCATTACGCATCAAATTAAATGTTTACTTTTAATTTATTAAATTAATTAAAATGTAGAAATAGTTAATTAATTAATTAAAAAAAATTAATTGATTAATTTAATTACACTTCAAAATTTATCAATTATTTAATTAATGTAATTAGTTGATTTAATATTATTAATTTAATTAACTTGATTACATTTCACCTCAAATAATTATTTTAATTTATTAAATTAATTAAAATTATTTACATTTAGAATTAATTAATGAAATGTAATTTGTATAATTAATTGAATAAACTACTTTTTAATTAATTTAACTAATTTCTTTTAAGTTCAATTTAAATAATTTAATTAATTTAATTAATTAATTTAATAAATTTAGTTAATTTAATTAATTAATAATTTAATTAATTTAATTAATTTAGTTAATTTAAATAATTTATTTAATTAATTTATTTAATTAAATTTATTAAATTATTATTAATTTAATAAATTTAATAAATGAAATTAATTAATTACTTAGTTAAATTATTTAAAATAAATTAATAAACGGAAAACATTAATTTAATTAATTTAATTTATTAAATTAATTAATTTAATTTTTTAATTTTAATTAATTAATTTAATTTATTAAATTATTAAATTTATTAAATTAATTAAATTAATGTTTTTCGTTTATTAATTTATTTTAAATAATTTAACTATGTAATTTGTATTAATTAATTTTAATTATTTTTTATGATGTAATTAATTAATTAAATCAATTTGATGAAAGGAGTCCAAGTAACAAGGAGGAGGGGTCTCCTCTATTAATTTAATTATAAATAACTAAATTATTTAAAATTAATAGAAAAATATTAAATTGAATAAATTAAAAAAAAACTTCAATGAACTTTAATAATTTTAAATTCGTTAATTAGAAATTAATTATTGATCCACATATTTTATTAATTTCATAATTTTAAAATTAAATAAATTTTCTAATTTATTTAATTTATTAGTTCATTTTATTATAGTTCTTAAAAAAAAATTAATTAATTAATTATATACATAAGGTTTTTAATTAATTTAAATAATATAAATAATAAAATTAATTTAGTTAATTAAACATGTAAATTTGTTCATAAATTAAATTTATTTAATTACATTAACTCATGTAATTGAATTATCAACTTCAAACAAATTTTCAATTAAATTTGAAATTGATTAAAATTAATGCAAAATTAAAAAACAATGGAATTGCTTTAAAAAAATTCAATAAATTTAACTTAATTATTTGGAATTATTTTAATTACATTAAATAATTTTTGCATTGAAATTAATAAAATTATTTCATATAATTTAATTATTATTAATAACATTAATATAATTGATATAAAATTAATTAATTTTAAGCATTTATAATTAATTAAAAATTTATTTATTAAAATAAAATATCATTATAATTTTAAAGTAATTTAATAAATTTTAATTAAATAAATACTAGTTAGTTCATTATAAATTGACTAGTTAATTTTAAATTGGTTTAATTTAAATGAATTAAAATTAAATTACATAAAATTATTTTAATTAAAATTAATTTACAATAAATTATTTTAATTTTTAATTAAATTTAATTTACAATAAATTATTTTAATTAAAATTAATTTACAATAAATTAATTTAAATAAATTTAAATCATATCATTAATACAGTTTATTTAATTGCCTCAAATATTTTTAATGAATTCAAATTAATTTAAAATTGATTTCGTTCCTGAATTTTAAATTAACTTAAATTTACATCAATTTAGTTTATACTAATTTAAGAATTAACTGATTTATAAGCTCATAAGTGAGGAAAGATCCTAAAAATCGGGATTTGAAACGCAAGCCAAGGGTCATGTTGTACTCGACCAGTTCTACAACATGCACTAGGTTACTCCCTAAGTTCCAAATGACTGTCACATAGTGTTATTGAATATAAGTTTTAAGAATAGCTTAAAATTTTATTTTATTTAATAAGGTGTTTAATTATCTTTTAATTATTAAAATGATAGTTAAATTATATTATAATATATTAAAATGGAAAAAAACTTAATTTCCCTTTACACCTCATGAATGAGGTATGGGATAGCTTCTTGCGTTGTTGTGAATTGACACGCTTTTTATTTAAGATTCACAACAAACGACACCTACTTGTTTAGGGACGAATGCGAACGTCACTGTTAAGAAGCTTTTACTAGAAACGCCGTTTGACTCGATACTATACTGAGAAGTTGTTGTCTACAACATCGAGGGTTCCCCGAATGAATGAAAAATGTAGATGACTGGAGCCGGATCTCCCGCATGGGAGTCGCGTGTTCTAACCACTATGCCACGGCCGGTCCAATTAAAATTAACCCCTTTTTTGGGAAAATTTGAAAATGCATTTAAATGAAAAACTTAATATGAAAACTTCTTTCCTTTGATCCAACGCGATATTTTAAAATATTTTAATTTTTTCAAACCCCACTGGTTACACCCACCTCGCCCTTGTTAGCCACACAACGCCACACACACACACTTCGTAATAGTCAGCAAGTTTTTCCTCACCTCTACGTAAATCATCTCTTAGATCTTTTGCCGTTGCAATAATTTAGGTTAATATCAATAGGAATGCTGCCGCATGTACTCGCCACACTAGCCTATGATCTTGACTAAATGCATTAACCGTAAGAAAACAAAGGAAGAACAAAAAAAAAACAAAACAAGTGATCTTTACTCACGCCTATTGGTGTCGGTGCGCTACACTCCTTAACTCCTAACACTGGAACTCAGCTTATGTATATTCGAAACAGAGAGAGAGAGAGAGAGAGAGTAATGTATCTGAGTGATATGTTAATGGTTCTTTTATTACCAATGTATACACAGTCAGCTTGCGAGGCAGCCAACCATTCATTCAGTCAGTCTTCACTAACCGCTCATTCATACGTAATAACTGCTGTTTGGTATAGACCATAAAACGCTTAATGGTTCTTGATAACTGCGACGAGGCTTAAGAAATGCTTAAGCCGTGAAACGGAAATGATTCTCAAAAGAAACAGCATTTATATCCCTCAATCGATGCAGTATCATCGTAGTGGTGATAGCTGCAGCATCGGCTTTACTGCCATTGTACACGTTTGGCTTAAAGGCATTTATTGTATCGATGATCATGTTGGTGGGGTTACAGCATTTGGTGGGAACTTAACGATTAACTTCATTGAACATTATTAATGATATGATATGTGACTGCTTTACATTTCCATTGAAAGTGTCAGGGAAGCGGTTTTTTTTATTTACACAACGACTACCATATACTTGAGCATCGAAGATATCCGGTGGGAATGTATTTTAATTTCTTTATTAGAAATCAAGAATTATAACTTCCAGTTCATATGTCTCTTCGGGCGGTATTCAATGATGAGAACTGAGATCATCTGTGATAACAAATGGTTTAACGATATAAACACTTAAGCTGTATGGGATTTTAAAGAGAATTGATTTGAAACTGAATCAATGGCTTTAGTGTGATGAACAGTGTAATCACTGGCTTTTGATGGCTTTTAACCACATTACCATTACCTGAGGCAAGCGTGAGAACTTACATTGTTATATCAAATATTTAGATATCGAGAACAAACCAAATTTATTGGAATATCTCGGGAGCCCTCTATCGGGCAATAATTAAACTATATTGGGAAGACAGTGCTAACAAATAAAATTGTATTTCCGATGCATATATTACTTTCTAATATTTCCACATTTAATCAATTTATAAACCAAAGTCATTTCGGCATATAAGTAGCTGCAAATGCCTTTTGTTAAAAAAATATTTAACGATTTATTTCCTTGAAACTGATTATTCGATTAAACAGTCACCTCTCACTTGCGAATAACTCACCATAAATTGTGCTACCGAAATTTTTACTTTAGTCATTGGTCATTTATTTTTAGCACAATTACACACATTTTCTTCTATTATATTAAAAAAAAAAGAAATCTAGATTAATTGAAAATGTGTGTTCACTGCTTCGAGTGATAATCGCAACGTTCTCATTTGAACTCTTAAAAATCACAACAAATAGCGAAAACGGCCAAAGTAAAACAAGTAAATACTAAATGTTATGATCTGTCAATTTCATAAAGTTTGCCTTGTCTTATCAGCACTCGTTCGTTCGTTCCACTTGTAGATGATGAAAAGTGATTCACTCACTCACTCGCTCACTCATTCAGTCGCTTGCTTACGCCTGCCATAAACAAAAAATCACAAATTAATTACACATTAATCAAAAAATTAAAACAAAAATGAAAAACAAACGAACAAAGAGAAAGAAAACATGAAATGTGCGTGCAAATAATTGTGTTATAATTTAAATTGTTTATTTGCAACAAATAAAGAAATAACCACTGCGCCGCCGCAACTGCCACATGTCTAAAGTGCATGCATAACGGACTCAAAATTGCAATTGCCACGGAGTTAAGCGGAGTTATGCGTAAGCTGCAACGCCAAACCAAGACGCCAGCCAAGTTAAGTCAATTAGCTTTGAAACTGTTAATCAAATGCCGACGAGTTCGCCACTGTTGCAGCAGCGGTCGGCGCCATCCGATATTCATTTCACTTCAGACGAATTGTTGCGCATTCGTCGACGGTTTTTTGTATTTATGGCGAAAAGTTTTGGTGTTGTGTAATTGAAAGCACAAAGCTTTAAAATGCGATAATACTATGTGGGCGAATTGGTATGGGAGAAAGGAAAATTAAATAAAGTGCAATAAAAAATAAAGAATATAGAATATAGAAAAAAAAACAACTATATAGAATACACAAATATAAATGAAGCGGTACTAAAATACTTCGGATGTATTTATTACCCAAAAAATTGACTGATTTAATGCAAGATAGAGCGTAAATTACCGAAAAAAGTCATAGCAGCCATTATTTTATATGTGTTGGAATATATAGGGATGAGTAGGGATAACCTATAGCCCTACTATTAATATTATTCTCCTACCCTACCCAACACGTTCATGGTCGGACCAAAGGATATATTCAGTTTATTCCTCTATTTGTAACCCCATGAGGAGGCGTGGTAGGTATGACAATATGTAGGGGTTTTTTCTACTTGCGGACGCATCTTTTTTGTTTTGTAGTTTTCTTAAAAAGTATCAATATTTAAAGACTACCCAACAAACCATGTGGGGAGCGGTGATTCGCTAACGATTCGTTGGCATCTCCCTAAAGAGATTCTAAAACAAATTTGAAAATGATAACAAGGACAACCGGAAATATGCCCTAAAAATCTTGTTTTATGCGCATAAAATATGACCTTAAAATCAACAAAAACATGCGCTAAAAAATTAAAGTCACACAATTTTTTTCATATGAATTAGAAATATTTTTATTTAAAGTAAAAAAACAGCTTAAAAATTAAAAAAAAAAAACAATATTATTTTAAATTCAGACTTTGTTAGTAGTTTTGCTAAATTAACATACACAAATGTTGAGTAAATAAATAGAAATAAATATTTTCGAGGAAATATTTCCCGGAAAATTTTAATGTAGGTCTTCGAAGTCATGAACTATCCCAAATCTATTTTTACACATGATTTATCATTTTCTTTTATTTGACATTTGACCAAAAAAATCTTACTTTAAACCACTGTAAAAAAATTTGCGACGTATTGGAGCAAAATGGAGTTTAGGGTTTTGTTACTAACGTCAAATGCTATCGTTTGATATTGGTTTGGTTCACCCCCGAAAAAATGTGTTGCACTGTGTTATCTATCAATTTAAAAGTGTCTTTATTCACCTGAACTTGTTCAATAAGCGTAAGACCTGATGTTTGCAAATTTGTAAATTTGGTCTCAAAACACTTGTAGGACCATGAAACGTGTAAATACATTACCCATTTGTTAATATCTCGTTGTAAAAAAACATGCTGTAGCATATTTCCGGTTGCCCTGATGATAACATTATAGAATTACTGGTGATTCTCAAACGAATCGTAAAAGCGATAAAAATGCGATAGAACTTAAAAAAAAAAACATTGTAAAGTGATAACATTATCGATTCGCTGGTGATCATTCGTTAACGTATAGTAAAAGCGATTCTTTTATCAATCGTTTGATCGATAAAAATTCGATTATTTCACTTTAATAAGTAATTGGTAAATTCATAATTTCTGGCAAGCAGGGCAAAAGTTTTTTAGAATTTAATTGGATCTTCTACAACTTTTATTTAAAATACTTTAACTATGTGTGGCAACAGATAAATACAAAAAGTTTAATATATTTCAAAATTTTAACAAGTTTTAGTACATACATGATCGGGTGTTTGTTTTGAGTAAAATTGGTACAACCAAGTAGTCTCTAAAAATGATATAATATTTTACCTAAACGTCTTTTATTCTGAAAATCAAATTTTGTCGTACACAGATATAAAAAATTTTATTTAAACGAAATAGTTCCACGCTTCATCAAAAAAATTTGAAAAAAAATCTTCAACACCTCAGAAGAGAATAAGAAACGAAGGAATAACTTAAAAATAAAGATGATTTATAGATTTTGTAACATGAAATAAACTCTCCATTACGATTCGTAATAGAATCGTTTTTTTTATTCGTAAAAGAATCGCATTATCGATTCATAATAGAATCGCATGTTGGTTTCGTAAAAGAATGGCTTTTTCGATTCGTGAAAGAATCGCCTTTACGATTCGTAAACTAAGATAGATTTTCTACCGCTAGCGAATTACGCCCGATTCGTGGGTGAGTATCGTTCACGAATAAAGTGCGAATGATATATGATTATGGTATGGTTTGTCGGAATCTTTCAAAAACCTTGATCATTTAAATTAACCATTGACATTCTTTAGCGCTAGAGCTCTGTATCCAGTGTAATAAAATTACCTATTTGATCGTCATAAAAGTATGGACCAATTATTATTTTTGCTAACAAATATGTCCATACAGTTACCTCGGTGGATGCAGAAGGTTTTGAGGGTTAGAGTCACTCCAATTGGGGACGAGTGCGGCATGGTGGTAAGAGCACGTGACTATCATTCGGGAGACCATCAGACTCTATGTTGCTGTTGATAGCAACTTCGAAATAGTCGAGTCAATCGGCATGGGTAATAAAAGTTTCTCAAACAGCTGATGTCCGGATTTGTCGTTAAACTGTAGGTCCCTTTGTGTGAGTCTAAAAATAGAGGCTTATTAACATACACACAAATATAAGATACTGTCCCATATATAATATCATTCATGGAATGCAAAGGGGAAACAAAGTAAGAGGTAGTTACTCCAATATCTGCCCATTTAGGTGGAAGTGTGTATCGTCTTAAAATAAAGTTGGTAAGCTTCTTTAGCATTTCGTGAGCAATCTAAGGCCTGTGAGAATGTAAACTGTAAATTCTTGCAAAGAAATCGTTGCGAAGAATGTGGTTTAATTTTGTTCTGGTCACATAAAGGAGCTAGAACGCTTTCGGGAAGAGAATTCAGTTTGTTCACTAGACTGACGTTCTTATAGGATCTACGTTTTCAGGATCCCTTAAAGTTATAGGACGGCCGAACCTTGGCTGATACAGTCGAAACTCTCTATAACGAACTCCTATATAAAGAAGTTTTCTTTATTGCGAAGCAATTAAAAGAACACTGTGTTTTGGGTCTACTTTGAGTGTTTCATAATCTCCATATAACGAATTTCCCTATAGCGAATATTTCCTTATAACGAAGCATTTTTGCGACCGTAACTTCAAGATTGAAGCGTTCTCAATCTCCATATAACGAATATATTCAAATTGAAAGTGTATTTTGGGGAACAACCGAACTATGCAAGTGACAACTGGAATCATTACCATCTCTCAGATTTCTTGCAGTCGCTATCCGTTTGCCTTTTCTTTTAATAGATTCAAATGAATACATAGAAGAATCTGCCAATATTGTGAAACCGGACAACTTTCTGCATCAGTTGAAGGTTTCCGTACTTATTTGGAAATGAAAACACACATCCCAAATACTGTTTACTTCTCTAAATGTATTAGAAAATTATATTGAAGAAGAAAAGTGGAAAAATTTACTTCAAACCAATATAACTGACTACTACAAATAAAAAATGTTAAAAGGTACAAAATTGTTTTTCTTTTCTATATAGCGAATTTTCTTTATAGCGAAGTAAATATCCAGTCCTTGGAATTCGTTATAGAGAGTTTCGACTGTATAATGCTAAACATGTATCCTCGAATTTCTGAACTCATTTTCTAATCAATTAAATCGATCGTAATTTTTATGTCATATGTTGGGAAAGAGCACAAAATTTCGTTAAGAAGAGTTGTTTTTTCGATCGTACTCACGTATGCAGACTGCACATTGTGCTCCACTGAATGACGCCATGAACCTGAATTTGCATTGACTACTCTTGCATTTTGTAAGCCTCCGGCCTCATCCCTTCGTGTAGGCACAACGTAGGTAACGATTTAAATGTAAACGGACTTTTGGTGTACCCTGTATTTAAAAACGGGCCGTGGCATGATAGGTAGAACACGCGAATACCATGCGGGAGATCCCGGATTTGATTTCCGCCTCCAGTCATCTATATTTTTCTCTTATTGCCAGCCTCCTCGATGTTGTCGACAGCAGAGTAAATTGTAGAGTCAATCGGCATGTCCAGTAAAAGCTTCAAAAACAGTGACGTTCGCATTCGTCGATAATCAAGTAGGTGCCGTTAGTTGTGAATCGAAAAATAGAAAGCGTGTTATTCCACAACAAAGCGAGAAGCTATCCCATACCTCATTCCTGGGGTGAAAGAGATATTACGTTTTTTTTTTTTGTATTTAAAAAATAAATACAAACAATAAGTATAAAGTCCGTTATCTCAAAAACGTACGTATTTAGTTTGTTTTACTTTTATCCGACCTTAATATCTAGTATATCAGAATGTGTGAGAAAAATTTGTGTATCACATCAATTTTGTTATATTTTGTAACCTGAAGTAATCGTTTTACCTAACAAATTATTTTTGTCAAGAAAATTACGCTTTTAATACACAAATTTAATAATATTTCTCTATTTTTAAATTGAGTCTCTAAATCCAGCCGGAAAAGGTATCTCAGGGTCATGCGTACGTCGACAATTTTTCATACGAGACGATACTATGTATTCACATCATATCGTAGATGAACTTGAACTTATCAACTAAACTACAAAGTATAAACATGCATATTTATGTGTATGCACTATTTGCATATATGTACATATGTACCTCTATACTATAACAATAATAATACTATGTACTATGATACTAAACGAATCATATTCGTTTAAATGTTGTTAACATTGAATGCTAAGGCAATGCATAGCAAAATTGTTTCTCTGCTGGTGGATGGTGTGGAAGCGATGCTGTGGCTCTCGCAGTTGCATCTAACGAGGGTGGTGGCATTAATGATGACGAACAAGACGACGACGAGGACGGTATCACTAAGGCTTATAACCTGCGGCAAGTTATCACACTAATGCAAACACATAGTTAAAGAGAAAGAGATAGTGAGAGTGAGAGTGAGAGATTATTTCCGTGCTTTAAGGACCTGCATCACGTAAGTCCACCTGCGCATGTCTTGTGACCTTCAAAATTTTAATACTCACATAGGAACAACAGCAACAACTCCAAACATAAACAATGTGTTTTGTATATTTCGTTGTTTTTACGTCAAACAAGTTGTGCGTGTGCACACGAGATGCAGTGACGAAAGGAAACAGAGCATAATATCCTTATACAGGATATGCTGAACTGCTGTTACAAATGATAATGGCGATGTGACGGTAGACGTATGTAACCAATAACATGGACACAAACAAACACACATACACGAGTATTTTCTTCAGTGATATGTATTAGAATATCTACTGTATAATTTTATGGTCAAGGGATTTTGTGGCAATGAGTCAGTTGCCGGCCGATGTTGATACTGTGTGTGGGTGGTGGCTGACGTTGTTGGGAGAGTTGATGGAAACTCGTGGGAAAATCGTCATGCTTCCTTGGATATCTACACAACGGAATTGAAGGACAGTCACATAGTTTTGAAAATCATACATAAAGCTTTTATAATAAAATAACACAGTGCAACACATAAATTGGTGCCACCTTCGTACCCAGCTATTTCTGAAGTATATACCGAAACTAAAAAAATCCCCAAAGGAATTGGCCCCATTACATCGAAACATTTTTTTATGGATACTCCAATATTTTCACCCCAATACGATTTTATGGCCATTTTTACAGAGTCCATATTTCAAAAACTGTTCGGAATTTTTTCTTTTCGTCTTCGGCAAAGATGTAGATCTAAATCAGAGCAAAAGAAGTCTCAAATAGACCGACCCAAAAAAATTGCATCTAGTGCATGAAAATTGTAAAAATATCGGAAAAAAGGCTATTTTTTTCATGATAAAAAAGAAAAATTTTCGAACGTTTAATGAAATATGGACTCCGTAAAAATGGGCAAAAAATCGTATTGGGGTGAAAATATTGGAGTATCCATAAAAAAAATGTTTCGATGTAATGGGGCCAAATGCTTTGGGGATTTATTTAGTTTCGGGATATACTTCAAAAATAGCTGGGTACGAATTGTGGCACCAGACGATGACCTTAGAAATGTTGCACTGTGTAATATTATGCAATATGCTAAAGCACTGTGATAGACCATAACAACTATGATACTTTCTTTGAATTGAGTAACTTTAAGTATCTAGGGACGAAAAGACTTAAATTCGTTTTAAACATGTAAGTAAACGAAATATAATTTATTTTGTTGTAGCCGCCATATTGATGAATTTCACTGTAGATGAAAAGACTTCCGAAAAAGTCGTTGCAGGTGTAAGTAAGACGGAGTAAATGATATATTATTGTCGTTCTTCCATTTGCAACGCCCATAAGGTAGCGTGGTAGGTATGACAATATGATATGATACATACAGTGGGCCCTCGGTTAACGAACACAATTCGTTCCAGAAGCCTGGTCGTTATGCGAAACGTTCGTTAAGCAAAACCATTATTTCCACATATATCAGTGCAAAATAAAATAATGCGTTCCAAGTCGGAAAAAGTACACACTAACATATTTCAACATCAATATACAGTGGGCCCTCGGTTAACGAACATAATTCATTCCAGAAGCCTGGTCGTTATGCGAAACGTTCGTTAAGCAAAACCATTATTTCCACATATATCAGTGCAAAATAAAATAATGCGTTCCAAGTCGGAAAAAGTACACACTAACATATTTCAACATCAAGTAATATAACATATATTTATCAACACTTTTAAGGAACTGAATATAGAACGACAGCTCATCGATATCATTGTTATCTACCTCTAGGCCCATCTGGTTTGCCAGAAATATAATTTCGTTGGTTACTGGCTCCGTGGACACTGCGTGGAGCCCCTCAGATGCGCATATGGCAAAGCGATTCGGTATTTCCCATTTTGCGTTGGTCGTTATACGAAACTTTGTTCGTTATGCGAAACATTTTTTTTTTTTAAATGTGTTCGTTGTGCGAAACGTTCGTTAAGCGATGCGTTCGTTAACCGAGGGTCGACTGTATATAAATGGTCAGCGTCGAATTTTGAGTCAATTGAAAGATGTCCGTTTGCCTGTCTGTCTTTCCCCGTGAATACAGCCGTTTTTTAAGAGATATCGAGCTCAAATTTGAAATGTCAAGCTTCTATCCTCAAAGCGAAAGTTAAGTTCTAAGGTGAGCAATATCGGTCAAAAACTACTTCCACTTTACATACAAACTGCCAAAAAGCCGTATTTCTTTCCCTACGATCATAGCTGTAGTTTAAAAGCTATAGAGCTGAAATTTGGTATGAAAGTTTCTATACTCTAAGCGGAGGTTTAGTTATAAAATGAGAAAAATCTGATAAAAATTACTGCCACCTCTCACACAAAACTCTTCTATTTTGGGGTGTCCGTCTGTCTGACCCCATAACACTATGCAACAAATGACGGTAATATCAATCCAATCTGAACGCGTCTAGGCAACGTAAATAGCTCATAAAGTCAACGTTGATACCGGTTTTTCGAACTCCCAGCTACATTATTGCCGAATACAGTTTAGCGCTATCACGAAGTGTGAGTTAGCTATGGGACAGAAACTGATGACACCTTTTTTTATGGGGCTCACTGATTTTGAGAATCTTTAGGGGCCCATAAAAAAAAAATTGGTCAGCAATCTCGCCAAACTGAGTATAGGGTTTTATTACCCTTCGATAGTAGAATCGAACCTATACTGTCACGTTTTTGTATTTTTTTCACTGTTGCACTGTGTAATTTGGGAGCGATCGAACTGAAATTTGGTATACAAACTTTTATTTTCTAAGCGGATGTTAAGATCTAATATTAGCAAAATCAGACAAAATCTACTCCCATACAAATTCCCTATTTTGGAGGTATAATTTTTTAATTGTGTCGCACATAGAACAGTATTACTTAGAACAGTGTGAGGCAACCCATAGCCTGGCGAGGCTGTGAACAGTCTCATTTTTCACACAGACACGATCGGCAATTCACATGTTCGCTAAGTTGTGTATGTTTCGATGTAGGAAGTCTATGAAAGGTCTCGGCCTACGCACGCTTGCTTCACATTACATACACAAACACATAACATAGGCATGGGCGTGCGTTCGTTTTTGCCTGACACTGATTAACAGGCATATAATCATCTTAAAAAAAGTCCTAAAGGAACTTTTTTATAATTTATTTAATCGACGATAAGGAAACCAGACTGGTCTATATAATTATAAATCATTTAAACGGTACTTACACGGTAAAGTTAAAAACCAGAGATATCTTCAGAAAATTTACTGTTATTTTCACTTGCCCTGCAATCGGCTTTACCAGAGTTCAAACAACATCCAATTATCCAAAACAAACTATGAACACAGTCACAAATAGTAAGAAATGCAAAAATAAAACATAACTTGCAAACCAGTTTCCAGCGGCAGGTGAAGTCAAAGCTTCTTTAAAAACCAACGATTTGTAATTAAATAAATAGAAAATACTACAACACAAGAAAAAGACAAGAAGAAGGCATTTAAATATAAAAACGTATTAAATATATACCAGACTTAAAACACTTTTCCTTTCAAACACTCTATGGCTGCGGTAACAGTTAACGACTCCAATGCCTCTGTCAGCTAAACGGTTAGCGACAAACTCTAACGATGATGATGATGATTATAATAATAACAGTGCTCTCTCACATATTTATGTATCGCAGTAAGAAAGGTCATGTTGTGTCCACAATTTAAAAGGTGGACACCTATTTTTTGCCTCTCTTCTTTTTCGTCTTAATTACTGGTTTCATAAAGTTAAGAAGCTTATCTATTCGAATACTACGTGTAATTATGGCAACATGAAACACAACGAACTAAACGGGGAGCAAATGAATCAAACAACATGACAAATTAAAAGACTGAGAGAGACCAGACGACGGTGACGGTTAACTATGGTGGCGCTGTATGGTTTTATGAGGTTTCTATTACGAAGGGGCGCGAACTTAGCAACAGTTAATAATTACAAAGAAGAAGAAGAAAATACTAATATGAAATCCAACAGCAGCGATAACAGCAGCAACAACAATGCTAGCTAACTACCGGACCAGGTAGGTAGCATAGGCAAGGCATACTACTAGTTAAATATGACAAACATACCAAGCAGCAGCCATCATCATCACTAGGTTGAAGACGAAGAATAAGAAGTCACCTTTTAACGGAGACATTGAAAATTGTTGAGTTCCTCAACAAGAAGAAAGTGGCTAAAAGGTACCCACTGCTACACTGTCATCTATCTCCGTACGGCCAGCATCCACTTGTGCCCTCAGCCGGCTATTTTATGCGCACACACCTTAAGACCAGTTATAATGCGCAAGAAAAAGTCTTTCAGTCCATAACATTCGTGTGCACAACATGTGTGTACGTTCATAAGCTGCTGCCGCATGTGTGTGTCTCTTAACTGGGTCGCCCCGAAAAGTTGGTTGGTTGGTTGGTTGGCACAATACTGTTGTCGTTTTTATCCATCGTTCGCATATGCACTTGATGCACGTGATATATTTTCTTTGTGTCACATGGTATGCCATCACCCTATTGGAGACGATTGAGCCGGCACAGTGAGTTTTTCAGTGATGAATTGTCACACAATCATAAATAGAAATAAGATGTAAATTTTACATCAGTGGCAAGTGATCTGTATGCAAATGGAAATAAAAAACAAAGTCTTCACATGAATTACTTAATATATTGAAATGTATGAATAAGTATTTTAGTTTCGCATTGAATTATCTCGCCCACCAACTATCGCAGATTTTTTGCATTATTATGGAAACTATCTCTAATACATTAGCAACAACGTTATCAAAGCTATTTAGCAATTGTATTTACGGTTTGTGTCTCTAAAAGGAACATACAGACACACATTATGGGTCACATTGAAACTGTTAAATATTTCGTATAGTTCAAATGTTTAAAATGTCGAAATTTGATAAATTTTTTTAGTTTAAAAGGTGACACCTAAGGAAAATTAGTTGAAAAGGCATCCTATTAAATCATACAATACATTTGATGAATAAGTATACCATTTTCGATTTGAAATGTCTCACTCCCCACCTATAGTACATTTTATGCACTATCATGCAAACTACCCCTTATATGTCAGCAATTACGTTATGAAAGCTATATAAGAATCGGTTTTACGGTCTTTGATTCTTAATGGAACATACAGACTCACATTATGGGTTACATTCAAACTGGAAAATATGAACTTCTTTGAGTCCAAAATGTTTAAAATTTTGCTCGATTTTTATTGTTTAGTGGGTGACACCTCAGGAAAATAAATGAAAAAGATATATTATTTTGGATGAATAAGTATACAATTTTTGCATTAAAATATCTAGCTCGCCACCTATCGTACATTTTATGCACTCTCTCATGAAAACTATCCCAAATACGTCCGCAACAACTTCATCACTGCCATACAACAATTGCTTTGACGGTCTTTAATTCTAAACAGAACATACAGATACACATAATGGTTTTCATCCCAAATGTTTAATACGAACTTCATTAAGTTCGAGTTTGAAATGTCGAATTTGGTAAATTTTTGTAGTTGAGAAGGTGACACCTAAGGAAAATAAATTAAAAAGGCATCCAAGTGAATCACACAATTATATTATATTGAATGTATATGTATACAATTTTTGCATTAAAATATCTAGCTCGCCACCTATCGTACATTTTGTGCACTATGACGGAAACTATTCCTTATACGTCAGCAATTACATTATGAAAGCTATATGACAATCGGTGTTATGGTCTGTGATTCAAATTGGAACACACAGACAAACAATATAAGTTGTCATTCTACGACTGAAATACTTCTTTATTTGGTAAATTTTTGCAGTTGCAGGTAACCCTCAGGAAAAGGCATCCTAATGCATTATTCAATATATTATATTAGATATATACCACCTTTGTATTGAAATATGTCGGTCGCCACCTATCGTACATTTTGTGCACTATCATGAAAACTATCCCTAATACATTAGCAAGAATGTTATGAAAGCTATATAAAAATCGGTTTTACGGTCTGTGATTCTAAAGCGAACACACAGACACCCTTTATAAATTTTCATCGTAACACTTAAATGCTTCTTATAGTTCAAAAAGTCTAAAAAGTCGAACTTTAGGCTAGAAAATAGTTTTGCAATATTATTAATTAATAATAATAAATTTATAAAAAAAATAATCCAACACTTCTTTTTCCATCTTCTGCTGCCCTTCTTTACTCTTAATCACACTACAAACCACGGTATATACCCCAACGATGAAGATGGCGTGATGGTAGAAAAAAAAATAACGTTTATACCCAACGACCGGATAAATGCCATTTATTACAACAACAAAAAGTGTCGATCGACCCAATATCAGTAAAGCAAAATTTGGTCGTGAACGTCATTTGTAATGGCCAACAAGCGGCATCGAAACTGCCTCCTCATCGTCATCATCGCCATCGCCAACATCATCATTGCTGCCGTCATGAACATAAAATAAATCTGCCCGTTTGTTAGTTCCTAAACCTGCTACTTTCGGTGGCTATAAGATGAGGTGGTGGTGGTGATGTTAGTGGTGCTAGCTAGTCTTCGTTGAGCTTGTCGTGTGCAATAAATAAGTGGCCGGGGGGATATCACCACTACAGCATCTCTCTATTAAAGATCGCTTTGGCTGGTTGGCTCCCTGCCTCTGGCGACGACGACGACTGAGACATATAAAAAGTAAAAGTAACCACGCATTTTTCTCCAGAGCGCTGTCAGTTTTTTTTTTTGCTTTGGTGCCCCCACGTTTTCATGCAGCAGGTTCGACCGTTGTAAATAAAAGAAATTTCTTGCATTTTCAACAAAATACCCCAACAAAATTGTTGTCGGTTAGTTGGGTTTTTGTTGCATATTTTTTTTTCTTTTTGTTTTGGTGCAGCCGTCAAGCTTTCAATTTCCTTAAAAGCGACAGATTCTTAATCATGGGAAAGCGAAACAGGTTGATTTTGTTTTTAGTTTCTTTTTCGAAAATATGTATGAACAACAAGCAGCAGCAACAGTGCTTACTGACTTGTACGCCAAAATGAAAGAAAAAGTTCTTGGAATTTGCGATAATGCAATAAATTGTATATTTTTGTACATTGCACAGAGAAGCTATGGAGTGGTCCTTTACTTTCCTTTTTGAATAAATTTTTTAGTCAATATTTAATACGGTTTTAAAAATATTACTCCAATTATTGAATAATTTATTAATATTTCTGAAGAGATTTCTGAATAGCACTTTAGCACTAATTAACGATTTTATGACTACAATATCGATAAATCAAATATAAAACGGATTTATTGAGAAAATTTTCCAACCTCTAGTGGTCTTCTGATAAAGAGATTAGCTAAACACACTGATTTGTTAATAACGTGATAGAGAAGTTATTCGACAGCCCTCATTAATGCTATATGTGACTTAAGAAACTACCTCAAATGTAAAGAGAAACTCATATCAAAGTTGCAAACCATTTGGATGTAAGGTATATAAGTCTATAGCCAACACACAGACGCATATTTATATACCTTAATGGATTTAAAATGCAAGACAAGCTGCACCACATTGTTAACAAAATTCCCAAAAAGCTAAAAAAAAAACACATATCAGAAACCTTTGCATCCCATGAATGTGATATGGAAGCAATAGCAACTATACATAGACTTTTGGGCGTTAGTGGCATAACTTTAACAGATGCCTTTAGCGTGTATGTTGCCTGGTTGCGTGATTAGTTCCTTTTGCGGGGTTTGGTAGATTCCATTTACAGTTGATGGGAAGTTAGAAGTTACGATCCTGTCCGTCCATTTGATCTCTTACAGAAGTTCTTAATTCTGCCGATTTCCAAAAATGCTAGTTCCTCTATGCCACTTAATAATAGTGTTTTTCAGGGTTTCCAGTTTTTTTCTGCATGTGGATGGGTTGGTCACATATATATAATATGGCCGGTGTATGGTGTACTGCTGCTATTCTCACAGTAAAAACACTTACTGTTTGTTGTGAATTCCATTCTGAAGGTAATAATTTTCCTAATCTGGTCTCTTTCTATATTTTCTATGTTCAATGTTCGTTTCGGATTGTATTCCGGCCATACATGTCTTCCTGGCTTCCCTACATGTTTCCTCATGCTTCCATCTGACGTTTGCAGTTCTCTACGTTAGATTTTCAATAGAGCTTTAACAAGTAGATATATGGCCAAGTGCTTCATGTTCCACGACGCTTTCCTGCAGGGCTGAGTCCTGTCGAGCCTATATATCCGCTCAACTGTTGCCCTCCGCTGTGTCCAGGTATTCAAGTGATCAAGGGCCGAATTACCGCATTCGAATCGAATCGAAATCTGGTATACGCCACCTATCGTACGTTGTGTGCACTACCATGGAAACTATCCCTAACGTTGTTGTAAAGTTTTATAACAATCGGATTTACGGTCTGTGAGTCTAAACGGAACATACAGACACACATTATGGATTACATCCAAACTGTTAAATATGAACTTTTTTGTGTCCAAAAGGTTGGAAATGGGCTGAGTTCTGTCGAGCGTATATATCCGCTCTACAGTTGCCTTCCGCTGTGTCAAGCTATCCACGTGATCAGGGGCCGAATTACCGCATTCGATTCGAATCGGTGGCTTATTTAATAGGAAGTATTTCGGCAAGGAAAATGCTGCAAAACTCTGGAATCCTTGATTTTATACGCGGAGTCGAAACCGTAGCCGGTCCTACGATCCTGGTTGGACCTATCAATAACGATGTTTAGTAGTACATAAGCAGTGTGTTTGTTCTCTGCCCACTTTTGTCTGGAGGGCATTCCGGTTTCGTAGAGGATATTCGATTTTCGTGCACTAAAAATGTAGTCAGTTACAAGAAAGATATTTATTTGGAATAGAATCCTTGTGTGACTGAAAGATGGATCCCGAATTGCTGTCTTGTTTTAACGCATGGCTTATTTGAGAGCAGAGCATTTGCAGCTCAATTCAGTTGGTAGTAGATAAGGTACTGTATAGAGTATGTCTTAGAGAGGGGGATGATCTCATCCATCCGGTAATTAGGAGTCAGGAGGAACGTTAAACACGATCCAATAGCGATGTAAATCCAAAGTGATACCTTGTGTTTGAGTCCCCAAGTTTTCTACAATAGATTTTCTGAATGTGTATTAAGCTATGAGTGCCTTGTTGGATGTGCTTTCTCTGTTGTCCTCAGTTGAGCTTCCTGTTTAATATGAGGCCTATGTTTGTTGTAGAGGGCGGATATTGAATCGGGGTTCACATTAAGTCACCTGCTGGCGCACCAGTCTGCACGGATATTAATATAGTCCTGCATCTTCCGATCGTGGTATAGTAGTACCCTACCTACCAAGTACGCTACCACCGTGCACCCTTTTGACTCCAGCTGAAATCCAGTTTGAACACGTTGTTGACTGCTATGTTTTGTAGGGGTACCTTATGGTATTAAAATAATAAAAATTTCTTTGTTCCCGGACCGGGCTTTGAACAGCTTTACATCTGGTTTCCCAGGATAGATCACCGTTTCCCGGGAAATGGGTAGCCTATTAATTACCCCCAATAAAAACGAAAAACTTTCTTGGAAATATTATTTTGCGAAGAATTTTTGTGTTTTGGTCTTTTAATTGCATTTTGTATGGAAGACCCCTTAGGGGTAAAGATCGGTTGTAAGTAAGTTTGGGAAAAATGTTCCGGTGAAAAATTACTGGGGGCGGTCAGAAGCTGATTTTATATAAAAATACAAAAATTTTGTATGGAGACTATATAGTGGGTAGGCTGAAGATAGTGGGTAGGTATAATCTGAGAAACTGTTGGGATTTTAAAAATATTGGGGGTCGGTCATAGATTTTACCCTCTAGGGGCGACACCTAGGCAGTTAGAAAGGTGGGGGCAAATGTTATAAAAAAAAATCCGTATGAAAGCCCCCTTATGTGGTTAAGATGGGGGTTGGTATGTTTGGGAAAAATGTTAGGAGGAAAAAAAGGCTGGGACCCGGTCATACATTTGAACCCTCTAAGGGCGATTCCGGATCAGTTGCGGGTCTTGTTGTAGATTTATCCCCAATACGAAAAGTTTCTCGCTAAAAACCGTTGCATCTTTTGTGCTCTAAACAAATTGACCCACTCTAGTGTTCATATCGTTGGCAGCTCACTCTATGTCCTTAAGGTTAGTGGAAAAATTTCTTTTCTCTCTAATGGTTTCTCTATGGGAAACGGTAGTCCAGTAATGCAGTTTCTGACGATTTTCAATTTATGATTGCGTGTTGAGCATTCGATAGGAGATACGGTAATTTAATAATTACTTTTCGTACAAAATTTTTTTTTATTTAAAATAAATTATAAAAAATAATTATTATTATTTTTTTCATTGAGTTTTTTTTAAACTCTTGAGATCAATGACAGCAAATTTCGTTTTTTTTTACCGGTAACAAAATCCTAATACAAAAAATAAATTTATATAAAAACGAGTTTTTTGTAAAAAATAGTTATATTTTTAAAACTGTTATTAATTTACAATACCAAAAAAATTTAAAAATTTTTTTAATAAAATATATTTCTATTTTCTCTACAAAAAAATTAATAATTTTGTGTTAACCAAAAAACCAGTATTTTTAGTTTTTTTTTTTTTGATTTTTATGATTTCTTTTGTAAATTTTAAAAAAAAATTCATAATTGTAACAATTAATATACATCAATCATAATTTTTTATAAACAAATTTGTAATAAAAATATGTTTGTAATAATTTATTTATAGAAAAATGTCGTTTTTATTAAAACAATATTTTTTTTCTTTAAATTAACTGTTGCTTTCGCTGCTGTTTTAATTTTTTCTGAACTCTTGAGAGCAATGGCAGCTTATTAAAATTGTTTACTTTTAACAAAATTCTATAAATGAGTAACTATAATATAGCAACTAAATTTTTTTTTAAAAAAAATTATTATATAAAGTTTCTTTTTTATTTAAATTTGTTTTGTTACTATTTACAAGTATATGCGATAAAATGCCCTTAAATCGTAAATTTCCCTGTAATTACAATATAATGCCCATGTTCCGGTTGCTATATTGTTCATTTCAAGCTTAATTACTGGGGCAATCTTATAATCTTTCATTCATTCATTCATTTTTGTTCCCATGAAATTTTATCACATTAGAACAAATCTGTGCTAACAAGATTATTTAAACTGTATACACGCTGGCAGTCAACCGCCCAGCCCCTGTTTACATCTCATCTCTATCTCTAGTGAATGTGTGAAGTTTGAACCTTCAAATGTGGTGATTAATAATGTTTTGAACTTGGTAGCTTTGTGCGTCTTACCGCCCCCTATTCCTCTTAGCGTTATCGTGAATTTATCAAAATTTCGTCATGTGTCTTAATGATATTAGTTACTTTTTACTTTTATTTCTGTGTGTAGAAGCTCATCGTTGTTGACGTTCTCTTATCTTTGCTAATGTTTAACGTGTTTTTATTTTCTAATATTCTGATTTCTCTTGACGTCGTCGTTGTCGTTGTCTTGTTTGACGTTTTCCTAACTTTTAAAGTACACAAAACATTTCACAATATTAATACGATATTGTTTTCACCTTGTTATGTTGGTTTTCATAGCAAATGCGTTTATTAATTAAGCTATCAGCAAACACCCTCAACAAAAATAGAATAAGTCAACAACAAAGAAAATTAAGAAATTTGGCCAGGTTTAGAAAATCCCTGAGAATGATATGTGATAATAACATAGGGTGCAATGAGGAAATTTATAAAAAAGCGGTTACGGAATAAATTAATACCCAGGAGGAAGTGTCTGCAAGACATCCTCAAGGATAGGTGCATGACCATAGTAAATCGTTGATGACATTTAGAGGACCGTCCATACAAATCGTCGACGAAATTTTCATACAAGTGTCCGCTTTGTCATAAGCGACCTGATGATCGACAGTGTTGGTCAAATTTTCGTTGATGCCTATACAAGCAACCTGTCGCCCACACAATCATGCACGACCTGATGGGTGACAATGCCGGTCAGCTTGTCGTCAACCGAGTTTTTTGACGACAAGTACATCAATATTTCACACATTTCTTTGTAAGATTTTGTTGATGGTGTTTGTTGCATGACAACATTAGTATTTTGTCGGTCAGCTTGTCGTCAACCGAGTGTTTTTTTTCACATTTTTCACATTTGTCTTGAGGTGAACGTTGACGACAAAGTCATGTATAACGGAACTTCCTACTGGGTATTTAAGTTTTTTTTTAGATACAATTATTTGAAACTTTCGGCACATTTGTGAGATAAAAAATATGCAACTTTTAGAAATACTTTTGGCAACTAGAAATTAAGAAATATGCCACCTTAACCCAAATATTATACATAAATGTCCATGTTTATGACTCTGTACTGCTATGTGTTAGATATCCTCTTCTTATGTTAGTATTTAGTATGTTTTATCATGATATCTCAGATCATTGAAATTTTCATACCTACCTCCCTACACCCCAATATTCATTTAGAGTGATTAGGTGTTTACATTTGCTTACGTTATGGTTTGTTAAACAATTAATCGACAACAATCGCCGCCGTCCGTCTTCGCTTGGAATAGCCCAGACGATATTGGTCCATAACTAATTATAATTATCATGAGAAAAATGTAACAATTTCTTAAGCGTGTGAGATTTTGTTTTCATTTTATTTGGCTTTTCTCTTATTTGTTCGAAACTAGTTCGAAATTAGTTTCAAATCGTCAAGTATCAATTGAGACTCATTGGCAATCATTTGTGTACCTTTAACATTAACATTATTCGAAATACACGATTTCATAGCAATTATCAAGTGTATGAATGAGTTTTATTTGCTCTCGTATTGAGTTGTCATTAAGGTTAGTTTCGTTGATCCGCATTTACACACTGACCTTGCGAATGGGTTATGGTCAATTTTAAAGCGTTATAGAAACAATAAAGATATCCAATAATTTGTTTATAGTTTTATAGACTGATATAAATTTAAATTTTTATTAATGCCTTTTTATTGCAATCACCTCAATTATCATTGGTAATATTGACTTTTGTCAAATATAATTTGTTATTAAAGTAATATTACGGCAATGATCAAAATTTTAGCTAAATCGAGCGACATTAAGCCCAGCCCCAAATAGGTCAAAGGTTAAATCTATATACATATATGAAAATGAGTTTGTATGTTTTTTTTTTAATTTTTTGAGTACGGTATAGACTCGAAAACGGCTTGACCGATCCTTTTGAAATTTTCACAGAATGTTTTTGGGTAGTCGCTGGTGAATATAGGGTACTTTCATTTGTGATATATCAAGTGGGCATGGCCCTATCTATTGGGTCCTATTTTTGAAACCGAAATATCTGAAAGACTGTTTCTCCAATCGCCTTGAAAATTTGTGTGGCTGCATTTGGCAGCAAAGTTCGTGATCCAACAAAAAATTGGCGGGATCGGATCAGTGGGCGTGGTATGAAACTTGAATTTTTAAAAGGCTGTATCTTATAAACTGTAAGATGTATAAATGTGACATTTGGTATGTGTTGTTGGTACAATATGAATTACAGCCAGGGTGGAAGTGGGTTGTGCCACGTCCCATTTAAAAGAAACCGTTATATAATAGTTTGATCGTCCTGAATATTTCACTGTATATTAGATATATTACCTGGTTATTTGGAACCAAGTTGGCAAACAGATCCGAGGTGCCGCCTACACGCGTCTATATTTGACTATTACATATTTGCGAGAAAAAAAAAATACAATTCCTTAATCGAACATTAGTAAAAACCAGTACAGAAATTTCAGTCAGGTAAACTGACTGATAAATACCATCACCCAATAATAATTCCTATTACAAGATAATTAATTACCAAATTTGATTATCCTCCAAGTGCCGGTTTAGAAATTATGGGAGAAATATTAATTTTCCAAACAAGGTCATTTTGTATGGGAGGTACCAGAGGGTGATCCGCTATAATCCATATTCATTCCTGATTCAAATTATCATAACTGTACAACTTACGCAAAATTCGACTGTATTCACTGTACTAACAAAAATATATGTATTTAAAACTATGGGGGGTATGTTCGGTATTTTGTATGGGAGGTACCAGAAGGGGTGCGTCAAATAGTAAGGTTTTCTGAGGTTTTCCTTCCTATCGCAAGATAAATTAACCGACCATTTGTCATTATCCTCCAAGTGTCCGTTTGGAAGTTATGGAAGAAATATTAAATTTGCAAAAATAGGTCATTTTGTATGGGAGGTACCAGAAGGGGTGATCCGATATAATCCATATTCATTCCTGATTCAAATTTTCATAACTCACAAAAAAAAGATATGTATGTAGGACTATGAGGGTGAATTCGGGAATTTGTATAGGAGGTACCAGAAGGGGTGCGTCAAATAGTAAGGTTTTCGGAGGTTTTGCTTCCAATCGCAAGATAAATTAACCGACCATTTGTCATTATCCTCCAAGTGTCCGTTTGGAAGTTATGAAAGAAATATTAAATTTACAAAAATAGGTCATTTTGTATGGGAGGTACCAGAAGGCGTAAACCAATATAGTTCATATTCATTGCTGAGTCCAGTTTTCATATGCAAACATCATATGCAAAATTTGAGTGAATTCAGTTTAGTTACAAAAAAGATATGTATGTAAAACTATGAGGGTCAATTAGGTCATTTGTATGGGAGGTACCAGAAGGGGTATAGCAAAGGTTTCGGTTTTCGTAGTGTTTGTCTATTTTTGCAAGATAAATAAACTGACCAAATTTAAATATTCTACGATCGTCCGTTTGGAAGTTATGAAAGAAATATAAATTATCCAAAAATAGGTAATTTTGTATGGGAGGTACCAGAAGGGGTGGGACTATTTTGCCCATTTACAATCCCATAAGTTCGTTTTGAAAAATATTAATACTGGTAGATTTTCATACTGATCCGTTAAGATTTATTCAAGTTATCCTGCTGACCAGCCATCCAGACAGACGGACATAGCTCAATCGTCTTAAAAAGTCCTGAAACGAATTTGGTCTTAAGATACTTGAGGTCTAACTCGTCTCATTTAATGCGTTACACTTTTTTTCGTATCAAATGATGTATACCCTCATCCCTAAGGGTGATGGTATTAACATAGGACCTATTTGGGCACTTAAAATAATTGTCCGATCTAACTCAAATTTTCATTATATATTTTTCACATCAAGTGGCACAATATACCGGTCGAATATATTAAATTCCCACAAAAAAACATCATCCAAACATTTCGCTGTCGCCCTAATACATAATATGTATTACATATATATTCGTGATCAGGGTCAAATTCTAAGTTGAACTGAAAATGTCCGTCCGTCCGTCTGTTCTCGAGATAACAGGCCTAGTTAAAGAGATTATGTTCTAAGATGTGCAAAATCGGGCAAAAACAACTCCCACCTCCCATACAAAACTACCCTTTTTTTGGCCATTCGTCTGTTTGTCCCCGCTAGTACAGAAGTGGCAAGTTTCAATTACACACTGTGATAAAGTGGAAAAAAATTTATGGAACTAGGGAAGAGACCTAGTCTGGTCGAGTGCTGCAACAGGACCCTGAATACCAAAATTTCTTAACACCCTTAAAATCTTGACTTACGCTTCAAAACCCGTTTTTTCGGATCTTTCCTCACTTATGAGCTTATAACTCAGTTAATTCTTACCCGATACCCTAACCAGAGGTTAATTTTCAAATGAGCAAGATCGGATAAACACTACTTTCACCTCCCATTCAAACTCCCAATTTTGACAGGTTTGTCCCCGCTACTACATTCGTAGTTTAAGAGCTGTCGATCTGAAATTTTGCTATGCAAGCTTCAATGCTCTCAGCAGTGGTTAATTTTCAAAATAAGTAAAAACTACCGCATCTTCCATACAACAATATAATTACAGTTGTGTTCAAGAGAGTTTTTATGTCCATAGTTTTGTAAACCAAAAAAAAAAACATGTTGAATGTTTCATATTTATGTTTTTTTAAACATTTTTTTAGTCTTTGCTAAAATTTTTTTAATGCTTTTAGCATTAGTTTATGATTTGCAGTTTTATGCAACAAGTTGCACTTTTGATTATCTTATAGTTGAAAAAGAAATATTGTCATAAGTCGTTATATAGTTTATGATTTTCATTTACGTAATACGTTATATGATTTCTTACACAGTTTTTCCACTTGCATTTATGATTTACATTTAAATAAAACCGTTTTGAAAGACTGCATTTTTTATTTATGCTCTCATGTTGGTCTCTTTTTGTGGGTTAACACTAGTATTCACTAAATGTCATCATAAAGTAGATTTCAGTACTTTTTTAATACTAAATTATAAATCTTCTACTCATAGTTATGTAACTATGACACAGTTTTGGGGAGAGCAGCAAAATGATAGTCATGCTGTTAATATGAACGAGGTGTATTGATATTATTACTCCATCTCTAAAGTGGTCGGAAAAGTACATTTGTATGGGAGGTACCATAAGGGGCGTGTCTAGACCTCCAATTTTTTCTCTAAAACTTTATCCTGTTATATCTTAACAAAATATATAATTTGGGCACGATCGTGTCGAGTGTATTGTTATCATTACTCCATCTCTAAAGTGGCGAAGTGGTACATTTGTATGGGAGGTACTACAAGGGGCGTGACTAAACTTCCAGATTTCTTCTCTAAAACTTTTGCCTGCTTAAACTTTACTAAATACAGAATTTGGGCACGATCGCGTTAGGTCTTTCAAAAATGTTAATCGATTTCTAAAGTGGGTAGTACCAGATGTGTATGGGAGGTACCAGTTGGGACGTGGCTACACTTGCAATTTTTTTCTCAAAAACTTTATGCTGCTGTAGATTTACTAAAGAAAGAATTTGGGTGCGTTGGATTTATTGATATTATTACTCCATCTTTAAGGTGGGCGGAAAGGTAAATTTGTATGGGTGGTACCGGAAGGGGCGTGGGTAGACTTCCAATTTTTTCCGAAACTTTATCCTGTTATAGCTTTACTAAGTACAGAATTTGGGTACGATCCCGTTGGTTGTATTGATATTATTACTCGATTTCTAAAGTGGGCGGAATGATGTATTTGTATGGAAGGTACCAGAAGGGGCGGGGCCATATGGCCCATTTGCAATACCGTAAGTAGTTTTGGGAAAAGACAGACAGACAGACACAGACGGACATGGCTCAAACGACTTAAAAAGTCATGAATCGAATTTGGTTCAAAGAAACCTAGGGTTCAAAGAGACTCCTTCTATATGTTACACATTTGGGTCGTTTTCCCTAATCCTCATCCCTAAGGGTTATGGTATAAAAATAATAAATTGTTGCTAATTATACTTTTGATCTCATACCAAATTATGAAACACATTAATATCAACAAAATCTTTATAATATGATACCACAAAGTATTTTATTTCAGCCGTATGTATCTAATTCTCATTTGACCTTTAACTAAGACATTTGAAACTGAAATCGCACAACTGCCAGGCAACATTTGATTTAAAAAAAAAAATCTAATATTAATTGTTAAAATGTTCAAAGAGTTTGATAGCCATAACAAACCCTGGCGAAGTGTTTAAGCTGAAATTGTATACCAACAGTTATTTCCCCTAATTCTATGTGGATGCCAAAGGCTGTTCCGCGCGCACTTTTCGCTTTCGGTGATGATGATTAATGATGTGGGTTTTTAGAAAAGTTTTAAGCTGTTTGTTTTTTTTCTCTCTCTCTCTCCTTCACTTGGCGGTGAAAAGTAAACAACACCTTTCTGACTATGATGTAAATGTTGTTGGTTGTTATGTTTTCTTTCGGCACATATTTATTTTGGGAGCTACTACTAGAAGCAAAATTTTTTTTTGGAAACTAACTAGTAGACAGAATGTGCATGGGTTTCCCCCTGCTGCCATGGTCGGCTCGTTTGTATACAGGCTAACTAACATATCGTACTCATAGCAGCAGTGGTTAATTATTGTTTTCGCCTCTTAAGTTATTTTTGGAATTAAGCTAGTTGCTTTAAACTTCTATTTTATCTCTTGTATGTCAAGCAATTTGAACACTGCTAAAATTATGACCAGTTGTCATAGAGTGAGCAGCCGTAGTAACAATAAAAGCTAATATAATAGACATCATTAAAATCTTTCTGTTTATAAATATATACATCATATGTATATGTTTAATGTTATATAGATATATAGACGTACTATATAATATACAAAATTATTGTTATATATGTAGAGTATATCATATCGTTCGTGTACAAGAAGAGTTAATGATGAGCAGTCAACAGTCGTCAGTCACTCAGTCGCCCCTTCTGTTACAAACACGTTGGCGTCTAAAGTTGTTGTTGTTGAGGTTTTTGCCGGCTTTCGTTGTTGTTGCTTTTGTTGTTTTATAAACAAATACTTAATTGCTTTTTAATTATTAAACTCTTGTTTATCGACATTACGGTTTTGTTGTTTTCTTCTTTTGCTGCTGCTTCTTCTTCGTCGGCGGAAATATAATTTCTGGGGGATTTCTCGTAGAGAAATGCAACAACAATATCGACAACATAACGCTAACAGAGGCAGATAAGCAGCGTGGAACTTTGTTATTTCTTTGCTGTTGCCGTGTGACATAATATGAGTAACGGTCTAAAGGTAATTGCTCTTAAATTACTAAAACCAAGCAGCATATTATAATAATTTATTGCAAAAATAACCCAAAAAAAAAAAGAAATCGTTGGACTGACTGGGCGTTCAAATTTAATTTGGACATCAATTTAAGCCTCATTATGTGTAATTTGATGGCACTGAATTATATATAATGTTATTGTTTATTACATAGTGTAGTCTATAACTATGGACTTTGTCGAAATCATGTGGTCCATTTCAAACTAATTGTATTACAATTCTGTAAGGTTAGAGGATGCGATTAAGCACATGCGTGCAATACATCAATGCTACAGGTGGTTAATTTGTCACCGCCATAAAAATCGTATCACTGATACGAACTATTTAACATTTTAAAAATGAGCTTTAAAGCTTTTGACTCCGGCTTTCCATAGGCCTCCCATACGCGGACCTCCAGGAGGTATATGCCATTCCATTAGTTGGAATGCATCAATCAGAATCAATTGACCTTTTTTCGTCCGTAAGAAATTGGGCTTGGTCTCGACCAAAAACATTTAAAGCTCCAACGAACGCTGTTCCGTTATCGGAAAATATTTTTGAGGGGCAACCTCTTCGTGAGAAGAAACGAGAGAAGGCTGTTAAGAAGCAAACTGTTGATAGATCATTAGTAGCTTCTAGGTGTATTGTTTTAGTCGCAAAGCAAACAAAGACGAGAACATATCCTTTCATGATCATATATCTTTATCTATATCTATATCTATATCTATATCTATATCTATATCTATATCTATATCTATATCTATATCTATATCTATATCTATATCTATATCTATATCTATATCTATATCTATATCTATATCTATATCTATATCTATATCTATATCTATATCTATATCTATATCTATATCTATATCTATATCTATATCTATATCTATATCTATATCTATATCTATATCTATATCTATATCTATATCTATATCTATATCTATATCTATATCTATATCTATATCTATATCTATATCTATATCTATATCTATATCTATATCTATATCTATATCTATATCTATATCTATATCTATATCTATATCTATATCTATATCTATATCTATATCTATATCTATATCTATATCTATATCTATATCTATATCTATATCTATATCTATATCTATATCTATATCTATATCTATATCTATATCTATATCTATATCTATATCTATATCTATATCTATATCTATATCTATATCTATATCTATATCTATATCTATATCTATATCTATATCTATATCTATATCTATATCTATATCTATATCTATATCTATATCTATATCTATATCTATATCTATATCTATATCTATATCTATATCTATATCTATATCTATATCTATATCTATATCTATATCTATATCTATATCTATATCTATATCTATATCTATATCTATATCTATATCTATATCTATATCTATATCTATATCTATATCTATATCTATATCTATATCTATATCTATATCTATATCTATATCTATATCTATATCTATATCTATATCTATATCTATATCTATATCTATATCTATATCTATATCTATATCTATATCTATATCTATATCTATATCTATATCTATATCTATATCTATATCTATATCTATATCTATATCTATATCTATATCTATATCTATATCTATATCTATATCTATATCTATATCTATATCTATATCTATATCTATATCTATATCTATATCTATATCTATATCTATATCTATATCTATATCTATATCTATATCTATATCTATATCTATATCTATATCTATATCTATATCTATATCTATATCTATATCTATATCTATATCTATATCTATATCTATATCTATATCTATATCTATATCTATATCTATATCTATATCTATATCTATATCTATATCTATATCTATATCTATATCTATATCTATATCTATATCTATATCTATATATCTATATCTATATCTATATCTATATCTATATCTATATCTATATCTATATCTATATCTATATCTATATCTATATCTATATCTATATCTATATCTATATCTATATCTATATCTATATCTATATCTATATCTATATCGCAAATTACTTCGACGGTTATTTGATTAAGATCGAGGTGAGGTTCTTAGTAAATCCTATGTTTTTATACCATCACCCTTAGGGATGAGGGTATATATCATTTGATACGACCCAAAAGTGTAACACATAGAAGGAGTCACTTCAGACCCTAGGTTTCTTAGAACCAAATTCGATTCATGACTTTTTAAGTCATTTGAGCCATGTCCGTCTGTCTGTCTGTCTGTCTGTCTGGTGGCTGTCCGGCTGGTTCGCACGATAACTATCGAAAGACGCAACCAAATGTCTTGAAATTTTGCACGAGTTAATATTTCCCCAAAACTACTTACGGTATTGCAAATGGGCTACATGGCTCCGCCCCTTCTGGTACCTCCCATACAAATACATCATTCCGCCCACTTTAGAAATCGAGTTATAATATCAATACACCCAACGGGATCGTACCCAAATGCTGTACTTAGTAAAGCTATTACAGGATAAAGTTTTGGAAAAAAAATTGGAAGTCTAGCCACGCCCCTTCTGGTACCTCCCATACAAATTCACCTTTCCGCCCACTTTAGATATGGAGTAATAATATCAATAAATCCATCGCGCTCGTACCCTAATTCTTAATTTAGTAAAGCTATAGCAGGATACAGTTGTTGAGAAAAAAACTGAAGTCTACCAACGCCCCATCTGGTACCTCCCACACACATCTGGTACCGCCCACTTTAGAAATCGATTAATATTATTATCAGAGCTACCGCGATCGTGACCAAATTCTGTATTTAGTAAAGTTCAAGCAGGATAACGTTTTGGAGAAAAAATCTGGAAGTCTAGACACGCCCCTTCTGGTACCTCCCATACAAATTTACCACGCCGCCCACTTTAGAGATGGAGTAATAATATCAATACATCCAACGCTATCGTGCCCAAACTCTGTATTTAGTAAAGCTATAACAAGATAAAGTTTTGGAGGATAAACCTAGAAGTCTAGACATGCCCCTTCTAGTACCTCCCATACATATTTACCACTCCACCCACTTTAGAAATCGAGTAATAATATCAATATAATAGCAATTTTTTTTATTTTACTGAGGGTGATGTTATATGTAAGTCGGGTCGCCCGACTGAAACTTTCTTACTGGTTTTACCACTGTTCGCTTAAGAAATTTTATTTTTTTCTCGTTAATATGTAATAGTCAAACATGGCCTCGGACTTTTTTTTGACAACTTGGTTCCAAATAGCCTGGGTATTTATTTAATATACTGTGATATTTTTAGGACGATCAAACTATTATTATGGCTGTTATAACGGTTTCTTTTTAAATGGGGCGTGGCACAGCCCATTTCCACCCCGACTATAATTCATTATAAATCAACACCACATAACAAATATCAGCTTTATACCTCTTATACGTTATGAGATATAGCCGTTTAAAGTTGTAAATTGTATACCACGCCCACTGATCCGATCCCGCCCATTTTGTCCGATTTTGCTTAAATTTTAACCATATCTATTTTAAAACAACTGACGCAATTGAATTTTCGCTGCCACCCTAATATAATATTGTCATAACTACCATTTCATGGCCATGTCATGGCGTTACTTGAATATGCCCTTATATATAAAAATCTAATCGTGTACTGATCGAAAACCACAATTTCCCCTGAATATTCTGTCTGTATTGTTGACTTGTATCTGTGTATCAAATGTTGTCTCTCTTGCGCTAAAACTTCTTTGGCACCACTACTCCGTTTCATATGTATAGCTTTAGTGCCGAGTACTATTTGTGTGTCAAAATGTATTTCCCTGGGGATACAAAAGACATTTGCCACGCCTCATCTGCCCAATGATCGAAAATACAAATTTCGTTTCATATTTTACATGCGGAGAACAATCTGCACATAAAATTTGATCTCTCTGGATTATAAATTGTATCTCTCTACGGCTAAATAAAATTTTGCGAGGCCACCTTCGCCCACTGAACGAATATATTTGCTGTCGAGTACTATCTGTGTATCACAAATATAATCTATCTAGGACTATAAATAGTTTTAGCGCGTCCCATTCGACTATAGGCTCACAAAACTAATAAAATTTTCTTACTAGTACGCTAACCGTTTTCCAAACTTCATTAAAATAGGTCCAGACAGGTTCAGCATGGACGTGAGACACACACAAACAAACACTCATATTTGTAATAATAAACGATATATGTATGTCACTGTTGTGTCAGCCCAACAATCTGTATTATTAGCGTCAAACTAAATTAAGCACGACCGTGGACACAGAATATGCTAACGATCGTAAATATTTTTTTTTGTACTGACGTCATGATAACAACAACATTTCACCTCAATGAAAAGTCGGTGCCGATTTAAAAAGCAGATAATGTTAAATAAATGATTGTACATTTTGCACTTCCGACAGTCTTTTGACTGTGTCATCGTCATCATCATCGTTGTCAGGTGTTCCAGTTGGACCAGAACAAAATGTCTAAAAATAATTTAAAACGTTTGTGTTAAAACAAAAATGCAAATTGCTGGTAAATAATGCCGAGGCACAGAATGATGATCGCGTCACGTATACTAAGCAACATGAAGTTTAGAAGTTTCCTACCTTTGAGTCACTTTTTTGATTGATTTTGTGTAAATTGTTAAGGCAAAGAAAATATAGGTAGAAACTGGAATCAAAACATACAAAAGTTAACTTTGTGTATTTGTCGCATGCAAATCATTGTTCATCAAACAAAAAAGCCTATAAAGTGACAAAATCCCCTATACGATTCTTGCTAACTTCAAATCAATATTAAATTATTATGGCATGTAACGTGGCAAAACGAATGATGCAGAACTTCTTCTTTTTGGGGCTACTTTCACGTGCAGTTCTCAAATTTGAGTCCCAAAATCATGTGATGTACTGTCTAATGTTTATATTTTGTGTGTATAACATAACGCCACCTATAGCTAATAAATTGTATTATAACTTTGCAAAATCTTTGGCATGTTAACAACTCTCAGACAATATACTACCCCATAATTATGACACATTACATCAAAATTATTTCTCAAGCTATATGATTGTAATTATTTAACTTTTTTTTTAAAACGTTCACATTTAAGCATTTGCAATTAATCTGCTCCCCTTTCCACCAGAAATATCAAGATGTTAGCGATGAGGTTAAACTGTTGCAGTCTCAAAACTTTAGCTATGTCTAAACAATCTCCTTTAACTTCATTGAGAGAGAAAAAAACACAACATAATATAAATGATGGCTTGATGTCGTGTTTGGCACCTCTTCAACAGCCGCTGCACAGCAATTCGTAGCAAATAATGTTCAATAAAAGTTTTTGTAATATTTCAAACAATTTTTTCCGAATTAGCAAAGCGTCACGATATTAAATGTGCAACAATGTTTAACAGAGTCAATGAATTTGATTAATATGCAAAAGTATTTGCAAAAAAATCCCCAACAACTCAACAATGCTACAAGATGCAACCACATCTCAAGTGAGCAACATTTGACGGCCACATCTCACCTTACCTTACCTTATCTTACCCCCCATTAGCAACATGCAACAATTAACGTTTCAATAACAATTGCAACAACAACAACAGACCGACGATTGATGTTTGTTAAATGTTTTCTCAACATATTTAATAAAATTGAACACTCTCTACATAAAATGCGAACATCAAAACATTAACGGAAATGAAAATAAATGGGAAATATAACACCGGCGGTCTTAAACGCCAAATAGCCAAGCAATCGACCGGCAAACAATTCAGACAACACTTTAACATCTAACTAATCCGGCAGCGCTTAAATATTAAGCGTTTCATATATTGGATTTGAACTTCCCCCCAAACAATCAAATGCCGTTTTAATTTCTTATAGCAGCAGCTATTCGGCGGAGAAATGTGAGGCACAGTGGGGGGAAAAGACGAAGCGTGGTAAAAGAATCTTATGGCATAAGGGAAATGGAAGAAGTAAAACATTTATCAGTTATAAAATGAAAACAAAATTGTAAGGTAATTTAAAAAAAATAATAAATTATGTTTCAAATACTGAGCTTGAATTGTTTATAAAAGCTAAGAATATTTTTTATACATTTTTTAACTCGGAAGGGGAGTTCGTATGAGAGGTGGGGGTAGTATTTGTCGCATCTTGCTCATCTTAGAACTTAACCACCGTTTAGAGGATATAAGCTTGCACTTCAGCTCGATAGCTTTTAAACAACGTTTAAAGTCGCGGGAACAGACTGACGGACGGACGTACGGAAAATTTTAAATCGACGCAGAGTTTGAATTTAAGGACTTTACATGGAAGGACAAACTAAACATATCCTTTGGTATTTGCTTGCGCGTGGTAAAGTTTATAACCAGGGCAACCGGAAATATGCAAATGCATGTTTTTTTAGAACGATCTATTAACAAATGGGTAAGATATTTATATATTTCATACTCTTACAAGTGTTTTGACACCTATTTGTTAAAGCATATTTTTGCATATTTTGGTTTTAAGAGCATATTTTTTTAAATTTAATTTTTTAAGCATACTTCATATTTTTTAGAGCATATTATTATAAAAAATAACCGTTTTTAAGCATATTACATATTTTTTAACATTTTTCGTTCCTAAAAAAAACGTAAGGGTTATGAAAATGTGTTAAACTCTTGTTTCTCACGAGCATTTTCGTTTAATAAATAAACAGAATATAAAAAAGTGTTTTCAACAACCATCGATTTCCATCCTGGACATAATGCCTAAAGCTAAAACGGCAAAAACAGCCTAACTAAAGACGCTTGCAGAAGAGTTTCCTGGCTTGCGAGCTAAAAGTTATTGCAGAAAATCGCAGATTTCAAGTGAAGCAGCATTTGGAAAGCGCCAATCATATTTAACTAAATCAAAGCAGTGAAAATAAGCAGACTGGACAATTAGGGGATAGGTTGATAGTTGAGCGCAGCTTGGAAAAGTGACGCATGTGACATGTTTTGCTTATAGTCTCCATTGATTATGTAGTCCTAACTGCATTAAACCATGAAACAGAAAAAGACCATATTTTTTTTATTTTAAAGACATATTTTATGACTAAAAGCATATTTTGCTATTTTTAGGGCATACTTTAAGCGCATAATACTTCAAAATTTTCTTTAAGCGTTATGTTGGTGTATCATTTGATACATCAAATTTGGTTAAACGATCAGAAAAGTGTTTTTTTGTTTGATATTTTCTGATCAAATTCAGTCTTACGCACTAGGATGACGCGTTTCGAACTCCATGAAGAGTTCATCTTCAGACCCCTTTGTGACGAACTGATGCACAATGGTACATCATCACCTGTATATATATCTAGAATTATGTCAAACATGTACATGAAAAAGTAAATTGCTTTTTTTTATAAATTTCTTAAGTTTCATAAATTCCAAATTATATAATTGCTTCGGAATAACGGGAGGTTTAAATTCCACATCTTCCATAATTTTAAATAGATTCCTAAAAAACAAACGAATAAATTTCAAGATTATTTTTGGTATTCTTATAAGTTTACAAACAATCTTAATTGCATATAACATTTTTTAAAATATTAAATCAATTAAATATATTTTTTTTAATCTGTTTATAATTAAAAATTTTAAATTTTACATTTTTTATTTCTGTAATTTTACGAAAATTTTTTTAAATTTCTTTATATTTTTTTTTATAATTTTACAATTAACTTGTTATGTTTTCATAAAAAAAGTTTGAGTCTATATAACATTTTTGTTAACATTAAAAAATATATTCTCTTTCAAAAAACCATATTTTTGTAATTTTTTTATAATCAATTCTCATATTTTAAAAGAACAAATTGTTATATTTCTGTAATTTCAGGAAAAAATTTCTTTAATATCTTTTTAAAAAAAGTTTTTATAATATCTACCAATAACTTGTTATCTTCTCATAAAAAAATTGTTTGAGTCTTACAATAATATATTCTCATTTTTATTAAATAACTTAATTGCAATATTTTTATAGTCTTCTTTTATTTGTTCCATTTAAAACTAATGCAATTTTTTTTTAAATTCCAAAATTGTCTTTTAATTTAATTTAAAAAAATATTTCGTACTTAAAAATTTGTATAACTTTTTTTAAAAATTGTTTTTTATTTGTTAAGATTATTGAAATTTTTTTAAATTTTATTTTAAAAAAAAATATTTCGTACTAAAAAATGTTATGTTTTAGTTTAATAATCAAAAGTTTTTAAATTATTAATAAAAAATTTTATATAATTCTTATTATAAACTTTTAAACTTTTTATTAACTGTTTTGTTTATTTTTACTCTCACCCCAAGGGATGAGGGTATACATCATTTAATGCGAGAACAAGTGTTATTCATTAAAGAAGCCGTGTTGGATCCGAAGTATCTAAGACCAAATTCGTTTCAGGACTTTTTAAGGCAATTTAGTCATGCCAATCTGTCAGCGATTAAGGCGATTTAGTCATGCCAATCTATCTAGCTTACAGGTGGGCAGAATAACTCGAGTAAACCTTAACTGACTCTTATGAAAATATTTTTGTATTAATATTTTTCAAATGATATTTGGGATAGCAAATGGGCTGCAGATTAACCACACTCCGACTGGTACCTCCAATACAAAATTATGTATTTTTGGAAAAATAACATTTCCCCAATATTTTCCAAAATGGGCAGTTGGATGACATATAAATGTAGTCAGTTTAATTACCTTGGGGCCGGCTGCGGCATAGTGGTATGAAACGCCACAATGATGCGGGAGATCCGTGGTTTCATTTCCGGCCGCAGTCATCTATATTTTTCTTTCATTGAGGGCCCCCTTTATGTTGTCGACAGCAACTACGCAGTATAAGTGTCGAGATAATAATAATAAAGTAAAAGCTTCTCAAACAGTGACGTTCGCATTCGTCGATACACAAGCAGGTGCCGTTAGTTGTCAATCTAAAAATATCGAGTTAATTCACAAAAAAGCTAAAGCTACCTCATTCATTGGGTGTAAAGGGAAATAAAGCTTTATTTATGGTATAAGAAGTGCAAAAAAGAAACCTTAAGATTATTTTCATTTCTTAAATTTTAGGAAAAACTATTAAATTCTTTATGAAAAAATTATGCTTGTTCAATATATTCCTTACTTTGCACCCACTGTGCCAACAACTTGACTTGACAGTAGCTACAAAGTCAAGCATAATGTGGCACACAGTCAATTGCATACGAGGAGTCAAGTAGAGTCGATTGTTTCAGAGATCCATTCAACACTGATACAAACTAAAACATTTTGCACATTGTGACTGGCAATTGACTGACTGACTGTCGGACGTAGTAAGCCACGCAGCAGCACGAGGTGTCCGCAGAGAGCGAGAGAAAGAGAGCATTCCAGTAAAACGAACTTTAACTCCTAGTCTAGCGTTATCGCGGGTGCTGCTGCGGCTGCTGCTGCCACCGCCACTGATTATAGATCATGTAGAGTGTTTGGCATTTTGCAGCGCATACCAATTCCAATGCTGCCATAATTACTGTGTACACTGTACACCAATGAATTGTAATAATGGCAAGGCGGGCGAAACAGACGTACGGACGTACGTTCAACCGATCGGACCCCAATGATGGGGTTATGAAAATGTTTTAAACTCAATTCATTCGAAATGAATCGCTGGTGGCTAAAACAATTAACCAAACCATAGGAGCCTAACTTAGCTTAGCTGTGTATGTTCGTCTTTTGCACTTTGTGGCCACCACCTATGTGTGGTACAACACAATCGAAGCCAAATGATATCGTTTCAAATGAGATACATTTTTTTTGTTATGTTTATTGGTGGTTATAAATATTTTAACTTGTTGCCGCCACCGTTCCGCATTCGTTAGCGAGAGGGTGAGACGATTGCAAAGGGAGAGAGTAGAGTGGGGAGGAGTGAGATTGTTTCACAATGGCATTCTAGCGTGATTTGTTAAGCAAAAATGTTAGTTGATGACAAGAATGTTTTGAAATATTTGGCGTTTTTTTTTTGTAATGTAATTTGTGCACCTTACGCGTTATGCTGTGGTTATCTTTGTTTAAGCTTTTTTCGATAATACGTTAAAGCCATTTTTTGTCATCGACCTTGATATCACAGTACAACATTTTTCACCTCATTGATTTAAATTTGTTTCAACTAAATCGGACTAATGGTTCTCGAGCTATGTCAAACAAAAGAGCCTAATACGTGACATATTCCCCTATACGTACTTACTAACATCATATCGATATTAAATTATAATGGCATGTAACTTGACAAAACGAATGATGCAGAACTTCTTCCACTGGGGCTACTTTTATGTGCAGTTCTTAGAATTGAGTCCCAAAACCATGTGTTGTACTGTGTTATGATCCTCCAATTGCAAAAATAGTCGAAATTATCTCTTCTACAGCATTTTAATAAAAAAAAAATTTTACATTTTTTTTAATTGTTCGCTACAGCTTTTCATATAACTCAGAAACTATAGACCAAGAAAAAAATATAACATTTGCCTGACTTTGAAGTAATTAGATTAAGAAACCTTTGGTATGTCTTCTGATACAATCGGATATATGATTCTTGATTGATAAAAATTTTCAATTATTAATAATCTCCAAAAAAAACAATTTGACTTTTTCGAGATGTTCGGACCACAAAACAATCTCGAAAAAAATATTGTGGGAACTATAGCTGATGTAAAAATATTTTTCTCATTATGTTGCATAGTTTTATTTAAATCGAAAGTAAGAATTAAATAAAGTTCTCTGTAATTATTTAATTTCTTAATTATTCCAATTTTGTCGTTTTGTCTAATTTAGTAAATTCCACTGCCATTCCACTGCCATCTTATTCTATGGCATTTTACTAACTTTCTCAACCATTAGGGTCGTCCGCTTAGTTTCAGGTTATCATGTCATGCTTGCTTTCTGGGTTATCAAAGGTTGTTGCCGACTTCTCTAGAGAATTATGTATCAAGATTATGGAATCCCACAAATGTTTACTCTCATTACTGAGAATTTGTCTTAAATGAAGTCATTTCCATCTAAGATAAATTTGGTGGGTTTTGTTGTTGTTGTAGAAAACTTTTAGAGTTTTTCATCTTTGACAGGGTTATCAAAATAATTATGCATGTTGTTGCTGTTATTGTTGCCGGTAAACAAAAACCACCCAACATAATTACTTTATAAGAAAAAAAACCAAATAGTGATATATTATAATGTCTAGTGTAGCCATAACACACAACTACTCTAGATATTCGCTACACATGGTTCCGTGTATATGTCGCGGCAGTATCTTTGTCACTACGAGTGGTGTTTTCCTAACCCCCCCACTAACGTATAATACTCATAAATATATCAACCTCTCGCACTTTTTTTGTGGTTGTTTGTAAACCAACCATCCAAGCCATTAGGTTACATTTGAAAATTGTTAATTGCAGTCATTAAAATATTTAAAACACCGCAAAAGCGTTAACACAAAGTCATAGAAAGAAATTCAAAATGACTGTGGAGGAAAGCAGTTAGTGCAGAGCTGACTGACTGAACCAGCCAGCTCTTAACCCAGCCAGCAAAAAGAAAAAGAAACAAAGTCACCGAGACGGAAGAAACAAAGACATACACAGACTAGATGGCTGGCTGACTGGTTGGCAGGCGGACATACAAAGTATTTTACTGCAGCAGTCAAGTGTAAAGTGATATCAACTTAATGGTTTTGAACTGCGCCACCGCCACCTCTTGTCTTCATGCTTTGTTTGGGGTGAAAATATTAGAAATTTCAATAATTTATACTAGCAAGCGTAAGTGACTCCCAGAGGGTTAACTTGCTTATGTAGTGTAAATATTAGCAGAAGTTATAAATATTTCTTATTCATACATGAGCGCCCTGAAGGCAACTGCCAACATTCTAAAAGAAAGTGTTTTGGTGTTAACTCACTGAATTTTTGTGTGATAAGTATTCGTAGAATGTTATTCTTTTATAATTATGATGCTTACATATAATTATTGTGTTGTTGGAAAATATTCAAGAATCAAAAGTGAGAAATGAGGTTTACGATCATCTCACGGCTTAATTGTCTCATATAATGTGAGAACGAAAGGCAGTTTATGTGTCAGAGTTTATGATCGTTTACAGTTCGGCATTAGTTAGAATTTACAATTGTGATAAAATCATACACAATAAAAATTTAAGAAAATTATAAAAAATACCAATTTTAATAATTCTATGGCAAAAACTTAACAAAATTTTAATGACAAGATGACCCGGCAGACTTGGGCCTGCCTGCAAACTTATTGACAAATATGTTGAGTACTCACATTGTTTAATCACGTTTGGTCCACTATCTTTGCCGCATTTTTTCTAGTCCAATATTTAATTTTAATTTTTTGTAGATCCAGTCTTTTGATCTGAATGCTGATCAAGTAGACTGATTTAGTGCCACGCCTATTTCTTTCGCTCTCAATTTAGATATTTAAAAATCTTTTATTAGTTGAAGCTTCAAAAATCCAAAATTTTTGTTTTTACCACAGATGAGAAACATTGTCTCAAAATTTCATGATTATAAGCTCACGCATTTGATCACAACCGGAATATCTAATAAATTACCAGGCCTTTTTCTACCGCCCATTATTGAAATTTAAAAAATCATAAATTTACTATTTATTCTCTAAGAAAAACATCCTTATCAAATTCAGTGAACGGCACCTTCATTACTATGAACAAAATTATAATATTAAAATCCAGTAAAAAATTTATAAATATTACTGCCGTGCGCTTGGTGACACGTTATTGCAAAACGGATTTTTATACATACCACCACCCTTAGGGATGTCTGTCTGTCTGTCTGTCTGACTAATAATATCAATACACCAAACGGGATCGTACCCAAATTTTGTATTTTGTAAAGCTAAATAAATAAAGTTTTGGAAAAAATTTTGTAAGCCTAGCCACGCCCCTTCTGGTACCTCCCATACAAATCTACCTTTCCGCCCACTATAGAGATGGGGGAATAATATCTATAAAACAAACGTGATCGTACCCGAATTCTATTTTTAGTAAAGCTATAACAGGATAAAGTTTTGAAGAAAAAAATTGTAAGTCTATCCACGCCCCATTTGGTACCTCCCATACACATCTGGTACCGCCCACTTTAGAAATCGATTATTATTATTAAAAGACCTAACGCGATCGTGCCCAAATTGTCTATTTGGTAAAGTTTAAGCAGGATAAAGTTTTGGAGAAAAAATCTGGAAGCCTAGACACACCCCTTCTCGTACCTCCCATACAAATGTACCACTCCGCCCACTTTAGAGATGGAATAATAATATCAATACACATGACACGATCGTGCCCAAATTCTGTATTTAGTAAAGCTATAACAGGATAAAGTTTTGGAGAAAAGATCTGGATGTCTAGACACGCCTCTTCTGGTACCTCCCATACAAATGTACCACGCCGCCCACTTTAGAGATGGAGTAATAATATCAATATTCTCGACACGATCGTGCCCCAATTCTGTATTTTATTAAGTTATAACAGGATAAAGTTTTGGAGAAAAAATTGGAAGTCTAGCGGCGCCCCTTATGGGACCTCCCATACAAATGTACCTTTCCGCCCACTTCAGAGATGGAGTAATAATATGAATACACCCAACGCTATCATAGCCAAACTCTGTATTTAGTAAAGCTATAACAGGATAAAGTTTTGGAGGATAAACCTAGAAGTCTAGACACGCCCCTTCTAGTACCTTCCATACAAATTTACCACTCCACCTACTTTAGAAATCGAGTAATAATATTAATATAATAGCAATTTTTTTTATTTTACTGAGGGTAATGATATATGTAAGTCGGGTCGCCCGACTGAAACTTTCTTACTGGTTTTAGCTCTATAAGTACAATTTTTGAAAAATCGATTCAAGCAGTTCTCTAATTCCATAGGAAACAAGCTCGTACGAACTTCTGCGATTATATCTTAATACTATTGGTCCGGGTGAAGGTACCACTTTTATCTCTTTTTGGGCCCTTTTAAGCCCTAAAATTAAGAATTTAAAAAAAATCCCTTTATATCGCACAACTGCCCCATAGCATTAACATAAAACCTTATTTTCGCGATTCGACGTTGCGCAGTTTGGTCTGAGTGATGGTCCTAGCTTTAACCCCTCTTTCGGCCTTTTTCTTCACTAAAAGTACGAAATTCGAAAAATCCCTTAACAGCGATTATCTACTTCATAAAATAGACCTCGATTTTCGCAATTTTACCTTGGGCCGTTTGGAATCAGTTTTATCCCATGTTGGACCTTTTGTGGTCGCGATTCTACTTTCGACCGTTTGGTCCGGGTGGTGATATCAGTTATATCCCTTCTGGAACCTTTTTTGACCCTTAACAAATTTCGAAAAACTCTTCAAGCAGCTATTTAATTCTGTTAGAAGCAAACCCATATAGATTTTCGCGATTTTATCTTTGGCCTATTGAACTAGATGATGGTACCAGTCTTATCGCGTTTTGGGCTTGTTTTAAGCAGCTTTCTAATTCCATAGGAAGCAAGCCCATATAGATTTTCGAGATACTATCTTTAGGCTATTGCGACCGAGCGACCGATGGTACCAGTTTTATCCCTTTATGAGCCCAAATAGGCCCTAAAAGAACGAATCTCGAAAAAAAAAACTTCGGGCATGTCTCAAATCCTATAGGGATCATGCTTATCATACGATAATAGCTTTAGCTGTTTGATCTATGTTGGGACCGGCCGTGGCATAGTGGTTAGAACACGCGACTACTATGCGGGAGATCACAGGTTCAACTCCTGGCTCCAGTCATCTTAAAAAAAGAAAAAAAAAGAAATAAATTTTTTTTCATTGTCGGCTCCCCTCGAATGTTGTCGACAGCAACTTCGCATTATTAGTGTCGATTCAATCGGCGTGTCTAGTAAGAGCTTCTCAAACAGTGACGTTTGCATTCGTCGATAAACAAGTAGATGCCGTTAGTTGTGAATTTAAAAATAGAAAGCGTGTTAATTCACAACAACGCGAGAAGCTATCCCATACCTCATCCATGGGGTGTAAAGGGAAATTAAGTTTTTTTTTAAGTTTGATCTATGTTATGTCCCCAGTTTTATCCCTTTTTGGGCGTTTGGACCCCTTAATGTGCGAATTTTTAAAATTGTCAGAGTTCAGCTTTCTAAGCCCACATAGATTTTCGCGATTCTACATTAAACCATTTGGTATGGGTTATTGTACCAGTTTTATCTCTTTATGGGTCTTCTTGGGTACTCCTAAAAGTACAGATTTTGAAAAATCACTTTGTATCGCCCATATTTTGCTTTTCTATCTTTAACCGTTTAGTCTGCATCATCGGAGCAGCATAAGCTAAATTCATAAAAAAAAATATTAAAATACTACAAAAATTTATATGGACCACCTTAAGCGATGAAGATGGAGGATAGGGGTAGTTAGAGCGGTGGGAGCAAAATTTTTAACAATTTAATTTCTGTATGGGAGCCCTCTTAGGGGGTCAAGAGGGGGCTATGTATGTTTGGGAAAAATGTTAGGAGAAAAATTACTGGAGGTCGGTCAAGCATTTAGGACGTTTAGGGACGACTCCGGGGCAGTTACGGAGCTTGATGTGGATTTTTCCCCCATCACCCCCAACTTTGACCACGTAGCTCTGTCGTTTTACCCCATCCCACCTCCCCCAAATTTTGGCTCATGCTTTTTTTCCCAACCACACAAAATTAGGGGTGGTTAATATCCAAATCCTTTTACTAAGGATCTCCATATAACACTAATTTATATCTGGAATCGAGCTCTGTCACAGCCATTGGCGTTTCTTTGATCGTTAGCCCATCCAATGTTGTCAACAGCAACATCTGAATAGTCGAGTTTATCGGTATACCTAGTTTAAAGTTCTCAAAAATCTGAGATATGCTTTCGGAGTCCTTTTTGTGATATTATGTTACCCAAAATCTGAACATTTGTCAGGCAAACAAAATATATGTATAAATTGATAAATACAAATTTTCTTCTTTTTATCCGAATTTCATACAACTTTAGAACTTCGGTTCGTTGGTGTCTAAAATAGTTTATTTTTCATTTTTATCCATTGAAGTGTTAAACATCTTAAGCAATACTTCATTTCATTGATCTAAAATATAATTTTTTTTATACACGATTTTTATATATAAACTTAGGCTTTACTAGTTTTTTATTTTCAAAAGTTCTCACACATCAGCACTCATTACTCCGTTACATATTTTGAAAATATTTTGAAAATTTTGTGCTCAACATTTCTCTTAGTTATCCATCCCGGTCATACAGCTAATAAAACGAACACATGTTGTTTTATAATTGAATTATCAAATTTGCGTTGTTTTTTCGCTCTTTTCTAATAAATGTTTATTGTCAGTTAATTTATCATAAGGCAGCACCAATAAATGTCATAAAACCTCAAAAATACTCGAAATGACACATATATGGGTTGGCTGCCGGTCATTTTTAAATTAATTGACACTTAACGGTCGTTTCTACTAATTAATTTATGTGCGTTCTTTAAAAATACATTAAAATTCAAATGGTGTTCGGTTTTTTTTTTATTTTTGCAAACGTTATTGTTATCCATAGTCGCAAACATGAGATATCTATCGTAAGTTGAATACCACCAACTTTAAGGACATGATGTCACACATTTCAAAATCAGAGATGACTACAGCATAACGTCATGTTTATGGTTTTGTGTTGGGGTGATTTTTTAATTTTGTTGCCCAAAAAGATCAAATGCCTAAGAATGTTTTTCGCATATGGTATATATGAAGTGATCTTTGTGATTTGAATGTGGTCAGTAATTTGAAAGAATTTATGACACACAGCGAGCAAACAAGGCGTCCATATACTGGCTAATGATTGTTACGAAGTAAATGATTTACGAAAATTTAAAATAAATTTATTAAGAGATATATGTCAATATTTTCTTAGTAAGCACGACCTTTCTTTAGGGCATACCAGCTTCTATAGGTCTTCCTGAGTGAAGTTTTTAAAAGAAACATATACAACCATGTATAAACTCATTCATCCAATTCCGATAAACGGAAATGTATATAATTACAATGTGGTAGTTGAAAAAAAGACATGACCGGACTCGACGGTAATTAGAACACGAGGAATAAAACTACATCTTTAGTATTTTGAGTTACAATGACAGTTTCATACAAAATTGTTTTTTAAATTGTTTCTTTTACTTTGGGTAGTGTTTTAAGGGATTAAGTAGATTTTCGACAAGCTATAGTTTGGTTGTCGACTAAGCTTGACTTATTAAAACAACTTTGTGCCAGATGGCATATCCGAAAACCCAACTATAGTCTGCGAAAATCAATTTGAGATCATTAAAACCTTCTCTTAAATAAACGCGAAGATAAATCAAATGCAGTGATAGTCTACTTTAAAAAAAAGTTCCTGTTATATTTGTCTTTTTCCATTAATATGGATTTTTGTCCTTTGGCACAGGTTAACATTGTGCGTTTTGTCATTAAAAAACATACATATCAATCACAACGGGATACAGTTTTTGTCCGTATGTTACGTATAGGTTTATTTACAGTCCATCTGCTTTCCATAAAACTTTAGCATTTCACTTCTAAGGTTTCTAGAAAGTTTTCCAGGTAACGGTTTCTTATAACAGCCTCAATCAAAATTAAAAAAAAAAAATATGCAATTTTAAACGCATATTTTAAACACTGTGTCTTACCACGCACTGAGTCTTGAACACTTTGTTTAGTAAATTTGTTTCCTAGTTTCTTTTTAACACATTATTATTACCGGTTTTTCTTTAAAGTTCAGACAACCCATTATTCCATATAAAAGCCTACTTAGTGTATATACTCCAATGTGTGTGTATGTGTGTGTTACGTATAAGCTTCTAAAGTGTTTATCTAAATTTGACAAAATTGTATCGTTTTCTTCACTATATATATGACATAGTTTATAGAGTAGGTTTTCTGCAACAAACCTAATCGGAATTAAAAAATCAATATTAGTTTCCAAAATCTTTTTAATATGCATTCGAATACAATAAGCTTGATGTAGTATGAGTAAATATTGTGCTGTGTGCCCCCAAATGATCTCTAATGTAACCAAATACATATTTTCATATTATTTCAACCGTTACCACTCAAAATTCCCTCATTTATCATACAGAAAATACATGTCTCTAAATCAATAAATACAAATTAATTTCTGTCTGTGTGTTTCTTATAAAATCCTTTACTGCTCATATGCATTTCATAAATACTGTAGCATTTTGTTACTAAGATGTCTGCAATGGTTTGTAGGGTAATCTTTTCAGTTCAGTGAAAATTTAAATTGTACATCTGTCGTGCATAAATAATACCCGCTTACACTATATAAATTTTTTTGCGTCTGTGTGTTATGTATATACTTTTACATTATGCATCTGAACTCCACGAAGTTGTAGCAACTTATTTCTAAGATTCTAGGGAAGGTTTATAGGGTAAGCTCTTGTATTTATTTCTCAGCGGTAACTTTAGAATTCTTTAGAACTTAGATTGCAATAAACAGGATAAATAACGGATAAAGAAATATTTGTTAACAATTTTTTCATCTATATGTGATCCCCAATTATTTCGACATTACTTATGTTCTGCATTTCTTCGCACATACGTTCCTTTAATTTCTCAAGAGACTTAATTGCTGTTAAAAACTTTACTTTTATGGTATCCCTATACAAAGAAGTCTTTTAGGTATAAGACTTGGCTACGAGGTGTTAGTGTCACCTCTTACGAATACCACTTTTTGGCAACGAAATTTCGAGAACTGCACCCTATGAGTCGTTGGAGGTGTGACTTGTCGCCCCAACTTGCTGTAACCACGATTGTTAATCAAAACAATTACATTTTTGTAGCTCGCCGACAAAAAATTTCTGTAGTATAGCAATATACTGCTCTATAGTCATTTCAACAGAATGTTCTCTTTAAAAGAGAATCCAGGTGGTTTTAATGATCCAAGTCATTCCGCTTTCGAGTAGAGAGTCTTGGTGGCTGACAAACAGACTCTCTCTCTCTCTCTCTAGGTCATGGCTTCTCAACGCTGCTACAGATTTAAATATAAACGAACTTTTGGTCCACCCTTTATATGTTGTGTGAAGATAAGTAGAAATATTTAAATGCAAATTTTTAAATTGACTCCAAAACCAGTACAGAAATTTCAGTCAGGCAAACCCTCACCCATTACGCATATTTATATTATTACTTAAGTTCAAAAAAGGGCCGAATGGTAGACTTGTATGGGAGGTACCAGAAGGGGCGTGGCCATGTAGCCTTTATGCAATGCCACAAGTAGTTTTGGGAAAATATTAACCCATGAAAAGCTTCAAAACAATTGGTTATTTTTTTCGAAAGTTATCGTGAATTTGGTCCAAAAAACCCTATTGTCTAAAGTGACTCTTTCTATGTGTTACACTTTTGGGTCGTATCAAATGTTATATACCCTCCTATCCGTAGGGTAAGGGTATAAATATTCCAAAGTCTATCGGCACAAAAAAAATTTGAAGACAATAATTGCTAAATGTTTCAAACCAAGCACTAAATCGATATACACATATCGTACTACAGAAAAATGTGTTGTGTTTAAATCAGTGATAGTCCTTAACGAACGCTTGTTGGAGGTCACTCAAAAGCGTCAGCTCTATCGAATTGTACACGGTGAGACTAAAGCGATCTCTCAACAATTGTGCTCTCTTAAAATTACTTGAACATTTTTTCTCTGACTGAACTTTTGCCTGTTTTTGTGTTAAATGAAAAACAAGCGTGTGTGGTGTTGCTTTCATAACACTCAAGCAAAGACCGACTGCTTTGAATCAAAGGAAACTTTCAAGTAAATGTTAATTGTCGATAGTGTCTGTGTAAAAAAAAGATAATTGCCGGCCTCGCGAGGCTATGGAATGCCTATCACTGGCTTAAATCAATGTATGTCTGTGTGTTACTTATAGCCTACTATACCGTGCATTCAATTAAAATAAAAACTATGGCAAGTATTAGTCAACATATTAGGGATAGTTTTTAGGGTAAAGTTCTTCAAGCTACTGACTTACCAAATCATTAATAATGTTAAACATCGGTTAAATGGTAAAATGCGTATTTTCTAATCATAGCGTTGTTTTATTGTTCTAACAAAAACTAACGCCATAACACTAGTTAACAACAAATTTTTCCCAAAATTTGCTATTTATATCCTTTTTATGGTCTTTTCGAGAAATATCAATATAAAAATTTGTAGGAAACATTATTGTTTTAAAAAAAATGTTTCAGAAATTATACTTCTTTTACTATTATGATTACGTTTTGAGATAGAAATTACGGTCTAGGCTAAAATATACTAGACCAAAACGGCGACTAAACTAGATAAATCAGAAAAAAAAATTTTTACTTAATTTGAATCTTAAGCAGTCGAAGGCATAACCTAACACATATACACAACAGTATGGTAAGCTTGTGTGCAGTCGCCCAAGACCCAGCGGCGGAAATCATGAGAAGGAAGGCCTTCGTTCATGAGTTTGAAGGCCTTCTTTTGGATCCGGTATCCCTTCCTTGGTCTTCTTTCTTCCTTTCTTTTTTTACATTGCGTGACATTGGAAAATAAGGCCTTCCGTCGCCGGTTTCCATAAGAAGGCCTTATGGATGCTTTCTATTAGAAGGCCTAATGGAAACTTTCTGTAAAGGGGCCCTACGGATGCTTTCTATTAGAAGGCATTATGGAAGGCCAGCATACACATGAAAAAATAATGACTTGCAAATAAAATAAAAACTATACAGTGCTCCCTCAAATTATTTCGTTTTTTTGAGAGCGCACCGGTTATTTTTAGATATTTCTCACTTATATATATTTTTCTCTATACTTACATTTTTTTCCAACGACAGTAAACATTGCTGGAGTTCGAACCCACTACCTCATGATTGATAGTCAGCCATGCTACTGTCTAGCCTATGAAGATGCATTCGAATTGTGTGGTTGAAACTGATACACTGTTTAAAAAAAACCCCTTCCACGGAAATTACCAATTTTTTCTATTTGGAAGACATCCAATACCCCTTATATTTGGAAGCGAGAGGGTATGTGTATGAAATCCCTCTGCCTTCTTTTCAAAGGCATCTGGCAGGCCTTCGTAAAAGTTGAAAAAAAAACGTATTAACAATTCTTTCCATTTAGAAGGCATGCAATACCCCTGCTATTTGGAAGCGAGAGGGGATGTGTATGAAATCCCTCTGCCTTCTTTTTACATGTCTTTGGCAGGTCAGTCCATAAAATGCCTAAATCTGATGAAAACTCATGCGTTCTGTATTCCTTATTTGAAATGTTATTCCCAAATAATGACTACTGCATGAATTATATGAGGAAGGCCTCTCAAATTCCGCCGCTGGGGAAGCGTGTCGGTTTTTGTTGTATTCGAAACAAGCATGTGTGGTGTTGCTTTTATAACACTCAAGCAGGGAATGACTGTATATTATTTAACATACCAGGGATCGTTTTATGGGTAAACTTCTTCAAGAACAATACGAGCCGCTTGAATTACAATCCAGCTACTGAGGAACCTAATCTTTTATATTTCCATATTATATTTCCCCTATTACAACATTTTGTTAATAACTTCTTATTTCCTCTTCTCTCCTTTCAGGTGATGACCAACATGCCCAGCATATTGCATCCCATAAAAAGGTAAGTTCATTGATATTGAAACGCACAGAGCAATTAGTGTTTATGATTTCCTTTAGTAACATTAGAACACCAACTACATGTCGATGGCTAACGTTGAGACTTGGCAACGATGTTGAATCGAACGAAATAGAAAATTTAGAATTTACGAGTTGATTGAAAACTTTTTATGCACCAATGGAGACATGTAATTTAGTATTTGTGTTTTTTGTTTGCTGTTGTTGCTGCTGTTGAAACCAATTGCAACAAAAAGCAACCAACCCATTTGTCCATCATGAAATACAACATGCAAAAAAAAACCAACCTAAAATACCTTTTGCCAGCGAAGCGTAACACTATAAATTCTGAAAAAAAAACAACAAAAAACAGTAAAAAAAACTATGTTGAACATTAGGGAGGCATTATTCATAGTAGTAGCCAACACAGCAAGTAGAACTTTGTGATTCATAATACGTTTGTTTTTATGGCGTTATAGTGGTTGTCGAATGGTGTGTCGCGCCTCGTATCACATGCGGAAAAGGGCTATATTTATAAAGCAATAACAAAATAATTACATTGCCCCTGTGCCACTCTCTACGACGAATTTTTATTTTAATGTAAATTTTGAAATGAAATCATTAACGAATTACAAATTACAACAAACAGTCAACAACTTGGTAGGCACTGCAATCAACAAACATAGCCACTAACAACAGGGCGGATGATAATAATCATCGACAGATACACATACTTATGTGTGTGTGTGTAATAAGTCCGTCATAAGCTTGTACCCATCATCAAACATATTGCCCCCCAAACGACAATCTGTTAATAAGCATTAGTTATTTTTTTTTCTGCCTCTATATGAAGTAATAGTTAGAGATGTTATTTTTTTTGTATTTTATTGTATACGAAACCCACACCGATGAGGGGTTAACTTGCGTCTCCCTCTCACCAAAATCCATAAAACCACAAAACCATTAATACTTGAGATGCACTTTTTTTTTTGCAGTTATGTGTGATGTTTTTTCTCGCTCTCTATATATATTTTCATTACTATTGTGGATTATTGTGGCCTGCTGAGTGGGGTATCACTCTCGTATGTAAGGTAACAACGTTTTCCTAGTTACCCCCATCTATCGATGTGCGTCGCTTTAGTGGGGAATTTAATTTTGATTTCCTTGAATCAAGTGATTTATATTCCAGTGGTATAGAGACAGAGAGAGTGAAAAAAATAAGCGTTGGATGACAAACAAATCATGCAAATGCTGACAGCCAGGCAGACAAACAGTCACACACACACTTAAAGGGGGAGAAGCAAAAGGCTCAAATGTTGCACAAAAAAAAACATAATTTCTGTTTGCACTGTAAGCCGTAGACAAAAGTTAACCTATAATGGTTGTCTGCAATAAGGCAAATGTGCCACAGTAGCGAGCAAAAGTGGGTTGATTGTAAGAGTTATGACTTAGATATAAAAAAAAATCAAATAAGTGGTAAAATCGGTATATTAAAATCATGGGATGAAAGCAATATAATGATTTGTTGTTAAAATAAAAACTGATGCTGATACACAAGTGTTCAGCAATTTTCTCTTAAGTTTCCAATTTTTATCAAATTGTTGGTATTTTCAACTTGAAAAATGTGAATACAAAAATTTAAGAAAACATTTTTGGTTTAAAACAGTTTTTTTCTAAAATTGTACTTCTTATATTGACAGCTTTACTATTATGATTATGTTTCGGGATAGAAATATCCGGTTAAGGTTAAAATAGACTAGATCACAACGGTGATAAAACTAGATAAATGAGGTAAAAACTGTTTATAAGCAGCTATGGGCAGGGCTGTTCATGAAAAGTATAGGGAAAAGAGGCGGGAGGCGACTCGACTCTTCAGGCGAAAAAAACGAGAGCTTAAGGAGCGGAATAATGTGTGTATTGAAGATTACAGGAACAGAGGTGAAGCCCGAAAATTCTATCAGAAGATAAAAGAAAAGGTACATGGAACAGGTCTCCCCTCCTGTAAAGACAAGGATGGTCATCTCGTTACTGACTCCGAGAGCGTACTGATAATATATAAAGATTACTTCTGCAGCCTATTGATGTGTGAAAACTTGACGGAAGAAGACTGTGCACCAATCCGAGATGATAACATCGAGTGTCCACCTCCGAGCCAAGCTGAGATAACAACTGCCATATCCCGCCTAAAAAACAACAAGGCCGCTGGGGCTGATGGTCTTCCAGCTGAGTTGTTTAAGGCGGGTGGAGATGAGCTTGTTTTAAGCATGCAACAGCTCATAGAGAACATTTGGCTTCAGGAGAGCATGCCAGAGGATTGGAATCTCAGTGTGCTTTGTCCAATCTACAAAAAAGGTGACCGTAGTGAGTGTAAAAACTATCGTGGAATTAGCCTCTTACCGATTGCGTATAAGGTCCTGTCTAGCATACTGTGTGAACGTCTAAAGCCAATTGTGGAAAACCTGATTGGACCTTATCAGTGCGGCTTTAGACCAGGCAAATCCACGACGGATCAGATATTTACACTACGGCAGATTCTTGAGAAAACCCATGAGAAGCAAATCGACACTTACCACCTCTTTGTCGATTACAAAGCTGCCTTCGATAGTCCCATCAGGCATCGACTATACGAAGCCATGTCTGAGTTCGGTATTCCTGCGAAGATAATTCGTCTCTGCCGGTGTACCCTTACGAATACCAAATCCTCTGTTCGGATTGGCAAGGATCTATCTGCACCATTCGATACGACGAGAGGTCTTAGACAGGGTGACGGTTTGTCATGTATGCTGTTCAACATAGTGATAGAGAAGGTGGTAAGGAAAGAAGCGGTTAACATGTATGGCACAATATTTAAAAAGAGCCACATGCTGCTCGTATATACCGATGATATCGACATTATCGGTCGAACGATGCGAGAGGTAACAGCTGTTTTCTCATCAGTTGAAAGGGAGTCAGCGAAAATGGGTTTGGCAGTGAATGAGGAAAAGACGAAGTTAATGGTATCATCGAGCAAAGTGTCCACCCGTTGGGGACGCAACGTGAACGTTGAAAACTATTGCTTTGAGGTAGTGGATGAATTTATCTACCTTGGATCCGCCATGAACAAGAACAACAGTGTCAGCCTCGAAATAAAACGGAGAATAGTGCTTGCTAACAGGTGTTTCTTTGGACTACGCGAGCACTTTATAAACACCACCCTATCTCGAACTACCAAAGTCCAGCTGTACCAGGTACTAATTTTACCGGTCTTGTTGTACGCCTCCGAATCTTGGGTGCTTACACAGGCAGATGCAGCTCATCTGGCGGTGTTTGAGAGAAAAATACTCCGCAAAATATATGGACCCATTTGCGTAAACGGCGAGTTTAGGATTCGGATGAACCATGAGCTGTACGAGTTATACCACGACATTGATGTCGTCAAGCGGATCAAAGTGCAACGATTACGCTAGCTAGGCCATGTCGTGAGAATGGATGAGGAAACTCCAGCGCGAAAGGTATTCTATCAAGACCTCGAAGAACGGCGCAAAAGAGGGAGACCGTGACTACGTTGGAAGGACCAGGTGGAGGAATCACTGAGGCTGCTTGGTAGGACTGACTGGAGACGGTGCGCACAAGATCGAAGCGAATGGAAATCTTTGATCATTTCGGCCTCTGACTTAGGCACTAAGATATTAATATATATATGTGTCAAGTTGTTTTAAAGGCTAATAATAATAATGATGGGCAGGGAGCTTTCTCGGAGCTTAAAGAGCATAAGAATTCGTATCGACACGAAGAAGTTACTACAAATACCCAACCAACATTTTTTGAATTTTATAATCAAATTCGAGACTTTTTCGAGTCTACTGCGTGATTGAAAAGACGGAATATGCGCTCATTTTCCGAACATAAAAGATACTTTCGTCGGAAGAAAAACGTGACTTCCCGCGACTCCTATTAAAAGTATCATTTATGAGTCTCTTTCATTTTCGACTCCTTTTCTACAAGTATTTGAAGTCTTTTTTGAATCGTTTTCTGATCATTTATTAGTCTTATTTTAGTTAAATTGTGATTCTTTTTCGAGTCCTGTTTCAGTCATGTTTTTAATCGCTTGCGAGTCTTTTGTGAGTATTTTTATTTGCGCTTTTTCCTTTCTCTTAATTTTTTAGCTGACTGCATTTTTATTTAAATTTAATTACAATATTATACTTAATATAAGTATTAAATTTATTCACACGTTTAAATTATTTTAATATCACAACTAAACATTTACCACTTGTGTTCACGACTCGATTGCAAATATGAAATGAAACTCAAGTATTTTCAACCCCTTTTTTCAATAACAACGCAAGTTTTCCCGTTAGAAACAACAACAACAAAGATTTGCGAAACTCAATTACAGTATTGTTATTGTATTTTTCATACATCACTTTTAAAGCATACACGCGACTCCCTTTCGAGTCGCGTTTCACGCACGCAACTGATTAATCAGCTTTTTGGTCATCCAGAGGACTCGAAGATGACTCAGTTGGATGATTTTTGCCAAAACGATCATCCAAATGCTGGCTGGGTACCAACAAATAAAACATTGAAGCACAAACACATACAAGGCTTTCAATGTAGTGGTGCCCATAGCTGTTTATAACCGAACGCATGCACAAAACAATATGGTGAGCTTGTGTGCGGTCGCCTGGGAAGCGTCAGTTAAAATGGTTCAAACTATCGTTGAACGTAGCTTCTCTTTCTTTACTTGTGTCGGTTTTTGTTTTGAAGGCGAAACAGGCGTGTGTGGTGTTGCTTTCATAACACTCAAGCAGGGACTGACTGTTTTGAATCAAACAAAACTTTCGAGTACGCGTGAAATGCCAATCGTGTCTGTGTGAAATAAACGATTACACTGTGCTACACACAAAATATACAGGGGTTCTCATGTAGCATTTCTGTTAGACTGGAGTCCATAGAGTAAAGTGGTACTTTTAGTTTTTCTCGGTCACTTCTTTAAGTAATGTTTTTATAGCAAATTAAGTGAAATGGCGATATTCCTTAAATTACAAGTTCAAAAATTGATGTCTTCTCTATGTAAACCGATATTCAAAAGTTTACATCTGTTTTAAGGCTATGACTTTCACCTTTTATTAAAAAAAATAATTTTGAAAATCGGTTAAAAAATAGGGAAACAGCGGCAGTTTCAGCAAAACAACCCCGAAAATAAATTGCGAATTCTCATTTTCCCAACGCTCTCAGTTGATTATGAAGCAATGTATACTATTTATTTTTGTATTATGCTATATTAAAGTAGCTTTCTAAAATAGGTAAGTTTATAAGAATCGGTTGAAAAATGAATGAGTTATGCTAATTTTTGTAATATATTTTCCGACATTCTTTGGAATATGTAGTACGAATTACTTGTTGTGATACGTATACGTCATATGTATTGGTACAAAGTGACACACACACTCTAAGGAAAAACCACAAAATGACGCGAACATGTTATTACAAATTTTAGCATAACTCATTCATTTTTTAACCGATTCTTATAAACTTACCTATTTTAGAAAGCTACTTTAATATAGCATAATACAAAAATAAAAAGTATACATTGCGCTGCTTCATAATCAACTGAGAGCGTTGGGAAAATGAGAATTCGCAATTTTTTTTCGGGGTTGTTTTGCTGAAACTGCCGCTGTTTCACTATTTTTTAACCGATTTTCAAAATTATTTTTTGAATATCGGTTTACAAAGAGAAGACTTATGAATTTTGGAACTTGTAATTCTAGGAATATCGCCATTTCACTTAATTTGCTATAAAAACATTACTTAACGAAGTGACTGAGAAAAACTAAAAGTACCACTTAACTCTATGGACTCCAGTCTAACAGAAATGCTACATGAGAACCCCTGTATATTTTTTTTCTTCACATTTGTATCACTGTGTTATTGTCGGCTTCGCGATGCTATGAGATATCTAAAACTTCTTATATGATCCTGCAATCTGAATCGACTTGACAGGTGTTTCTTTAAAATTTCCTCGCGATTACGTTTATTTTATTTCTCACATTCACTGAGAATAAGTCTGAGCTACGAGGTGGAAAGCTAACTCTCTGGATCAGTCTTTTTTGCCCAAAAATTTCACGGACTGCACCCAATGGGGGTGTAACATATTGCCCCATCTTGCTGAAACTAACTTCGTTGATGAAAACACTAAAGACCGCTAGACCGTCTTCAAGTACAAAATCTAGGTTGTTCACGAACAGACACTCTTACGTGCTATACATTTTCGGGATCTCTTGAAGTTCTAGGTCGGTCGGACAGTGGCTGATTCATTGTTGAATCTTTTTCCTCGAACTCTTGCAGCCATTTTCTAATCAATTAAATCGATAAAGCTTCTTTTCGATGAAAGTGGTATACATTTTTTTCGTACCATAGTTAAAATGTTAGTAACTAGCTCAAATTTTCTAGAATTGTACTAGTTCTTGTCAAAGTTTTCAGAAGAAGTTCCCAACTAGTGCAAAGCAGACAATAAACTGCCGTCCAACTAGAATTTCTCAACTGGTACTATTCTAGTACAAAAGTGACAATTTCCCCCAAATCTAGGTCAACTACAAAGGTGAACTAGTCCATTGTCCTATAGAGAACTAGTACTGAACTAGTTCCGAACATTTGTCGTGCAATAGTCAAAGAATCGTTGTTTTGTTAGTCCTCGCGTACGCTGAACGCACTCTGTGCTTCGCTAAATGATGCCATGGTAATAAATTCCCAGAGGCTGCTCTTGCATTTAATCATACTTCCGACCCAACCCGCTCATGTCAGCTGGACACAGCTAGCGATTCACATCTAATCAGACTTTTGGTCCAACTTGTATTTTACAATAATTTAGAAATTTTTGGGAAAAAAACATCAGTATTATATAAAAAATGCACTTAAAAAAATTAACGGCTACTGTAGTTATACGTTTACCTATGAGAATTAGAAACAGTGTGTGTCTGTGTGTTACGTACAGTCTCTTATACTATACATATTAAATTCATGAAATTTTAACATATTATTTCCTAGACAGTTGAAAGGGTTTATTGAGTAGAACGGGTCATTAAAAACTTGTTATCGTATTTGAGATGCCAATAGCGCTTTATATAGTTATAATGATCAGATTAGATTAGAATATAGATTGGCAATAGTTTAAATTCAAAAGAAAGCTAAAGACTACATGAATGTCTTTCATTACACAGTGCAACATTTCTAAGGTCATCGTCTGGTGCCGCCTTCGTACCCAGCTATTTTTGAAGTATATACCGAGACTAAAAAAATACCCAAAGGATTTGGCCCCATTACATCGAAACATTTTTTTATGGGTACTCCAATATTTTCACCCCAACACGACTTTTTTATCATTTTTACGGAGTCCATATTTCATAAACTGTTCTGAATTTTTTCTTTTCGTCTTCGGCAAAGTTGTAGATCTAAACCAGAGCAAAAAAAGTGTCAAACAGACCGACCCAAAAAAATTGCATCCAGTGCATGAAAATTGCAAAAATATGGGAAAAAATGATATTTTTTCATGATATTTTCCACACAAAATTTAGTTCGTTGTACTCCGTGGCGTATGATTTAAATGGAATATTACTTATTATAATCATAATTTTATGGTGAAAATATCATGAAAAAAAAGCTTTTTTCCCATATTTTTAAAATTTTCAAGCACTAGATGCAATTTTTTTGGGTCGATCTATTTGAGACTTTTTTTGCTCTGGTTTAGATCTACAACTTTGCCGAAGACGAAAAGAAAAAATTCCGAACAGTTTATGAAATATGGACTCCTTGAAAATGTTCAAAAAATCGTATTGAGGTAAAAATATTGGAGTATCCATAAACAAATGTTTCGATGTAATGGGGCCAAATCCATTGGGTATTTTTTTAGTCTCGGTATATACTTCAAAAATAGCTGGGTACGAAGGCGGCACCAATTTATGTGTTGCACTGTGTTATCCATGCGGCTCGGGTTTACTTCGTGTGACTGGTCTCAAAATGTAGGCGAAATAAGTTCATACCTCGTATCTCATTATGGCTACGATTCTTAAAAAAAAACAGTGTTAGTTCCACTTTTGTACCTATAAATTCCATTACTACTCTTCTATTAAGAAAAGATTTCGATTTAGATTTTGTTTCCCACTGTAGTGTCTTCACTTTTTGTTTTTCGTCTTTTTTTTGCATTAATAAAGTTATAATGTCATCTGCGGTAATTTATTGCATATGCCTGCGCACTCTGTGTATGTGATAATATTTTCATATTCGACATATATTATGATTTTCATCACAATTTATCCTCACATTTATGTCGTGTTGTTTATCAATTTACTGCTGTCCGTCTATGTGACTGAAGATCTGTTCGTCTCTGCGCCTGATTTTTGTAAAATGCATTTCATACTTGCAGCACCATCAGCAGCAGCAGCAGCTACAGTTTTGCATAATCATCACAGGCAAACTGTTATTTGATATATAAGCCAGATAGATATTTTCATTCGTTATTCGCATTCAGCGCCAGTAATAACCAAGTTCCGTATATGCGTGTGGTTTCCACATTCACAGCGACATTAAATAACATTCAGCCATCCAATCATCCATCCAACCAACCATCCATCAATCAAATTCAACCTGAGCTAAAATGAGGGGAAACAACGTCAGCAATAATACAAAAAAAAAAATATGATATTTGCAACAATATCATCCATACGCCAGCAGCGTATGCGTACACTCACGAAATTTGAATGCAATTCCGTTGTCATTCCTTAAGTTTCTGAGAAATCACAGGGATTTGATTTGTTATTTTCGTCGTAGCAATTATATTTTATTTCGAAAGGATTAAGGAAGTTTTGTATTGTTGGATTTAACTAAGCATGAAGTATTGGATATTTAACATGCCTGTGCTTCGTATAGGCATATGTAAGGAGTGCTTGCTTAGGGGACAAAGTACTACATGCCCCCATGGATCTAACTTCCATAAAGGGGTCATACAAACTTATTATTGTAGATACTTTTTGGTACTTTTAGCGCAACAAAAAGTACTTTATTGTACCAAAAAGCAATTTTACAAAATCAAATCGTACTTTTATTGTTTTTCGTTGTATCGAAAAGTACTTTTATTGTATCAGAAAGTACTTTATTGGGCAAAAGAGCAGAATATGGGGCGGGAGCCCAAAAAAAAAAATATGCCAATCCCCCCCAAATACGCCCTAAAACACGAAAATCAAGGTCAAACGGTGGTATTTTGAATTCATAAATATACCAAAAATAATTTGAAAAAAGTTAGAAAAATGTAATTAGTTTCGTTGTCTTGAACACATTATGGTCCAAGACGAATGCGGTGGGGGCACGCCCCATTTACTTGATTACGCGATTTTTTTAAAAATATTTTTTTTTTTGGTATATCCCGGAAATTTAAATGGCTTTAACTCGACCCGTAGGAATAACATCGTTGGATTCTTCTCGAATATATCTTTCATTTGAGTACCCGCACATGGGGGTCATCATAGAACCGAAAGGGGTCCCTTTATTGACCCCCCCGGGCCCCATGGGCCTGAGCGCCAACTTTGACCTACCATTCCGATGTTTGGGGACCAAGACGAAGACAATGGCATATTTTTTATTTAATCGGGCTCCCGCCCCATATTCTGCACTTCAGCCCTTTATTGTACCAACAGTTACTTTTATTATAGTAAAAACCACTTTGATTGTATAAAAAAAGTACTTTCGTTGCACCAAAAAGTACTTTTATTGTACCAAGCAGTACCAAAAAGTACTTTTAATGTACCAAGTAGTACCAAAAAGTACTTTTATTGTACTAACCGCTACTTTTACTGTGCCCAAAAAGTACCTTAGTTGTACCACATAGTACTTTTATCGTTCTTAAGAGTATTTTTATTGCACCAACAATAACTTTTACTGTATCCAAAATTACTTTTGTTGTACTTAAAGCTACTTTTATTGTACCAAAAAGTACTTTTGTTGTAACAACGAGTACTTTTTTTTTAACCACCAAGTACTTTTTTTGTACAAAGAAGTACTTTTTTTTAATAAAAACTAGTATTTGTTCCCAAAAACTATTTTTTTGCACCAAAAAAGTGCATTTCTGTACCTAAAAGTACTTATATTTAGCAAAAAGTGTAATTACTGTACTAAAAAGTACTATTATTGTACCAAGAAGTTCTTTTGTTTTGCCAACAAGAACTCTTGTGTACCAAAAAATCATTTTATTGTATCAAAAAATAATTTTTTTGTATCAAAAAATAAATTTATTGCACCCGAAAGTACTTTTATTGTTCTAAAATGTTCGCAAAAGAATGACTTTTACGTTACCAGCAAAATATTGGCCGTTAACTGAAACAATAAAAACATTCTAGTAGTTTTGACTTAACTGCCACACCGTGTTTTGCAAGCATTTTGTGGCAGATAAGTCATAATGGCACTTAAGTTAAATTTTTTAACTGCCAAAAATTGGCAATTATCTGATTCGTTTACCTGCCACAGAAGTGGCCCATAAGTGCGATGCAACTCACATACATACACACTGTGTTTTTTTTTTAAACCAAGAGAAAGTTATATAGAGAATGAGAGAATTATAAAAAGGCTGAGAGCATTCTAACAAAAACAAACTATATACAAAGCTTTCGTTAGCAACAGTTGCAAAAAAAATGTTGTGGCTGTTAAATGAAAAATTATCAATGAATATGATATAATAATTCCAAATATTCGTGGGAGCCAACTTAAATTGGCACGTATGAAATTGTCACTTAAACAACATACATTTCATACAGAATTGAGTGAAATTTTGTGGTTTTGGCAGGTATCTCAAATTGGCAGCTAAAAGAGTGGCAGTTAAGTCAAAACTGCTGTACAATTAACAAATTAATGTTACTAAAAAGTACTTTTATTGTACAAAAAATTATTTTGCCAATGCGAATACTAAACCAGTAAGAAAGTTTCAGTCGGGAAAAACGACTTACATATACCCTCATCCTCATTAGAACATAAAATTGTCTAGTATATTGATATTATTTATCGATTTCTAAAGTGGGCGGAGTGGTACATTTGTATTGGAGGTACCAGAAGGGGCATGGCTACACTTCCAGTTTTTTTCTCCAAAACTTTATCCTGATTGAGCTTTACTTAATACAGAATTTCGGCACGATCGCATTAGGTGTATTGATATAATTACTACATCTTTGAAGTGGGTACCAGAAGGGGCGTGGCTAGACTTCAAATTGTTTCTCTAAAACCTTGTTATAGCTTAACAAAATATAGAATTTAGGCACGATCGTGTTGAGTGTATTAAAATTACTACTCGATTAGTATTGTTAGTATTACTCGAATTCTAAAGTGGGCGGATTGATATATTTGTATGGGAGGTAACAGATGAGGCGTGGCCCATTTGCAATACCGTTAGTAGTTTTAGGCAATTAGTAAATCGTGCAAAGTTTGAAAACATTTGATTGCGTCATTTAAAATTGATCGTTTCGTACCAGCCGGACAGACAGACGGACATGGCCAAAACGACTTAAAACGTTATGAATCGAATTTGGTTCAATAAAACCTAGGGTCTAAAGTGACTCCTTCTATGTGTTACACTTTTGGGTCAAATGATATATACCCTCATCCAAGCCGTAGGGTGAGGATATAAAAATGCACAGTAAATTTACATCAACTCTCAAATATCACCAAAGAGTTTTCAACGATTAATGCCGAATGAAATTTTTCAAAAAAAAAAAAATAAAACTCTGGCTCTCTCCCTTTAATGCCACATAATTTGATTGACCTTATCATATCTTAATAACAAATCAACTGTCACCCTCCCGCATGAGCACGATTTTCTGTTAAAATCATTCGTGCATTACATCAATTTTTGTTATCGAAACGCAAAAAGGGCAACTTTAAAAGAACCCTATGGGTGAGTTTAACACAAACCGAGGTTCATGGCTAGAAGGCACTCCCGTTTATTACGAGTATGTAATATTGCGAACACACACACACATACATGAATACATCATTGATGGCTTTGGCGGATGTGCTGCCATTAACGCTGGTTGGTAGTTAGATCATTTTGTTGTAACTTCCTGTTCAAATCAATCAATTGAAGGGTACCAAACAGGCGTACAATGAACGGTTGTATTGTTTATTGTTATATGCTAAAGAAAACTACATGTATTGAAATAGTTCCAATATATTATGAGTCAGCGTGGAAGAACTTTAAAGTATGGAAACGAAGATTCAGCTAAGGAACTATTGAAAATCGCAGTGTTAATAGACAGCCGCATATTTAGATATATAGTTACTAGGGTGTTTCTTATATGGTATTTTCGGTATAATTATAATTTCGTAAAAAAGGTTTTAGAAGCGATGATGGACATCGAGATCCATCTTATGTTTGTTTATATTTGTCTACAGCAGAAAAATATTCAGCGGTGATAAACTGATTTGAACACAAAATCGTTCTAAGACCTGTGTGCGGCACACTAATATATAACAATCGTTGCGAAATTTCATAAAATATATTTGTAATGTTTAAAATAACAAACGTAAGGTGGATCTCGTAGTCCAACAACGCTACTAATATATTTCATTAACGAAATTATCAAAAATACCATATAAAATGCACCCTAATTTATACTTATATGATATGTCCCATGTTAAGCCCCTGAATTCATAGATGAAATTCTTACACTTTGTACTCAGGAAAATCTTGTTAAATAAATTCATAGTGAAATTAATGTCCAACAATGAACCATCTAACAATTTGCACTTTAGTTTCTATGGAATCCATTAAATTGCAGTCTGTAACATGCCACAGCATTCTAACATATTTTGTACTGAATACAACATTCCATACGGTCAGTACTAAATCAATTATAAATAAATCACCCCTATAGTTTATCTACTATTTTTTTTCGTTAAACACAACCAGTATTTTAAAATTGCACAGCTAACAGTTAACATTTATTAGTCTTTCACTTAATTAACATCTATCTATTATGGCAGTAAAACAAAGCGCTTTTTGTTGTTGCTGCTGTTGTTTCATTTATTTTTAAGTTAATTGGATTGTGTAACTAATTAAATGCAATTTAAAGAACCACCAATGTCAATAATGGACCAATTAACACGCGCTGTTGAAAGAAACCAATTGCTAGCAAGTAAATGAACGATTATAACGATCATACCACCAGCAATTGAGTATCTACCAAACGATGAGATAATTGCAATCTTATTAACATTCACACTATTGACACATTTGAGTTATTTATTTATTTTTCATTAGATGAGAACATTTGTCACACTAGTCTCTTAGTAGATTGGCTGTTAAAATATTTACCCCTGGAGATTTAAAGTGACTTCATGTATATTTAACTAAAATGTTTTGGTTCCATTTTAATCGTGTGTAAATGTATTTATCTTACTAATATTGACCAAAACTGTTAAGCGGCACTCTTTCAGCGCAGTCGTTTTAGATTTGTGCGTTAGTATACACAAATAAAGATCACTAAATAGTATTTGCAGTGGCTGCGGAAAAAAAAAATAAGCATCTAGAAAATAAATAACTGATATTTCATTTATAGACTTAAGTTTCTAGAAATGGTAAACACAGTGGAATTAAGTTTGGAATTGTAGTTGACGCAGGGGTTTGTTGTTTTCTCATTATAAATAATCACCCCTATTCCCGTAGTCGTCGTCGATGTAAAACGACGTCGTCTTGTGACGACGCTGTAAAATCGGTATTCTCGTAGTCGTTTGCGATAACTATCGGTTACTATTGACACAAATTTGGTATTCTGTAAGCAAATGTGACGTCGATGTTGAATTGAAACGACTCTCAGTATTTGGTAACGACTTAAAAGAATTTGAAGGAATAATATTGTGGAAATTTTAAAATGGTTTTATAATGACGTCAAGAATGAAAATTTTGAGTGCCAAGCAGTTCGAAACTCTTGTGGCTGAGTTGGAAAAAATCCCTCATCGGCAAAAGGATTTCGGAGGGGAACAGTTCCGTCCAATTTTAAGGGGCAATGGGAGGAAATTGCTAACAAACTAAATTCCTTAGGACCGCAGTTAAGAGACAGTGATGGTTGGCAAAAGGTAAATACAGTAACAAACTTACTCGTTACGTTTTAATAATACAAAATGTATTTTTAGGTTTGGAGAGATTTAAAATTTAAAGTAAAAAAAAGAATTCTTGCTAATAAAATAGAGTGTAATGCAACAGGCGGCGGGCGATATAAGCAGCAAATACTAAGCCCTTTAGAAAAAACTGTGGCCAACATGCTCCAATTTGAAAAACAATTAAATCCACAAGGCGCTGTACAGGGAGTTAGTAGTGTCTTCCAAGAAGAGGAATGTGCGTTGCTTGTGGAAATAGAGGAACACAATGCAGAGGAAATAAAAGATTTGAATTTGGACGTATCAACAAGTATGAGTGCTCAAAAGAAGAGAACTTCTAGCAAGAAGAAAAATGTAAAAAGCGAGCGTCAAAGTCTGCTAGAAAAGCATTCTGCTTTGCAGGAAAAGGTACTGGCAGACATATCCAACACCTTATCGTCCGTAAAAACGAACATCAAAGACTGCTCCCGGTACCAAAGAAAGCTTGTGGAAGTAGAAGAAAAAAATAAAAATTGATGGAAAGAAGAGACAAAAGAGAGGAAAGTTTGTTTTAAAAAGAAATGCAAATCAAAAGTTTGAAACTACTAATAAAAGAAAAGGAGCTTGAGAACCTAGAAAAATTATTACATATTATTAGAATTAATGAAGTGAATTTTTTTGGGGTTATAGTAAAGATTCTGGTCTTCTTTATTTGGAGCTAAAATTTTGATGTGGGTTCCATCCACACAGCCAATAACACCAGAAAATCCTGTTTTATTAAAAAAATCTATTTTTGCTTCCGATTTTTCATCTTCAGTCATTTCCAATTTAATCCATTTTGGACAAATGATCCTTTCTAATGCATTCAGGGTTTCGGCCAAAATCTTGCAAACTGATGGCTGCGACAGTCCAATTTGAAAGTCATTGCCTACACTTAGCTGGTAAGATCCCTGTCCTAAGAACCTCAATGTTGCTGCTAACTTAATTTTGACTGAAACAGATGTTGACCTGAGATCACTTTTCATTATTGGAACAATTTCTTCCAGCACATAATTAAATGCAGAGGTTCTCGAATCTAAAAAAATAAATAATAAAATAAAAAAGTTGGATGACGCCCAGCAGTAAACACTAATTTGGATTTTAACACTTACTTCTTATCTGGCAATTTAAAGATATCGGATCTTTGCCGAAGTATTTTCCTTTCCAATATAAGATTATTTTTACTTTCCTCATCACTTGAATCTGAATCGGACACAAAAAACATTTCTTCACAACAGAAAATAAAAGTAAAAATGAATCAGCTGATGTACAAATGTTACATCAGCTGTTGTTATTTCTTTCATGTTATCGATTACTAGTCGACGTCGTCTCATAGTAGTTACAGAATACCGAAATAGCATTTATGTGACAACGATGTTGACTCAAAGTGATGTTGACATAAAAACGACGACGATGTCGACGACGTCTACGGGAATAGGGGTGAATGATAAATCAACAAATAACTGCATATTACTGTTGTCGCACAAAGTAACAAGGTAGACTTCCATAGCTCAGTGGAAGCGACGTAGACTAGCAATCCGTAGGTGCCGGGTTCGATTTCCGGCCGGGCCACTGGCCATATCAACATCGATGAAAAAAAAAATACTATTCAAATACTTTCGAGTTCTCCAGCCAACAAAACTCATCCTAAGTGCTTCCACTACAAAAATCCAGATTGCGCAAGGATCAAGGAAAGAGGAAAACGATTTATCAACATCGCATATAGATCAACAGCCAGCTGGCGCCATCTTTGGTGGAATTTGGCGGTTAAAACTCAAAATAACAACACCAAACAATCCTTGACACAAACCTTGTTATCTACAAAGGAACGAAACAGAGTTGCCAACACTGATCGTATGAGTGACGATAAATTAAAAATCGGTATAAAGAATTATCGGCAAAAGTGCAGAATATGGGGCGGGAGCACAAAAAAAATGCTACTCCCCCCAAATACGCCCTAAAACACGAAAATCAAGGTCAAAGTTGGCGCTAAGGCCCACAGGGCCCGGGGGCCCAATGATAACCCAAAAAAAAATTCGCGCGATTTTTTCCGGTCCTGAGCGCCAACTTTGAGCTACCATTCCGATGTTTTGGGACCCAGACGAAGACAATGGCATATTTTTTTTTTTAATCGGGCTCCCGCCCCCATTACATTATCTAAGCAATTCATTCGATGGAGCTTCATTTACATGCCGTAGCATGTAATTGCTGCAACTTTTTCGTTGATTTGTTTTTGATTTTCATAACACCTTAACTTTTAATCGTTGTGGCTGCTGGTCGCAACTACCGCGTTAAATGTTAACGGACTTTTGGTCCACCCTGTGCAAACTTTAAAACAGTGCACAAAAGTGACTTAACAATTTTTTCTTGCTTTTAAAAACCTGTTGCTTTAAATGAACTTTAGTAAAAGAATTGATTCACAAATGTGATTTTTCAATTTGTGCAAAAGACCTTATGAATAAACAGTTTTTTTCTTATTGCCTGATGTTAAACGAAATGTTAAATGTTATTACAGCGTATAGTGTTTTCTTATATTGACTGGCCCCTCAACCTCAGCGAAACAATGTCTGCCTCATGATACCCATAGAGACATCAGGTCTATTACCCGGTTTTTGCATTTCAATCTCGCAGCAACGGTACTTGCTTCATGGAGATTTACTTCATCATATGTAAGTAGACGTCGTCCGTCCGTTCGTCTGTCTTTATTGCAGATTTGCTTCTTTTTCTCAAAAGATGGGTTAATGTTAAACACCAACACTAACACCACTACTCTGCACTGCACTGTAATGCAATGCAAAACTGTCCGTCTAAGAGGTTTCCACATCAATACTACCAACCAAACATCATCCATCCATTCATGTAACTGAAGAGCTGGCTGGTTGAAGCTACATTGTGATGGTGGTGATGTTAAGTCAAAATAAAATAAAAATTTATACCAATATAGTACCGAATAGAAAATAAAACAAAAAAAAACACCACACAACAGAAACTAGAATGGATTTCTGCTGGATTTTGTAAAAGTTGCTGCACCACACTAGAAAACTATATATAAATCGATTAAAACCAGTTAAACCAAATAAATGAAACTCTACATTATTATAGACGGACGTTACGATAGATATGATACGTACGAGCGTACGTATGCCACAATTGTTGGTGAGCTATGTGTGATGATGTGATATGTACGTAGTAAGACGAGCGACGAGTATCCCCGCTCTTATGTTGTTTAGCCGGCTCTAAACTGTTAATAATAGTACGCTGCAAGCGGCTAACAGATGATTTACAGTGCTGGTGGAAATTATAGCAATGACAATTTGTTATTTACATGTTATTTTTAATTACACAAATATGAAAGCAGCAACTAATAAGTGTTGGAAATTATAGGTATTTATGTCTCCAGTTTACTGTGTGTGGTGCTGCAGTATCGGGGGTGTTTTTGCTGCATTTCACTTTCACTTAGTGTAGATTTGAATGAATTGGAGTGATTTGAATAAAATTGTAATGGCAAATTAATTAAGTGCGAAAGTTATTGGTTAGTAATACGAAGGATTGCTGCAAGAAACCCGTTATATGTACCATAAACTTAAATTGAGTATTCAAAGTGTTTTTTGTACTTTGTGATACATTAAAAGTACTTTTATGGCACCAAAATTTACTTTTTTTCTAAAAAGAATTATTTTTTGATACAATACAAATAATTTGGCGCAATAAAATTACTCGTTAGTATAATGAAAGTACTTTTTGGGACAAGAGTACTTTTTGTTAAATTGAAAGTTCTTTGTGACCCAATAAAGGCAAATTTTTGTAGATTAAAAGTACTTTTTTGCAAAATAAAAGTAGTTTTCGGGAAAATAATAGTACTTTTTTGACACAATAAAAGTACTTTTTCGTACAAATCATGTACTTTTTGACACAAAAAAAAATACATTTGTACAATAAAATTACTTTTTAACTATGAAATTGCTTTTTGGGCAAATTAACGTACGTTTTGGTACAATAATAATACTTTGGCGCAATAAAAGTACTTTTTGGTACATCGCAAGTACTTTTTTGCACAATTATAGTAATTTTTGCTACATCCAAAGAATTGGTACAATAATAATACTTTTTGCTACATACAAATTTTTTTTTGGTACAATTTTACTACTTTTTAGTACAATAAAAGTACTTTTTGGTACAACAAAAGTACTTTTGGGTACAATAGAAGTGCTTCTTGATACAATACCTTTTGTATTTTTTGTACCATTTGTAAAAGTACTTTTTGGTACATTAAAAGTACTATTATTGTACCAAAATTTACTTTTTGGTAGAAAATAAGTACTTTTTGGTACAATAAAAATACTTTGGTGCAATAAAATTAAATTTGGAAATTGAAAGGTAAAGGTAATTTTTTGCAGATTGTAAGTACTTTTTGGCAAAATTGAAGTAGTATAAGATACAAAATTAGTACTTTTCGGGAAATGAACACAAAAAATACCTTTGTACAATAAAATTACTTCTTAACTATGAAATTGCTTTTTGGGCAAATTAATGTACGTTTTGGTACAATAATAATACTTTGGCGCAATAAAAGTACTTTTTGGTACATCGCAAGTACTTTTTTGAACAATTATAGTAATTTTTGCTACATCGAAATAATTGGTACAATAATAGTACTTTGCTACATACAAAGTATTTTCTGGTACAATTTAACTACTTTTTAGTACAATAAAAGTACTTTTTGGTACAACAAAAGTACTTTTTGGTACAATAGAAGTGCTTCTTGGTACAATAAATTAACTTTTTGGTACAATAAATGTACCTTTTGTTATAATGAAAGTACTTTTTGGTACAATAAATTTACTTTTTGGTAAAATAAATGCTTATTTGTACAATAAAAGTCCTTAGTGGTACAACAAAAGTATTTGTGGTACAACAGAAATACTTCGCGAAACAAAAAAAGTACTTTTCATTGCAGTAAAAGTACTTTTCGGTACAACAAAAGTACTTTGCCGTAAAGTTAATGTGCTTATTTGTAAAATAAAAGTACTTTTTGACACAATAAATGTACATTTTGTGCAATAAAGGTACTTTTTGGTACAATTAATATATTTTTTGTTACATTCAATGTACTGTTTAGTAAAACAAGTACTTTTTGGTACAATTAATGCATTTATTGGTAATTTTTGTTGTAATGCAATTACCTTTTGGTACAATAAATGTACTTTTTGGTATACCAAAATTTATTTTTTATATAATAAAAGTACTTTATGGTGTCACAAAAGTACTCTTATCTGTACAATAAAAGTACTTTTTGGTACAACAAAAATACTTTCTGTACAACAAAAGCTCTTATCTGTACAATAAAAGTACTTTTAAGTACAACAAAAGTACTTTTTGGTACAATAAAAGTACTTTTTGTTAAAATAAAAGTACCTTTTTGTACAATAAATGTACTTTTTCGTACAAAAAATTTTATTTTTGATACAATAAAAATACTTATTGGTACAACAAATGTACTTTTTAGTACAACAAATGTATTTTTGGTACAACATAAAAGTACTTTGTAGAACAATAGTTGTACTTTGCTTTACAATAAAAAAAAACTTTTTGGTACAACAAAAGTACTTTGCGGTACAATAAAAGTTCTTTTCAGTGCAAGAATAATGGTTATTGGTAAAATACCAGTACTTTTCGTTACAAAAAAAGTACAAATTGTTACAAAAATTTACTTTGTGGTACAATAAAAATACTTTCTGGTCCATTGAAAGACTTTGCCTCAATTTTAACATTTTTTTGCATTTTTACCTTTAAAATATTATATTTCAATATTTCCAGAACTCCGTCGAAATTTGTTTGCGGAATTATCCCCAAAGTTTGTTATAAAATTCTGTGCTTAATTTATATTCGTTATAACTATTTAATTCCCGGAGAATAGTTTCACTTTTTCGAAGTTCTTTTAGAATAATGGAAAAGACATAAAATACTCTTTAAAGATTTTATTTAGAAAAGGTTAACAGAAACTTCCCCCAAAATTGTTATCCAGACTCTGGATGTATGTATGTATGTATGTTTCAACATCCTTTTAGAAGGAGACCTTCCTTTACTTCCATATCCAAAAGAATTCAAGTCAGGAACATTACATGGTCTCCTTACATAGTATACAAGTTATGCGGCAACATAGAATTTCAGGTTCCTGCAGTCGTTGTTCCCCTGCTCCAGCTCCAGCTGCTGCTGCTGCTGCAACTTCGGGCTCTTTTTTAACAACCGCGCCGCCTCATTTGTTGTTGCCATATCAGAGTCACAGAGGCATTTGCCTGATCTTTTTTTGCATTGCTCCTCCACAACATGTGGCCAAAATCGTGTCTTGCTTTTGATCTTGTCTTCCATAATAGTTTGTTGTTGCTAATGTTCGACCACAATAGCAGACGGGAATTGTTGCTTGTAACCAGAACTGAATGAATATTAGACTGACTTCTTTCTGACTGAAAGTACAAGACAAAACAGCAAAGAAGACAACGCGCGATGAACCACACACACACACACACAGCAAAGTAAGGGGGTGTGGTGGTGTAGGGGCATGGCAAGACTAGAACATTACACCAGCATTGATACTTGTTTTTTATGGTGTAGCAAGTTCTACAACTCATTTCATAATGTCTGGTGCTGCTGCCACCGCCAGGTGAGATGGCTTCTTGGAGTAGTTGAGTGGCTGTCCGACCGCCTGTCTGTCCGTCTGTCTTGTGTGTGTGTGTGTACTCGTACACGTTGTATCTAAAAGTTGATCATCATCTTAGAGTTTATGTTACGGTACTTGGGCCAATTACCTATTTTTTCGTACCAGGTTTTTTTTCCAGCAAAATCATTAGCTGTTCTACTAATACACCGACTGACTGGTTGGATGGGAAGAGGCTTGTTTGTCGAAAATTTATTATTTTTGATTACTCGGGCGGACGGACGGACGAACAAATGAATGGGTCTTAGGAGAGTGGCAGCGGGAGCACACACACATTATTTAACTTTGATTATTTATTTGGGTTGGTGCCTAAGTCTTGCAGATTCTGGTTAAAGCACTTTGAGCCAAGTCATGTTTTCTATACACATGAGTCTCTGTCTATGACAGCCAGAAGTAGATGGTTGGCTGGCTGACTGGCTGGTTGGTATCATTACAAGTGTACTTGATGTTCAAAAGCTTGATCAAGTGTTTTGGGAACTGAACCGCCCATGCCATCCATTGTTTGCGAAACCTCAAAAACTACAATCGCACAGATGAAACAGCTTCCAAGATATCATTGCCAGTCATTCTCAACTTTCTACTTTTGATGGCGGGTGGTTGCCAAACACAGTGGAAAAGAATTGTTAAGATCATCTATAAGAATAATTATAGATGATCTTAACAATGATCTTTACAAAAATAAAAATTTACAAATAAAAATATAAAATATAACACAATAAAATATAAAAATATACAAATATAAAAATATATAAATATAAAAATATAAAAATATAACAATATAAAAATATAAAAATATAAAAATATAAAAATATAAAAATATAAAAATATAAAAATATAAAAATATAAAAATATAGAAATATAAAAATATAAAAATATAAAAATATAAAAATATAAAAATATAAAAATATAAAAATATAAAAATATAAAAATATAAAAATATAAAAATATAAAAATATAAAAATATAAAAATATAAAAATATAAAAATATAAAAATATAAAAATATAAAAATATAAAAATATAAAAATATAAAAATATAAAAATATAAAAATATAAAAATATAAAAATATAAAAATATAAAAATATAAAAATTTAAAAACAAAAATATAAAAATATAAAAGTTTAAAAATATAAAAATAAAAAAATTAAAAATATAGAAATAGACTAAATAACATTACAACGTAGGGCATAGGAATGAACCTCTACCGATTAAAAGGTTCCACAAGTTCGAGGAAACAATGTTTCAACTACAATCCTTCCGACATATAACTTTTACTCGACGTTCCGATTGACCCGTCACTATACTGCGAAGTTGCGGGGCTCGAGAGGCCGCCGATGAAAAAACAATTTAGATGGCAGGAATCGAACCATGGGCTCCACGAAAAGCCCCCCAATGAAATAACGCCCAAACGAGAAATGAAATATTCCCCAAATTTTTTTCATACAATTTTGGGTGTTATTTCATATGAAATAACTCCCAAATTTTTTGGGTTGTTTTTCATTTATTTTTGGGAATTATTTCATTCCTCATTTGGGGTTTTCAAATTATGAAATAATCTCCAATGAAATAACACCCAACAAATTTTTAAAATTCGGGGCTTGTTTCATATCGTGTATAATTTGGGTGTTATTTCATTTTTTATTCGGGGGTTATTTCATTTTTAAAGCTGTTGGTTTTTGGGGGGTTATAATTATATAATTATATAAAAATAGGCCTTTTACAAGAAAACTTTTAGCCTGTGAATATATTACAATATCTTTTGAATGTTTACAGATATTTCCATTTGTGTTCATGTTGACAGATAACTTCAATAAAATGCACAGAGCATTTTTTCATTTTGAGATTGATATCTATGAATGGAAATTTTTTTAACTTTGTAAGAGTCCTGCAAAAGGAAGAATTCAATTGAAGCAGAGAGTTTGATTTGCTTGTGAACATTGGAGGTGGTTGTGTAAAGACCAAACGTAAAAGGCAAATTGTTTTCGGAACTGGAAAAATAGAGCAGGGCTACAACGATCTACGATCCACACGATTCATTTCAATAATTTTGCGACTTTGCTGTTGGTTCATATCGACTTCATGAAATCCTTGGTGAAACTGACTCTTTTATGAATTTTGGGCATAATTTCATTTTTGTTGCTGATGGGGTTTATTTCATTGGGGGTTATTTCATTTTCATCATTGGGTGTTATTTCATATGAAATAACTCCCAAATATTGGGGGTTGTTTCGTTTTCGTTTTGGGGTTTATTTCATTTATTTTTGGATGTTATTTCATTTACTGTTTTTGGGCGTTATTTCCTATTTTTTGGGGTTTATTTCATTGGGGGTTATTTCCTGGGCGTTATTTCATTGGGGGGCTTTTCGTGGAGCCGAACTATGTATCTTCTGCATGATAGTCGTTTGTTGTAACCATCATGCCACGGCCGGCAATTCACCCATGGGACATCATTGGTATATACTTTAATGTAGATCAAAAGAGACATGTTGTACCAGTGAAAACCAAAGATATATTACCGAACAGCAAGATGGGGTAACATATCACACCTCCAGCAACTCATTGTGTCCTGTTGATGATATTTTTGAGCGAAACGTGATATCTATAGGCCAAACCATTGATTTTTTTTCTTTTTAAAAAAAAAAGACTCAAATTCTAACTTTCAAAGCTTTTAAGAAAAAGTAGAAAAAAAGTTTAGTTCGGTCATGTGCAAAAGAGCATTTTCCACGTTGCCACATTCTTACCCCGAAAATAGAAAAAAAATTATGGAATTTGTTAGAATGTCATTTCAAAGAAATTTTTTTGGTTTTTTTTTCACTTCAAAATTTTGCATTCCCTTTTGAATACTTTCCGCCCACTGTGCAAATTCGTTATAAGTTCTTGGAAATTTCCTTTCAAATCTTCCTTTCGTATCGCATGACCACGTTTTTAAGCATTTTCACGAAAATATCATTGTTGTGTTGCCATAAGTGTAGTTGGTCATTTTCCAGCGTTCTAGGCCTTTCCTTTCTCTTCTTATTTTCCAGCCATCGAGCACAAGACCAATTGATTATCTATACTTCTAATTGTGCTCATACATATAGAAAACTAGAAAAATCCCATTAAAATGGCAATGAACCATAGCTGCTGTATCTACTATGCTGCATTCACTATCGACAGTGTAGAAGGAAATGTTATTATGTTCTTATGATTTTCATAATGTAAGTTCTCGGTAAAATTGTAATAGAGCCAACAATTTCCATGAAAATTAAAGGAATTCAGTGTAACATCTCCTCTTTTGTTTTGAGAAAAAAAAAAACATGAAACATTTAGCAGTTGTTGTTACCATATTGTTGGTTGCTGTTGTTTGTTGGTGATGTTGGCTTTGTGTAATGCCATACATTGTAAAGACCATTGTTGAATGCTGAATTAGATTCAGTGGCTGTAGCTATGGAATTATGATGATAAGTCTTTAGAGAAAAATGAGAAAACAACAAAAAAAAACAGCAACATGAGTCGTGCTCTAAGCTTTACATATGGACATGATTACATTACATAGATGAATACATTTTCATAAGAAACATAAACTTGTATGCAGATCTTGTTTAAGATTCATAACATATGTGGGTACATGAGGCATTTTAAACACCTTTATCTGTCGGATCCTTGACTAAATGCTTAGTTTTCTTGAGATAACATATAAGCATTCCAATATAAGCAAAGCAATCCGAAGTATTTCGTTTGATATGACTGCAAAACAATTTCCTGTAATTATTCGTGTGATCATGAAACCTACATACATAGATAGCATCTTTCCCTCAAACCAAAGAAATGTATGATTAAATCAATATCCTTCACTTTACAATTTTATGCAAATCTCGTTGCGTCTTTGACTTACTCTTGGTACAATAAAAATAATCTCATTAAGGACATAACTGCACATCCTCTTCTCACCCTGTATTTCCCACACACAAAAAAAAGTCCCTTCCTTTGCTTTCAGTTCCTTCCTACTTAAGTTCGTTATCCAGACAACAATGTAAGAAGCAATTTTCCCTCAACCTCAACTAAATTGTGAGAATTTCAGTTCGATTCAATTTAATCTATTTCCACATAAAGCGTGGAGGTCAAGCAAAAGGTTAAATATGGTTGAAAGCAACTCCCACCACAAACCGGAGGCAGACCAAGCCAACAAGCTGCTCGTACCGCGTCAGTCAGTCACACAGTCAGAGTCCATCCATCCATCGTTATTATTCACTTCACTTTAAATTGAACATGCAAAACCAATTCAAGGAAATCACAATAACAAACGAAACTATTATACACCGCAATAAAAAGCTCATGCAAAACTCACAAATGCGGCCGCAAAAAACTGACTGACTGACTGACTGAATGATCAGACATTAAACGGTTTTTGGACTGGCAGCATGAAAAAAATTAACAATACAACATAAGAAATAAACTGCAAATAGTTAACTATGTTATTATTGCCATGCAAGGGAAGATGCGGGTGCGAATCTCTATAGGTGACGGTAAGAGGGGAGAAGTACATAAAAGTCTTAAAGTCTTTAGACGAAATTACACCGTTAACATTTTCCAACGGTTAAGCTTCTGTTCTAGCTTTTGTTTGGCAACATCAACTTGGGTGAGTAACTCCACTAGTAAGGCGATCGCCGCCGTCGCCGTCGTTGTCGTCGTCATCCAACCATAAGATTAAATTTACTGAAAATGCGATTATGAAAATTTGTCTTAACTACATCCGTACACACACATACACACATGCATGCAGGTAATATGTAAGAATTACGTTATTTATGTAAGTTTTCCCAAAAATTTGTTTGGCGGCGTTTGGCGTAACATAAGTGAACACAATACAAATGGAAGAAACTCTCACTAGAGATGGGTTTGAATAACAACGAAATTTTTAACAACAAAAAAAAAAACAATTATAAAAAAACATAAAAATTAGGAAATTTTACAATAAAAACAGAATTATAAAAATAAAAAAATATAAAAATAAAAAAATATAAAAATATTAAAATATAAAAATATAAAAATATAAAAATACAAAAATATAAAAATATAAAAATATAAAAATATAAAAATATGAAAATATAAAAATATAAAAATATAAAAATATAAAAATGTAAAAATATAAAAATATAAAAATATAAAAATGTAAAAATATAAAAATATAAAAATATAAAAATATAAAAATATAAAAATATAAAAATATAAAAATATAAAAATATAAAAATATAAAAATATAAAAATATAAAAATATAAAAATATAAAATAATAAAAATATAATAATATAAAAATATAAAAATATAAAAATATAAAAATATAAAAATATAAAAATATAAAAATATAAAAATATAAAAATATAAAAATATAAAAATATAAAAATATAAAAATATAAAAATATAAAAATATAAAAATATAAAAATATAAAAATATAAAAATATAAAAATATAAAAATATAAAAATATAAAAATATAAAAATATAAAAATATAAAAATATAAAAATATAAAAATATAAAAATATAAAAATATAAAAATATAAAAATATAAAAATATAAAAATATAAAAATATAAAAATATAAAAATATAATAATATAAAAATATAAAAATATAAAAATATAAAAATATAAAAATATAAAAATATAAAAATATAAAAATATCAAAATATCAAAATATAAAAATATAAAAATATCAAAATATCAAAATATCAAAATATCAAAATATAAAAATATCAAAATATCAAAATATAAAAATATAAAAATATCAAAATATCAAAATATCAAAATATCAAAATATCAAAATATCAAAATATCAAAATATCAAAATATCAAAATATCAAAATATCAAAATATCAAAATATCAAAATATCAAAATATCAAAATATCAAAATATCAAAATATCAAAATATCAAAATATCAAAATATCAAAATATCAAAATATCAAAATATCAAAATATCAAAATATCAAAATATCAAAATATCAAAATATCAAAATATCAAAATATCAAAATATCAAAATATCAAAATATCAAAATATCAAAATATCAAAATATCAAAATATCAAAATATCAAAATATCAAAATATCAAAATATCAAAATATCAAAATATCAAAATATCAAAATATCAAAATATCAAAATATCAAAATATCAAAATATCAAAATATCAAAATATCAAAATATCAAAATATCAAAATATCAAAATATCAAAATATCAAAATATCAAAATATCAAAATATCAAAATATCAAAATATCAAAATATCAAAATATCAAAATATCAAAATATCAAAATATCAAAATATCAAAATATCAAAATATCAAAATATCAAAATATCAAAATATCAAAATATCAAAATATCAAAATATCAAAATATCAAAATATCAAAATATCAAAATATCAAAATATCAAAATATCAAAATATCAAAATATCAAAATATCAAAATATCAAAATATCAAAATATCAAAATATCAAAATATCAAAATATCAAAATATCAAAATATCAAAATATCAAAATATCAAAATATCAAAATATCAAAATATCAAAATATCAAAATATCAAAATATCAAAATATCAAAATATCAAAATATCAAAATATAAAAATATAAAAATATAAAAATATAAAAATATCAAAATATCAAAATATCAAAATATCAAAATATCAAAATATCAAAATATCAAAATATCAAAATATCAAAATATCAAAATATCAAAATATCAAAATATCAAAATATCAAAATATCAAAATATCAAAATATCAAAATATCAAAATATCAAAATATCAAAATATCAAAATATCAAAATATCAAAATATCAAAATATCAAAATATCAAAATATCAAAATATCAAAATATCAAAATATCAAAATATCAAAATATCAAAATATCAAAATATCAAAATATCAAAATATCAAAATATCAAAATATCAAAATATCAAAATATCAAAATATCAAAATATCAAAATATCAAAATATCAAAATATCAAAATATCAAAATATCAAAATATCAAAATATCAAAATATCAAAATATCAAAATATCAAAATATCAAAATATCAAAATATCAAAATATCAAAATATCAAAATATCAAAATATCAAAATATCAAAATATCAAAATATCAAAATATCAAAATATCAAAATATCAAAATATCAAAATATCAAAATATCAAAATATCAAAATATCAAAATATCAAAATATCAAAATATCAAAATATAAAAATATAAAAATATAAAAATATATATTCCCCCCCGGGAATTGGCACCTTGATGTGGTGGGGGGGCTGAGTAACTGCAAGGAGTTTTGGGGCGATGCCAGTGATACTTTTTGTATCGGCAGGGACACCCATACTGGTAAGGCCCAAAATGAGCAGCGAAACCAGGATCAATTCACAACCTAGAAGGAAAACTATAAACCAACCCATAAATGGAGAGAAGACTTAGAAATAGAATTGTTCAACTGTCGCCATCCGGGGGCGCCCGGGCGAACTCTGGAGCTACCGCTGGAGGGAGCAGCATACGAGCCGGTAGTGGTGGAGCAGTTCAGCAGACGTTGCCCACCGGGGTAACCCGAACCAACCATAGTCTGCAAATTCACAATGACATAACGTCAGCGAGACCCGAACCCGCTCCTACTGTTTCGAGGGTTTCATTACCTTCGACCACAAGAGCAGGCCTACCTAGACAGCGCATAAGATGGACTAATGAAATGAATAAGGATATTATGCGTTGTCATTATAAAGCCACTAGATGTGGAAACAATCTAATAGGTTACCGAAATAGACAATATATGTATTTCATTTCCCTATATGAACACCTACAAGATCGGCTGAATGAGCAAAGCATAGCAACCAGGGTCAGAAACATTACAATCAACCATATGATATCTCAGGTTGAACTGATGGAAATATCAAGAGAGGTACAGGAGGAAATAAGATCATCCAATCGAATAAGCTTGATGAGGTCTTCAATGAGTGGAAACATTTTGGGGTTAAGCCAAGCTCCTAATAGTGATGCAGAGAGAAGTGCCCAAAATAGTGCAACATTGTCCCACCAAGCAGAAATTCAGGACCAAGCAGTAGGCAACGATGTCCAAGTTACAGGATCCTTAAATCGTCAAGAAGATATACAATTCCAAACAATTCTAGACAAATTCGAGGAAACCATTTTAGAATACGGAATGCTGGATCCCATTTGTAGACCCCAAATACCGAAAATCCAGATTAATGGAAAGGTAAAAAACTACTTGGTACATATTAACAATATCTTGGATAATCTCCTAAGCGAGCATGATACCTTAGAATCTGTTCACAGCGCAATATATTGTGCAGCATTGACTATGTGCAAAATGTGTGGCGTGAGAATCGAAGTGGCCAATAATGGCAATCGGAGCAGATGCATCAAACCGCCTTGGCAAAGACGCCTTGAAAGCAGAAAGACCAGACTGCGAGCGGAAATTGGACGTCTGACACAATATAAACGAGGGGTCCGTTCACAACATCTAGTTCGAAAGGTCAGTCGTATTTTAGGTTCAGAAGCTATGGAGGTATTAACACCCAGAACCCTTGATGATATAATAGACCGTAAAACGCAGATATTACAGGCAGTCAGTAGTAGACTACGACGATACCTGACTAGCAAGATAAGACGAAATGAGAATCGGCTTTTTAAGTTCAACCAGAAAAAATTTTATCGGGAACTCGAGAAACGAAACCAAGATCAGGCCAATAACTTACCGACTCCGGGTCAGGACGATTTAGAATCGTTTTGGGGAGGATTGTGGGAATCAGCTCCTACATATACCGAAAACCCAATATGGAATGAAATGATGAGTACAGAACGTATGCAATCTAGTTCCATCACTGAATCGGACCTGCGAACGGCTTTACGCAAAACGAAAAATTGGAAAGCACCAGGAGTTGACGGAGTACAAAATTTTTGGCTGAAACATCTTATTAGCACTCACCCATATCTGATACTACATCTGAATAAGATACTGAGTGGGGAATCGACAATGCCATCCTTTTTAACGTTTGGGAGAACTTATCTTCTGCATAAAAACGGTGATACAGATAACCCTGAAAACTACCGCCCTATTACTTGTTTACCAACTTTATATAAACTGCTTACTAGTATTATATCTGAGAAAATTTACGACCACTGTACTAGGAACAAATTACTACCAATAGAGCAAAGGGGATGTGCAAGAAATTCAAGAGGCTGCAAGGAATTGGTAACGATCGATGCAATAATTACAAGAAATTCTATTTGCCACCAACGAAATCTAAGTGTTGCCTATATAGATTATAGAAAAGCATTCGATAGCGTACCCCACCCATACCTAATCCAGACACTCAAGAACAACGGAGTGGACGAACAAATAATTTCTTTTTTCGCACGGATTATGCCCACATGGAGGACGAAAATCATACTTAACGGGATAACTACCAGGGAAATTCAAATTAAAAGAGGAATTTTTCAGGGAGACACATTTAGCCCATTGTGGTTTTGTCTTAGCCTTTCACCTCTGAGCACAGCATTAAACAACACCCCTAATGGATACCGCATAAAATATCAACAGCGACAGTCCGCAATCACCCACCTTCTGTATATGGATGATCTAAAATTGTTTGCTCGGTCGAAATACCACCTCTCAAATCTAATACATATTGTAGAATCATTCAGCAGAGATATATGCATGGAATTTGGATTCGACAAGTGTAAATCTATAGAAATGATACGAGGACAAGTAGTTCATTCGCAGGGGTTTACCCTCCATGATGGTACTATAGAAATGTTGGAATCTGATCAATCCTATAAGTATCTAGGAGTGGAGGAAATGAAAGGAATCCACCACACAAGTATAAGGGAAGCTCTGAAAAAACGCTACGAGGCAAGATTAAGAAGACTGTGTGCAACTAAGCTGAATTCAATGAACATGATTAGGGCAATTAACACCTATGCCATCCCAATACTTACATACTCATTCGGGATAATAACGTGGAGTGATACGGAATTGAATTCAGCACAAAGAAAAATAAGAACGACATTAACAAGGTACAGACAACACCACCCACAGGCTTCTATTGAAAGAGTAATGTTGCCACGTTATCTGGGCGGACAGGGTGTGGTTAACATTAAAAACCAACATTACAACCAGATTCACAGTCTCCGGGAATTTTTCTTCGAAACTGCATCGGAGATAGACCGATATTCCATCCTGGTAAATCTGGACGCAACCCACACCCCACTAAAACTATCAACACCTAGTTTTACACCGCTGGATAATGTTACTAGTGATGCCGATATAGTGGAACAATGGAAGCATAAAGCCATACATGGCAAATTTCCACACCAACTGGAACTCGAAAATGTGGATAAACATGCCTCCACAATATGTTTCCAATACGGACAACTGTTTCCGGAAACAGAAGGATTTTTAATGGCCATACAGGATGGGATAATGCACACCAAGCATTTCCGCCGAGTTATCCTGCATGAAGACATTGATAATCACTGCCGGCGATGTGGCCAGGCTGCGGAAACTACAGAACATATCATCAATGGTTGTTCGATAATGGCGAGTACGGCCTACCTCAAAAGGCACAATGACGTGGCGAAAATAATCCATCAAAACCTTGCGATTAGAAGTGGTTTCTTGGAGGAAAAACTTCCATATTTCAGATATGAACCGGAGGTAGTGCTAATGAGCAGAAACTTTAAACTGTATTGGGACCGATCAATGTCAACAGATCGGACAATTAACGCCAACAGACCAGACATAATTTGGATAGACAAATGCAGAAAGGTTGGATACGTTATAGATGTCGCAGTTCCACTTTCGGATAACGTGAATCGAACCATTAGTGAAAAAATATCTAAATATGCAGACTTAGCGTTTGAAGTAAAGCAAAGGGAACATCTAACAACTGTGCAAACTATCCCAATTGTGATATCGAGTACTGGAATTGTGGTAAACTCTGTTTCGCAACATCTCGACGAATTGGGGCTTTCATCGCATTTACATGAAATGTCGAAAGCCATTGCCTTGGGAACATGCCGGATTATGAGGATGTTTTTAGGCTGATGTTACGCCCCACGTCGTAAAACAGTGATATGTGGAAATGATCAATTATAACTTTTATATTATAAATTCAATACTATTCAATATAATTCACTTCAATTTAATTCAAATCAAATCAATTCAATTTAATTCAATTCAATTCAATTCAATTAAAAAAAAAATAAACACTTTAACATGAAGTGCTGAAGTGACTTGTGGCCGAGACCACCGTCATGTTCAGCTTAAATGGACCCCAGCTCGCGCGGTATCTGGGGGGGAAAGAGGCGTGGGTAAAAATATAAAAATATCAAAATATCAAAATATCAAAATATCAAAATATCAAAATATCAAAATATCAAAATATCAAAATATCAAAATATCAAAATATCAAAATATCAAAATATCAAAATATCAAAATATCAAAATATCAAAATATCAAAATATCAAAATATCAAAATATCAAAATATCAAAATATCAAAATATCAAAATATCAAAATATCAAAATATCAAAATATCAAAATATCAAAATATAAAAATATAAAAATATAAAAATATAAAAATATAAAAATATAAAAATATAAAAATATAAAAATATAAAAATATAAAAATATAAAAATATAAAAATATAAAAATATAAAAATATAAAAATATAAAAATATAAAAATATAAAAATATAAAAATATAAAAATATAAAAATATAAAAAAATACATATTAAAATATAAAAGAAAAACAAAATGCACTTCATGTGTAAAATAAAGTAATTTCTTGTACTTTAAAAAGTATATACTATTAGGTACAATAAATAACTTGTTGGAAAAATAAAAGTACTTCTTTTCAAACCAATAAATCTGTACGATACGATAAAAATACTTTTTGCGTACAATAAATGTACAATTTCATACAATTAAAGTACTTGTTGGTACAATAAAGTACTCTATGATACAAAAATAGTAGCTTTGTTTAAACCACAAATACTTTTTGGTCCAACAAAAGTACTTTTTGGGTACAATAAAAGTACATTATGAAACAATAAAATTACTTTTTGGGTACAACAAAAGTATTTTTTTTTTGTTTTTGGGTAAATTTAAAGCAAACAATTAATTTACATAACCCAAATGGATTTTCTACCACAAGATTATAAAAGTGAATATTCGGAAAAAGCTGGATTATCATCTCTTGCTAATCTGCACTCTGGGTAAATAGTTTAAATTTATATTAATATTGATTACAGTTGTAAAGTTGTATTTTATTGACATTTTAACTAACTCCACTTGAAGAATTCTTGCAAATGATTTTTAAAAGTCTCGTATGATTTTGAAATATGAATATTGTTAAGTTAACTTTATTGATATATTTGATATTTGTATAGAAGTTTGCTTAACTACTATTATGTTTGATTTGGTACTGACGCATATGCTCAATGCCTACTAGTCCCGCATATACCATGCGTCCCTAACATACGTCCAGTATGTGGTCAGGGTCGCCGTGACCATATCCACCACATATTCAGCTACCCAATCAACCCTACTTCACTTAGCCCAATGGATTTAAAGAATCATCCAGTGGAAGTCAATTCAATTTTAAGGTTTGGACCTCAACAAAGCTGTTGAAACAACAACATCATCTCTATTCCAGTAGATTATACATTTCATGGGAATGAAGCTCTAAAATTTAGAAATGAAAAAGCGCAAAACCTTGCGGTTTTGCAAATTGTTCTTGTTTTATTTTATTCTGCAATTTCTATGTTTCGTTACGAAATTTGGTTTCCATGTCCATTTGCCTGTAGACTTCCTTTCTTGCTGAGATTTTAATAATGATATTTGGTAATCAACGGGGCCGACCGTTGCCTATCATAAGAACCCACCTCGATTTTGTCGACAGCATTAAATTTTTTTACATTACATTTTTTAGGTTTTTGAATGCGTTTTAATAATTTTGTATATTTACAAAATATACTTTGATTAAATTGTATACTTTGATCAGTTTTTTTTCTTTTCTTAATGAAATTTGGTTTGCTTAATAAAAATATTTTCATAATTTTTTTTAAGACATTTTTTTTTAGTTAAAATCGGCATATTAAATATTGTGTTAACAAATTTTGTTATTTTCGTTTTCAACCGTTTTTTTTGCTTATTTTTTTTTTTTTAATAATATTATTTTTATTTTTGTAATATATTCCTATAGACGAAATATTATGTATATAACTTATATTATCATATAAACTAATTTTTTGAAAAATTTTTATTTTTTTCTAATTTCGTAAAAAAAATATTTTGTTTATGAAAACATTGTTGTTTTTAGTATAAACCAGCGTTCTATTTTTTCTTTACATATTTTTTATTTGTTTTAACAAAATTTTACTTATTGCTTTATTTTTAATTCCTAGATTTTTTTGTATTTTCCCACAATTCAGTTATCATCCCTGTTTTAAATGTGAAAACAACGACGGGTCCATATTTTCTCACATCTTTTTTCGCAGCTACTTGTTGAAGAATGATGTAATCATTAGCCAACGTTCCGTTCTGCACACGAAAAATAAATGCAATAACAAATTAAGGGGAGTTTTTTTTTTCATACTATTGGATTTCACTGTTTTACAATTTTCTAGTTTGTGTTTTTTTTTTTTGCACCCATCTCTCGTTTAAATCACCGGCCATCCAGAACATTTGTACAGCGATGATGGCGATGATGATGACTGGCCGTCATCATCCTCTGCATCATGCCACATACTCAAGTAGTAGTTTCTCATATCCATTACCCAAAAGGGTGCAGTGGTGCAGGCGAGACCAGGAGCTGCATGATGAATAATACTAAGTAGTGGACTGCGGACGGTGCCAGTCGCACAACACACTTGAATTGTGAAATTTATTGTGTTTTTTTTTTTCTATAATTTTTTGTGTGAGATAATCATATTTTGTTTTTTCGCTGTTTTGTTTTATAGGCCATTGTTTTGCATTTGGATGTTGACGCAGAGGCATAAAAAAAACAAAAAAAAATGTAAAGTTAATACAATCTGGAATCGGAAAACAAGATTTATTATTATGCATTTTAATGGAATTCACTCGCACACAGAAAAGGTCACTGCAGCAGCAAGCAGTAGTCGCTGCAAACAAAGTTTGTGATAAATTTCAAGAATGGGGCCTTTTGCTTCTTGATAATGCTGTAATAATTCTAAGAATAAATGTTAATAAAATAAAAGTAACTAAAATCCAATAACATTTAAAGCTCAAACCAAAAGTTTCAATCTCCTGTATAAAAAAAATTATAAAAACGCATTTGATATAAGACTCATCTATTTTATAACTAAATGAATGTAATATACGTTTTTTTATTTTATTTTTCTCGAACTTTGCCAGGGTAATTTAATAATAAAACTGTATTTATTGTATTGTTTTGTTCTTATGGTTTGATTGACGCGTGTTATCCCCTATAGCTGTCAAAGCGGATGATGGGCGCCAATGACAAGTTTCAATTTCAATTGACTCGTAGGTTACTACATTACATTGTAAAGAAATATATGAATAAAGCTGTACCGCTGTCAAGTGCAAGTGTTATCCGCAAAATGACGTTTTTGTGGAAAGTTTTTCGATAAATATGATTGCCATACATTATCCACGTGAATATCATTTTAACTCGCCGATACGCAAATTAGGTTGTCATTTTGAGACGGAATTGGTGTGAAATATTTTCCGAGGTAATAGATATCGAGTAATATTAAATGAGAAGGCTTATCTAAGGCATATTATGAAGATATTATATATTTGAAATAATAAGAAAAGGCTTAAAAAAAGTTTATCTTTAAGAATTTTTTTATAATACATAAAATTGTATTCTACAACTTCACAGCCGTTCTATCAAAACTTGTTAAATGGAGTGTCTTGTATTTCAGTTAACTTTAAAAAAAAAAAACAAAAAGATCTTTTTTAGATACTAATCCAGAAATATTTTGAATTTAGGTGTTGTTAAAATCAATTGCGCTCTGTAGATAGTTCGTCACCTCAAGTTTAGTTAACAGCTCTTTTACCTGGTCAATTCAATGAAATTTGATCGCTGTCTCCTGCGTCACCCATCGAGTTTATTGCCGAAGTCTTTTCGATCTGAAGCATTTTCATCCATTCGTACAACATGTCTAAGCCATCACATTCGGTCTATATAAACACGCTTGACTACGTCGTTGCCGTTATACAACTGATACAGCTCATGGTTCATTTGACGACAGAACTTGCCATTAACGATGATGGGTAAGTTTAAATATTGTTCTCTCGGAATCTTCCAGAATAGATTGATTCGCGTGTCATTACCCATGATTCAGTGCTGTAGAGCAAGAAAGGTAGTATCAGTGTCTGGTAGATTAGGAACTTTTTTTGTCGAGAGAGGACTTTTTCATTAAATCATTACCCGTATCTTGATTTTCAGGCTTCAAAGTTGTAGTTGTAAATGTTTACACTGTGTCCCTCTTTGTTCGTTAAAACAAACTATTTGGTTCTGTCCCCATTTATCACCTGACCCACTTCTGCCGACTGCTTCTCAATACTTGAAAGGTCGCAGTAACATTCCGCAGTCTTCGACCAATGATTTATATACTGTCGGCGTATGCGAGCAACACGTGACTTTTATTAAAGTTAATTCCAGTCGTGTCTTCGCATGATCATCTCCACTATGATGTTAAAGAGATTGCATGGCAGACTATCTCCTTGTCTAAAGCCTTACTTGGTAGTTAATTACCCTTTTGACTATTTTTATACCCTTCACCATGCGCATGAACAGAGTGTAGGGTATATTAATTTTGTTCTTCCATTTGCCCATAAGGAGGCGTGGTAGGTATGACATTATATATATATAAATGATCAGCATCGAAATCTGAGTCGATTTAAGGGTGACCGTCTGTCCGTCCGTCTGTCCCCGCGATTACAGCCGCAGCTAAAGAGATATCGGGCTGAAATTTGGAATGCAAGCTTTTATCCTCAAAGCGGAGGTTAAGTTCTAAGATGAGCCCGATCGGTCAAAAACTACTCCCACCTCCCATACAAAATTCCTCTTTTTGGGAGTGTCCGTATGTCAGTCCCCGCGATTACAGCCGTATTTTAAGGGCAATCACGCTGAAATTTTGTATGTGAGCTTCCCTACACTAAGCGGAGGTTGAGTAGTAAGATGAGACCGATCGGTAAAAACTGCTTCCACCTCCCATACAAAATTCCTCTTTTTGGGGGTGTCCGTATGTCAGTCCCCGCGATTACAGTAGAAATTATAGAACAATCAAGCTGAAATATTGTATGCAAGCTTCCCTACACTAATCGGGGGTTGAGTAGTAAGATGAGACCGATCGGTAAAAACTGCTTCCACCTCCCATACAAAATTCCTACTTTTGAGGGTGTCCGTATGTCAGTCCCCGCGATTAGAGCAGTAATTTTAGAGCAATCAAGCTGAAATATTGTATGCAGGCTTCCCTACACTAATCGGAGGTTAAGTAGTAAGATGAGACCGATCGGTAAAAAAACTACTCCCACCTCCCATACAAAATTCCTCTTTTTGGGGGTGTCCGTACGTCAGTCCCCGCGATTACAGCAGTAATTTAAGAGCAATCAAGCTAAAATTTTGTATGCAACTTTTTCTGCCCTAAGTTGATGTTTAGTTCTAAGATGAGATCGATCGAGCAAAAACTACTCTCACCTCCCATTCAAACTCTACCTTTTTTGGGGTGTCCGCCTAATTGCCCCCGCGTTTTCAGCCGTAGGTTAGGAAATGGCGAGCTGAAATTTAATATTCAAGCTTTAATCCTATAAAAGGAGCTTACGTTGTAATATGAGCAATATCGGACGAATACATCTCCCACCTTCCATACAAACTCCCCCTTTTTGGGGGTGTCCGTCTGTATGTCTCTGTAGTTTATGAGCTTTCGGGCTGAAATTTGGTATGTCCAGAAGCAGAGGTTAAGTTCTAAGATAAGCAACAGCGGATTTAAACTACTCCCACATCCCAAACAAATTCCCATTTTTGGGGTAAAAATATTTTCCAACTCATAAACTTATCGGTATTTTGATTTTTGAAATTCAGTGATCGAAAAATAGGGTTTTTGACACCAAAATTCCACTGTGTGCGGCTGCCAATGGACCCAGAATTATAAGTGTTTCTATGTTTCCGTCAATAAAATATAACGAGAATATTTTTTTGTGGAACTTTTTAACTCTTTGTCTCGACTCCTTGTGTGTCTTTTTCGTCCTTATTTCAAGAAAAGTCGAAAAAGAATCGTAAATTGGGACTTTACAATATTCAAATGTTTTACACAAATGTTGCTCAGAAAATTTTACTCTTTAGAGTTTAAGATCAGAAACCGATATTTTTTATTATTCTCTTTTAAAGAAATTTGTGGAAACAAAAAAATAAAAATCTGGTCAAATCTAGATAAGAATTAGAATGTAAAATTGAATATAGGTCTACAATTTTATACAATAACTCACAGATTTTAAAGTATTTACAATCAAGACATGAATATCTAAGGATAACAATAATTAAGCTCACTACAATCTGAGCTCATATATAAGGCAATTATATACCGTTTTCCTTTTTTAAATCTACCCACAACTTTCACAAAAAAACCCACCTTTCCAATTATTTTTCACATACAAACAAGCCTTTTTCCCAGGTTCCTTTGTAAACTATGATTTTATTTGATTTTTTCCCCTTGTTTTTATTTGTGAATGTTATTATTAAATGTCAAACATTCACTTTATTTGATTAAAGCGAACCAATTTAACGCTGCGGGAGGGAACTCTCAACAAAGTTGGCAATATGAAATTGCCAATTTGTAGGGCAAATTAAAAAAAAATAATAATAATAATAATTGTAAAACGCTCAAAGGAACCCTTAACAATAGTTAGCAGTGTGGTTTCATTAACTATGCTCTATAAAAATTTACGACGTTTAAAATAACATTGTGATGAATGAATACTCACTCACTCACTCGTAGCCAACATATTAAGTTTAGAACCAAAATAAAAATAAATTGCAAATTTACAAAAAATATAAAGTTAAATGCATATAACTAGTATAAAAATGTATGTATATTTTCATTATTATAACTAAGTTAATGGTTTTCGCTAGTTTAGGCACAACAAAACCAAAACTTATTAGTTTTGACGATAGTTTTTTTTTCGGTTGTGTGTATTTACGTCCGTCTACCAATGAGCAAGTCAAATTAACCTCATTCCCAGGCCATTGTTAAAAGCAACAACCAAAACACTACCAATAGCAACAGCAACAACAATTGCAGCAACAACAACAACAATGCAAATAGTTTCTTTATAAAATATTAAACAAAACAAACATGAACAAAATGTCATAGAAATGTTTTATAAACAGCTGAACAAAAAACCCCAAACCAACCAACAGTCAACGAGTCAAGTTACCTCCAACAGCAAAATTCAAAACAAATTCAAACGACAAATGGTCAGACGTAGTGACGTACCGACAGACAGACCATACAACCAAGTAACACTAAGCAAGCAACAAACAAACCTCAGCCATCACTCTCTAGCACTTAAAGAAACTCCAACTTGCAACTCCATCACTATCACCATCATCAACGCCATCGCCATCGTCATCTACTGCCAAAAACAGCGCCACCAGACATTTAGGGACAGACGGTTAGACCGACAATGCTCATGTTATAGTTTTGCGCCAAATGGGGGGAAACAAAAATGAAAATACCGAAACCGAAAAAAGAAACAAAAATAGCGACAACTGCACCAGCATGAACAATGACAGTCAGTATTCAACAGCAACACTAGCAACAACAACAACAACAACAACCACAATATGCAAAATGTCAAAAATAAAATATATGTTTAGTGCTTTGTCCGTCCGTCAGTCCGTCCGTCTATACATTGCCGCCGCAGTTGTAACAATTTTGAAGCGCAAAAAGGAGTGCAAAATGCCACTTGAAGTTGTCGCATGATATTCCGCGAATTCATGGCGTCTTGGAAAAATAGTTAAGAAACTGTAGCGCTGAAGTTCACAACGAAGTAGTAGTACGCTATTACAAAAGCTAAAGTTGAAATTTGACAGTGCTAACTAAGAACATGGTTCACATCATAATCTTTCGCTATTTCTAAGCGGGTTGCTGAATTTTAATTTACAATGCTCTGGATCAGTGTTAGTCATCCCATAGCCTCGCGAGGTGGCAATAAACGTTTTTTTTCTCACAGACGCGATCGGCAATTTACACATACTCGAAAGTTTTGTTTGATTCAAAGCAGTTAGTCTTTGTTTAAGTGTTATGAAAGCAACACCACACACGCTTGTTTCGCATTTAAAACAAAAACAGACATAACGATTGTTATGAGAGCATGAGAGCACGATTGTTAGGAGAGCAGAACATTTCAAACAAAATGTTCAGACATCGGTCGGAATGGACTGGTTGACACGTAATCCGACCGACGCAGCTGATGGAAATCTGATTTATGTACGACAAGTCGTACCGATGTAGGGACGATTTCTGGATGTGAATCGAGAGAAATTCGACGCGTCGTTGCGACTTCGGACCGATATCTTACCAAATATCTGAAGTAATTCAAATGTTCTTGCCGATGTATCGTACCGATTTCTGCCCGAAATCTTTGGGAAAATATATTCCGATATCGGATCCGCGATCTTTCCGAAATCGTTACTAAAAGAGTGGTTGACAATATGTCTGATCTACTCAGCTGAGAGAAATCTGATGTACGATATGTCGTACAGATATCTTAAAGATTTCTGAATTTAAATCGTAGGGAAATGTGAAGGGAAATTCGTTGTTTCTTCAATAACATTTTTTCGTTTCCTCCGACACTACTTAAAACTTAACTTCCCTTTACACCCCATGAATGAGGTATGGGATAGCTTCTTGCGTTGTTGTGAATTAACACACTATTTTGATTCATAACTAACGGCACCTACATGTATATCGACAAATGCGAACGTCACTGTTTGAGAAGCTCTTAGTTGACATGCCAATTGACTCGACACTAATACTGCGAAGTTGCTGTCGACAGCATTCTAGGGGAGCCGACAATGAAAGAAAATTTATATTTTTTTTTTAAGATGACTGGAGCCGGGTTTTGAACCTGTGATCTCCCGCATGGTAGTCGTGTGTTCTAACCACGATGCCACGGCCGGTCCCGGCTGGTTTCCTCCAACACAGAGTTCCAAATTCGCTGCGAACTCGATCAGAGATGTCGGAGCAGAATAAATAAAATTTCCCTTCAACGAGTCGTACCGAATTCTGTACGATATCGGTGAGAAGAGTTCAGGCAATGTGCAGACGTGTCGGATACAGCCAATTCTTTAAGTGTTTAAGTTTAGTTTAGTTTAAGTGTTATGAAAACAACACCACACATTACTGATAACAACTTGAACTGGACTAGTTGGTATTAATAACCGACCTAGAACCCTATTGAGTGTAGATATTCATACTAACACTTTCATGCCCAAATTTTGCTATAGGCTACGTAATCAATTTATAAGTTTTTGGTAGATTTACTGATGCAGTCCGACAAATCTGTAAAAAAAAAACTTATCAAAAAAAAAGTTAAAAACAATTTAAATTTAATAAAAAATAATAATTAAAAATTCTTCTTAGTATTAATTTTTAAAATTTTTTATGAAACTTAGCCTTAATGAAGTTTTAAATGTGGACAAAATATAAAAATCTATAAAAAAAAAAGTTCCGCATGTAACAAATGTTTAACAAAAAATAATGAAGTCATCTCACATTTCCAGCAAATACCTTTAGCCACTCCGTTGCTAACTTATTTCCAATATGTCACATGACGAATTAGTTCTACACAACCACTTGTGCTCTACAAAATCGCCTTCGCATTATTCATGCGCCTAACATGATGTAATCATCATTAACACTTGTGTAAAGGAATGCAATAAATATACTACATATTTCGATTTCATCTGTCATCTGTAGTTTGACATTCGAAACATGTCACAACAACAAACAACAACAAAAACATCAACAAGTTTTTTCCCATTTGTTTAGTTGGCGCCAATGCAAACTTTTGTGACAGACAGCCAGTGGGATAATTTTGCAAAGCAAAAGTCATCTGGACAAGTGTCATTAGATAAACAAATGTCACCTTAAACTTAACATATGTTTAGATTTTTGACAGAACATGCGTTTAGGGGATTAGGAACAGAGTCCATTAATGAGATGTAATAAAACATGAGGCCATAAGGGGAGAGTTGTTGTTATTATTTTTACATATTTGGTAGGCAACAAAAATTTTTGAAAAAAAAATTTCAAAAAAAATTTAGAAATTTTTTTCTGCAAATTTCTAAATTAATTAATACAATTCTGTCTGTCTGTCCGTCTCTCGGTCCGGCTAGTTCACTTTCATAAGACCCAACCAGTTGTTTTGAAACTTTGCATGGGTTAATATTTCTCCAAAACTACTTACGTTATTGCAAATGGGCTACATGGCCTAGCCTCTTCTGGTACCTAACATACAAATGTACCACTCCGCCCACTTTATAAATCGAGTAACAATATCAAAACACCCAACGCGATCGTGGCCATATTCTGTATTTAGTAAAGCTTTAAAAGGATAAAGTTTTGGCAAAAAAACTGGAACTCTAGCCACGCCCCTTCTGGTACCTCCCATACAAATGTACCTTTCCGCCCGCTGTATGTATCGAGTATTTATTTCAATACAACTAATGGGTGAGGGTATTTATCGCCTGACTGCAATTTCTGTACTGGTTTTTAAATTACAAAGGGTCGAGATTTTGTTTATGGCACGGTGAAATTTTCAATTAACCTTAAATAGAATTTGAGATATGTCTAAAAAACTATTTGTCTTAGAACACTCCAAGTAAAACTTTCTAATCAACATTTTTGTAGAATATTTGAATGTTCTGAAGTCACGTTTTAAGGTCGGTTTTTTTGAAAAAAGGACAAGTTATTAGTTGTCATATAGAGTTAAAATGTTTTACAAAAAATATCCTTATTAAACTTCATTTAAGACATCTAATATTGAAAATGCACTGAAACAGTAAGATTTAACTAAAAATTCCTCCGGAATATAACAAAAAAGTTTGACATAGGGAGTATGTTTCCTCCCGGAATTTTGATATACTCAACTAAGGCGTTCATTCTGTAGGGGAATTATTCCGCCCCCCAAAAAAATTTGTTGCACTGTGTTATATGAACATCAAATATACTAAACGCGCTTGACAACGTCGATGTCGTTATACAGCCCAAACAGCACATGGCGACGACGGTACTCGCCTTTACCGAAAATGGGTCCAAATATTTTGCGAAGTATTTTTCTCTCGAAGACTGCCAGAATTGATTGATCCAATGTATCATTAACCATGATTCTACGTTGTAGGCCCAGACAGGTATGATCAGTGTATGTTAAAGTTGGATCTTTGTTCGCCGAGAGAGGGCTTTGTCGTTAAATCGCTTGCTTAGCACATAGTATAATTTTGTATATCTTTGTTCGTTAAAACAAATAACTTGATTTTGTTTTCGTTTATCACCAGACCCACTTCTGCTAACTGCTTCTCAATGCTTGAATAGACCGGACTAACATCCCTCAGTCCCTGGCCAACGAAATCTATATCAGCGGCATACACAAGCAGCATGTGATTTTTTTAGAAAAGATGGTACCAGTAATGTTTACTGCAGCTTTCTGCATGATATTCTCCATTATGATGCTAAAGAGATAGCATGACAAAATATTGCCCTGTGTGAAGTCTCGAGTGGCCAAAATCAACTCCGTCAGATTTTCGCCTATCTTCACTGAATATTTCATGTCAGTCAGAGTAATCCCGCAAGTCGTGATGTGAATATCTGATCAGTCACGGATGTATCAGATCTTAAGCCACACGAAATTTTATGCGATAGATGAAAGAATGATCCCGAGGTAGTTGGTGCACACACTCGGATCGCCTTTCTTAAGCACAGGCCATATAACACTCAGATTCCAATCATCGGTCATACATTGCTTTAGCCAAATCTTTTTTATAAGCTGGTGCAAGCACATTCGCAGCATATCGCCTCCGCCTTTGAAAAGTCATGCTGGTATTTCATCAAGCGGCATTGTTATCTTTAGGCCGTGGAATGGCCGTACTGTGCTTGTTTTGGTTCGGTGGTAAACACTCTCCCCGTCATCGAGGATTGCCTTGATTTCGGCTTTGGAAATGAGCAGATAAAAAAATGTTCACTTAATATAAACAACGCGGCCCTAGGTGGCATGATGGGTAGATCACTCGACTATCATGCCGGTGGTCAGAGTTCAATTCCTTTTCCAGAAATCTCTATTTTTTGAATCGGCGACCACATCGATGTTGTCGACAGCAACTTCGCAGTAGCAACTTAGCTTCCAAACAGCTAACGTTCGTATTCGTCTTAAAAATTTAGGTCCCGTTGGGTGTGTGTCTAAAAATCAAAGCGTGTTAACCACTCAAATGTGTTCGAAACCAGATTTTCATCTCTTTTCCTACAGGTTGAGATTCCTGTTACATAACCCTTACTTGTTAGCTTTTGGTAGAACTTTCAGGCTTTTCCTCTAATCCTGTACTTATCGATATTCTTGCTGTATCCTTTTCTCCATGGACGCTTATGAATAGGAGTTTAGACACTTTTTCCTCTTCTCCTTATATCGTTCTCTCAACGCACATGTTACCATGCATGGCTGCAGTGTTTCTTTGAATTGCGCGACATTAGTTATCTTGCCGAGACTTGTCTGAGGGTAGTTTTTCATACCCTAGCACATTCCTTGTGGCAATTTTCATAGAATGTGCAATATTCTACCACTGTGTGCCTGGAAAATAGGAATTTGAGGAGTTTGTTTCCAATACTTAAGAAAGTTGGTTTGAATAGGCATTGGTTATCTCGGGGGTATATAGCTTTGCGATGTCTAACTTTCTTTCCATTTGATTTCGAACATATTTTACACTGCTTAATCTCGCGCTGTTACTAGGTGGTGTTCCGTAATCCTATATTGATTTGTCCTTCATAGAGATGACCACTTCATAAATTTGGTTTCTTGTCGCACATTTTTACATTTATTATCACTGAACACAGATTCACTTTGATTTATTGTCCATTTTAGCGTGGTGTCGCCTTTGTACTTGATTCAGTTTCTAGAGTAGTACTTTGATAATAATAGTACTATGAAAATAAAAGACCGCCGTGTGTCTGTGTGTTGGCCACATACGGCTAAACTGCTTAACAAATTGCAATGAAAATTTAGAAAAGTGTCAATTAGGTACTTACATCGGTTTCTAGAATAACACGGGACTCAATTCTGGGAACTGTACGTGAAAGTAGCCACCGTTTTGTCAAGTTACATGCAGTTCTCGAGTTAAGTCAAACAAAAGAGCCTAAAACGTGACAAATTCCCCTACACAATACTTACTAACTTTAAATCGATATTAAATTATTATGGCATGTAACTTGACAAAACGAATGATGCAGAAATTCTTCTTGTTATACTGTGTAATATTATAAATATGCTAAAAATATCACTAACTATTATGAACCCATTTAAATCCTATTGCAGCCCTTTAAGCTGTAAAAAAGTTTTAACCATAGACAAGTATATAAAAAAATCTTCAAAATCCCATCGAATACCAATTTATATTTTCACCTATTAAAGATGAGTTCTTTGACATTTCCCCTGACTCCAAAGTAGGGTGTATCATTATAATGTAAACAATAATAAAACCATGAAGTCATGATCTCAAAATTCATTCATAACAAGTAAGTAACATGCATTCATCTTTGTTTTTTTTTCGCCACTTATTTTTGTGGCAAAATATTTCTGCGCATAATTCACACAAAAGTATGTGCGATGGCATTATAATTGCAATAAAACCCAAACAACGGCAAAGATAATGATGATACAAGTAGTAGTATGGTGGCAGCATAAAACCAGCAACAATTGCTGCTGTCATATGATGGTCGTCGTATCAAAAAACATTACAACAGACTTTCGCTGTAACTGAAAGATAAACAAAACAAAAACATCGAAAAATGTATTAAAGAGAGGTGTGTATGTGTGTGAGAGAGTGGGCGCTATCAACAGCAACAGTAACAAACAAAATTGACAAACATCAATGAGAAGCTGCTGTGCTGCGACTAGCAGCAACAAACAAAGTTGTAACTGCCAATGCAGAGTTGCACAAATATGCAACAACTTTTATGATGATATCCAATGGCATGACAACAACAATATCAGCAAATTGTCATTATTCATGTTGGCAGCAACGATAGCAATGACGTTAATGCAGATGTTGGTTGCACTATGAGCGATCTTGCCTCCCTGATCATTGCTTTTGTTCACCGCTCATATTCATGTCACATGAGTTGTTGTTGCATGGAATCTAATGCTGCAGACAACATGAATTTCAGTTGCAATTTAAGCTATTTATGATGCATGAATGTGTTTAGAGGCCTGTGTTTTGTTGTTGTATTTTTTGTGTTTTTTTGTTTAATATCAAATCACTTGAATGTTTTGTTTATATATTAACACAAACATTAACAATAACCAGAATGTAGGTAAAAAAAATTACTGTCTGCAGTTACGGCTAAACATTTTGTGCGAATTACAATAACGGAGAGAGGAGCAAAGCTATAGGCAGACAAAGGCATCATAAATCACCCTCTTCGTCCCCTTACATCTTGCTGGCATCAGTGTGACGTGATGATGAAAATACATTTAGGTCAAACATGTTATTCATTGAAGCTTAGAAAACATTACACAGTACACATAGATAACAAACAAATTTACTCCAAAGCGACAGTAACATTAAAACATAATTTGTAGATAATATGATGAGATAACCTGGAGAGATAGACAGATTTTGTTGACTCATAGGGGCAGCAACGGTTTTATTCCAAAACTTTTACGGAACTTTTAATTGTGAGACTTTTGGTCTTATTTAGACTTTTTTTAATGATGAAACGAAATAATAACGCACTCAATTGGGACTCAATTCTGAGAACTGCACGTGAAAGTAGCCCCAAAAAGAAGAAGTTCTGCATTATTCGTTTTGTCAAGTTACATGCCTTGACATAATTTAATATCGATTTGAAGTTAGGAAGTATCGTTTAGGGGAATTTGTCACTTTTAGGCTCTTTTGTTTGACTTAACTCGAGAACTGCATGTAACTTGACAAAACGGGGGCTACTTACACGTACAGTTCTCAGAATTGAGTCCCAAAATCATGTGTTGCACCGTGTTATTCTAGAAACCGATGTAAGTACCTAAGTGAAACTTTACTATATTTTCATTGCAATTTGTTAAGCAGTTTAGCCGTATGTGGCCAACACACAGACACACGGCCTTCGTTTATTTTCATAGTATGTACTATTATTATCAAAGTACTACTCTAGAAACTGAATCAAGTATAAAGGCGACACCACGCTAAAATGGACAATCAATCAAAGTGAATCTGTGTTCAGTGGTAACATACGTAAAAATGTGCGACAAGTGGTCATCTCTATGAAGGACAAATCAATATAGGATTACGAAACACCTGCTAGTAACAGCGCGAGATTAATCAGTGTAAAATATGTTCGGAATCAAATGGAAAGAAAGTTAGACATCGCAAAGCTATATACCCCCGAGATAACCAATGCCTATTAAAACCAACTTTCTTAGTTATTGGAAACAAACTCCTCAAATTCCTATTTTCCAGGCACACGGTGGTAGCATATTGCACATTCTATGAAAATTTCCATAACGCATGTGCTTGGGTATGAAAAACTACCCGCAGACAAGTCTCGGCAAGATAACTAATGTCGCGCAATTCAAAGAAACACTGCAGCCAATGGTAGTAACATGTACGTTGAGAGAACGATATAAGGAGAAGTGGAAAAAGTGTCAAAACTCCTATTCAAAAGCGTCCATGGAGCAAAGGATACAGCAAGGATATCGATAAGTACAGGAATAGAGGAAAAGCCTGAAAGTTTTACCAAAAGCTAACAAGCAAGGGTTATGTAAACGGGACCTCAACCAGTAGGAAAAGAGATGCAAATCTGGTTTTGAACACATTTGAGTGGTTAACACGCTTTGATTTTTAGACACACACCCAACGGGACCTACATTTTTAAGACGAATACGAACGTTAGCTGTTTGGAAGCTAAGTTGCTACTGCGAAGTTGCTGTCGACAACATCGAAGGGGTCGCCGATTCAAAAAATAAAGATTTCTGGAAAAGGAATTGAACTCAGACCACCCGCATGATAGTCGAGTGCTCTACCCAACATGCCACCTAGGGCCGCGTTGTTTATATTAAGTGAACACTTTTTTTATCTGCTCATTTTCAAAGCCGAAATCAAGGCAATCCTCGATGACGGGGAGAGTGTTTACCACCGAACCAAAACAAGCACAGTACGGCAATTCCACGGCCTAAAGATAACAATGCCGCTTGATGAAATACCAGCATGACTTTTTAAAGGCGGAGGCGATATGCTGCGAATGTGCTTGCATCAGCTTATAAGAAAGATTTAGGTAAAGCAATGTATGACCGATGAATGCAATCTGAGTGTTATATGGCCTGTGCTTAAGAAAGGCGATCCGAGTGTGTGCACCAACTACCTCGGGATCATTCTTTCATCCATCGCATAAAATGTCCTGTGGCTTAAGATCTGATACATCCGTGACTGATCAGATATTCACATCAGGACTTGCGGGAATACTCTGACTAACATGAAATATTCAGTGAAGATAGGCGAAAATCTGACGGAGTTGATTTTGGCCACCCCGAGACTTCACACAGGGCAATATTTTGTCATGCGATCTCTTTAGCATAATAATGGAGAAGATCATGCAAAAAGCTGCAGTAAACATTACTGGTACCATCTTTTCTAAAAAAAAGACACATGCTGCTTGTGTATGCCGCTGATATAGATTTCGTTGGCCAGGGACTGAGGGATGTTAGTGCGGTCTTTTCAATCATGGGTCTGGTGATAAACAAGAACAAAACAAAGTTATTTGTTTCAACGAAATAAGAGCCCACTGATCCTATCTGTCTTACTCTACAACGCAGAATGGTTTATAATACAAGCGGATCAATCTATTCTGGAAGTCTGCGAAAGAGAAATACTTCGCAAAATATTTAAACCTATTATCGTTAAAGGCGAGTACCGTCGTCTATGGGTATGGGCTGTATAACGACATCGACGCAGTGAAGCGTGTTCATTATATTTGATGTTCATATAATACTGTGCAACAAATTTATATACAGTCGAAACTCTCTATAACGAATTCCAGGGGACTGGATATTTACTTCGCTATAATGAAAATTCGCTATATAGAAAAGAGTAACAATTTTGTTCCTTTTAAATTTTTTTATTTGTAGTTGTCAGTTATTTTGGTTTGAAGTACATTTTTCCACTTTTCTTCTTCAATATAATTTTCTAATACATTTAGAGACGTAAACAGTATTTGGTACGTTGGTTTTCATATCCAAATAGGTAAGGAAACCTTCAACTGATAAAGAAAGTTGTCCATATGTGGGTAACGGTTTCACAATATCGGCAGATTCTTCTGCGTATTCATCTGAATCTGTTAAAAGTAAAGGCAAACTGATAGCGACTGCAAGAAATGTGAGAGATGGCAATGATTCTAGTTGTCACTTGCATAGTTCGGTGGTTCCGTAAATACACTTTCAATTTGAATAAATTCGTTATATGGAGATTGAAAACGCTTCAATCTTGAAGTTACGATTGCAAAAATGCTTCGTTATAAGGAAATATTCGCTATAGGGAAATTCGTTATATGGAGATTATAATACACTCAAAGTAGATCCAAAACAAAGTGTTCTTATAATTGCTTCGCAAAAAAGAAAACTTCGTTATATAGGAGTTCGTTATAGAGAGTTTCGACTGCATACAACTCCAGTATGAAAATGTTGTACTGTGTAATTATGGAAAATTAACATCTTTGATTTTTTATAAAGACCAATGATAAGGTTCGTTTTCTTTAGTAAGATTCTAAAGTTGGCCTCTTTATATCAAGACTATCATTTGAATTTAGTTTATGAAAAGTAAAATATATCTGCTTACATTTTTTAGTGCAGTGTCAGTTTTTCAGCTGAAAGTTTTCTGTTCCTACTTCCAATTGAACATAAGATTCGCAGAAAAAAATCGTATCATTTCAAATGCAAAATCCAAAGTTAGTCATTATCTACTGTGTGTGGTATACTCCCATTGGTCAGCCAACACTTTAATATCTACGAGTATTTAATTCTAAGAAATTCGTAATAACTCTAGTTTTTCCAAAATTAAATGAACAAAAGAATCTACTACCACCACTATACTATCATTCAATGTTCAGTGAATTCTCAGCATTCTAGACTTCCTCCCACCCCGCTCCAGTAGTAATGGGAATAATGACCATTTTCTTGATAAAAAAAAGGTATGAAGCAGAATTCTAAAATACCTATCAGTCGCAAGACTCTATTTTTTTTCTCTTCTTCTATCTATTTGCCCTTCATTGGTTGAAATGAATGGCTCTATTGCATGTTCTAAATCCATTATTCAACAACAACAACTACACACATAAACTACATGAGAGATGAAGAAAATTCCCTTTATGCCCCATACATGATTTCCTATTGCGGAGAGCAGACAATGGCAAATAGTCTCCAAAGTAGGTAATGTTGTCTGCCTGCACTAGCGAGATATCTTTCCTTTATGACGATGACGATGATGATGATGATGACAGTAAATTTAAAATTCCAATAAACCAATTCTTAATAAGTCACAGCACACAAACAAACCGCATTTGGGGAAATTTCCTGTGAAGTGGAATTTTTTTGCATTGCGTCGTTGGGGTTTTATTTGATTATTAGCGTCGTGAAGTCTTGCATAAAATTGTGTTGTAAATTTAAGCAAATTTCTAATTCTCAGAACTAAAGACAATTGATGTTATAAAAATGTGGGATGTGTTAGTTAGTTAATTAAATCGTAATGTGCATCATCGAATTCTAAGGAAATTAGACGGCGCCTGTGGCTGATAGTCGTATTGAGTACGTAAAGATTAAGCGTATTAATCTAAGTAGAACGAGTAATATAGGGTGTTTTTTTTTTGTTAGAATCGAAGCAAAGACATTTAAACTAAATTTAGATTATTTATAAAGTTAAAAATTTGTTTAAAATAACTACATCATACTAAAGCTAGAATCAACTGAACATATGAACTACTATTGAAAAATGTAAAAATTATTATATTCTATGGCAAACTTTTATTGTTTGCTCTAAAAATATGTTTAAGGAAACGTCAAAATCATCCTTATGTACTAAAATCAATATATATATTAAACTAGCTGACCCGGCAAACGTTGTTCTGCCATATAACTTCTGACTCGGCGAACTTCGTCTCGCTCCAAGTTAACGCCTTTAAAACACATATAGTTAAAATTTTAATGTGACTTAATTGAATTTAATCGAAATCAGTAAAGAGCGATCTGATAAACAATGTTTTTCGATTTGTTTTTCGGCGCTAAAATAAACTGAGAAATTCGAGGTTGATCCCACAAACTTCCAATGATTGGCCTTGCGATTTATTGATTGTCATCGCAAAAGCCAATCGAATGGGGAAATGAGAATGGCGAGAAGCGTTTGACGAAAATCTTCCGACAGAAATGTTGTAGCCCCCACCAAATCGTTTCGAATCACCTCATAAATCCTTCATTTTTCGGTCAATTGCCTAGAAAGCTCGTTGAAGCGTTATTCATCACAAATGATGATTTTGCATTCTCGCAACAATTTCGCTGTCGCCAAACTTCTGGATATTGTGCCCAATGGCTTGTCAACTGTGAGAAGATTCCTCGCTACTACAAAGCGGAGCGTGCAGTTTGACCGCGTTTCAACAAAGTGGCAGAAGATCGAGATAACGCATTTTGCGACCGATACGCATAAAAATTATTTGAGCTAACCTTTTTATTCGTTTCTTTTCCTGATGACTTGTAAACAAACTTGTCGTTGTTTTGACCATCTTTAAATTGTGGTGATATTCAACCTCTCCACGGCAGAACATCAACGGGTATTGAAGTGCATCATTTGACCGATGAGTCTCCCGAAGGTTGAGAACAATATCGTGTGATTCCACATTTTCTCCCTGCAATAGCTGTGAAGCCGTCAATATTCATATGAACAACTTTAAATGCAGTTATCTCCTAACAAAAATGTTTGATCGCAAAATGGATACAGTTTGGATCTCATCTTAAAATAGATTGGGATCTCACTTTGAAATGAGTAGCACGCCGCCGATATTCATATGGAATGGTAAAAAGGTGGTTAACATGCATGTGATCAAATCGATACCTTAATTCTAAGCCAAGGTATGTGTAAATTTAAAATTTTACAGAAAACGCCTTTAAAGTTTGTGAGTACATCATATAGATTGCACTAATATGTTAAGTTAAAATATCCTAAATCTACTAAATCATGTATTCGAAAACCGAATTGTTGGATAATGGTATTTTTCGAATAAACCGGAAACCGGTTTTCTGAAAAATTCAAGTATTTGAACACTATAATTGTATCCAATGCAGAAAATATTGCAACTGTTCGATTATTTCGTGTTTTATTGAAGTAAAAATTGCACAACGTTGATCTAGTTCTATTGCCGAATCACCAACGAAATAGATCTTAATGAACTTATGATCTTCGTTTGGTGGTGGTAACAAAGCGGCAGCACGATGATGTATTTGCCCTTGAATCTGAATGTGTGGAAGCAATTTCGAGCAAAACGGGAGGAATAGTTTTTAATAATACACTGACACAAAATCAAACTTTTTCGGAAACACTCTAACGTTGGGCAAAACCTTGCCTCAGTTTACACTTTGCTTAAGATATTCCTAGAATATTTAATATCAATATTTAATATCATTCATTTCTTTTTTTAAGCAACGAAAAGAAATAAAATGTTTTTGCGACCTATTTTAAAAAAGTTAAAAAAATATTTTTCACTGAGCTAGGGGTTTACTCAGCTCCAGTAATACTATCTGAACTGCATAACTATGTTCGTGCGTTTTTTTTTCACTGTTCCACTGTGTAATGAGACGCCATTACCTTTTAACTCGGATTGTTGACGGGTTGATCAACAACTTCGGCTCCGAATGACGGGATTTTCCGATTGTAACTTCAATGCATTGCAATGCTGGCATACGACAGACTATGAAAATTTTTTTGGCCCGTTCCTTTTGCATTTGATTATTACGGACGTTCTGACTAATTATAGCACGTCGCGTACGCCGTCCAAAGTTTTATTGTCTAATAGGAGGCTTTAGTCTAGTAAATAACTCTCCGTAAAAACAACCATGACCTTTCGAAAAATCCAAATTTTTTGAGTTTTTCCGAGTTTTGCATCAAGAATTTGTCTATTTTCCATTCGGAAAGTCATGTCGGAATAATTATCTAAAATTTTTCGCAGCAATATCGTCAAATCATACGACAAAAAGCTAAATTTCGTCGAAAAAAAAATAAAAATTTTCGAATTTTTCCGGAATTTTAAAACAAAATTTTTCTATTTTTCCATTCGAAAAGTCATTCGCAATTATTGCACATAAAATTCCATACAAAAAAAAACAATTTTCGGTTATTCCAATTTCCCGGCTTTTCCGGAGGATTTTCCCTTCTCCTGGCAATTGCGAACAACTGAAAAAATATCAGCAAAATCGGTCCAGCCGTTCTCAATTGATGAATTACTATATGAATAAATTTTGTCGAAGGCATTAAAATCTTTCGATTTTTTTCTGGAATTTTCCGAGTTTTCCACCAAGAATTTTTCTATTTTTCCATTCGAAAAGTCATAATTGTTCGAAATTGTTCACATTTACATCGCCCAAAATTACCAAAACATACGATAAGATGCAAAATTTTGTCGAATTTTATAAAGAAGCAAATCTTTTAGCCCAGTTTATTTTTTTATAATTAACAACAAATGTTAAGAAAAAATAAAAAATATAAATTATTATATTAATAGATTTAAAAAAATGTAGCAGAATAATTAATGGACTCGGCAACGCTTCGTTGAAACAAATAGCTTGATTTTGTTCTCATTTATCACCAGATCCACTTCTGCCGACTACTTCTTAATGTCCGAAAAGACCGCAGTAACATCCCGCAGTTCGCGGCCAGTTATATCTTTGTCATCGTGCATTCCGCATGATCATATTCATTACGATGTTAAAGAGATCGCTTTGTCTAAAGACTCGCTTGTTAGATAATGGCTCTCTTTCAGAAATTTCTCTATTTTTAATTCGTGTGGTACGTATCAGCTTCGCGGGAATGCCAAACTCAGCCATAGCATCTAATAAATTTCAAAAATCTCTGTACATTTAATAATTGAATTTAATGTAAAATTTCACGCTGAAATCAAATATGTGGAAAGTAGAACAGTTTTTGAGATATCGTCAAATTTCCAAATTTCAATTTAGTGTTTTGAAAAAACGTAGGTCTACTAAAATGCTATTATCTCTGGTTTTAGTTCACCGATATTTGTAAACTGGGATAAAAATAAAAGATAATAATTTATAATAGCTCTCTAAAATCCAATCATAAATGACAAAGTTATGGCACCTCAAAGTTAGATTTTTGTAAAAATTTAGATGATTTTTCAAGTTTTCGCTGCCTTTCATTAAGTATCTTTCCGTGTTTCCGTAAAAATTAGTCCGGTTTCAGAAAACTACATGATAAAATAATATCTTACAAAAATTTTTTGCCCTTGCCCAAGTCTGAAGCCACACTAATAAGTTCCAACCAGGTCTGCTTGCATGGGCTTTAATCTTTAATCACATAACTCATTAGAACACTCAGATTCCAATCACCGGGCACGCATCCCATAAGCCAATTATTGTTTCAGTGCTGGCACATGCTCGTTGCCAGCTCATCGCTGCCGGTCTTAAAAGATAAGCCGGCAGTCCTTCGGCTTCAGCAGCTTTATTATATCTCAATTTGGTGGATACAAATATTCACTTGTTGTTTCATCTCTGTTTTAAAGTTTACACATAACATCAAGAGAATGTTTTTAAAAATAAAAACATTTAAAGTCATTATAAGATAATATTATTATTTCTCATCTAGGCGTAAACTATCCCAAGGATGGGAGCAAATTTTAGAACATGTTGATTTTTTAATGGGAGCCCCCTTGAGCATTGAAGATAGGTATATATAGCTAAAATATTGGGGGTACGTCTTTCATTTGACTCCTCTTGGGGCAATTAGAGCGGTGGTAGCAAAATTTATAGAATATTGATTTTTGTATGAGAGCACCCTCACAGGGGAAAATGAGGGGTAGATATGTCTGACATAAATGTTAGAAGGAAAAAAGGACTAGGGTCGGCCATACATTTTTCCCTTCTAGGAGACAAAATGGGAGCGAAAGGAGCTGATTTCTAAAAAAAAAAAAACAGTAAGAAAGTTTCTGTCGGGAAAATCGACTTACATATACCCTCAACCTCAGTAAAACATAAAATTTTGTAGTATATTGACAATATTCCTCGATTTCTAAAGTGGGCTAAGTGGTACATTTGTATGAGAAGCACCAGAAAGGGCGTGGCTAGACTTTCAAATTTTTTCTCCAAAAATTTATCTTGCTTTAGCTTTACTAAATACAGATTTTGGGCACGATCGCGTAGAATGTATTGATATTATTACACCATTTCTAGTGGGCGGAATGGTACATTTGTATGGGAGGTACCAGAAGGGGCGTGGTTAGACTGACAGTTTTTTCCTCCAAAACTTGTTTGCTTTAGTTTTACTAAATACCGAATTTGGGCACGATCGCGTGCTTGTCTTAGTTATATTAATCGATTTCTAAAGTGGGCGGTAGCAGATGGGGCGTATCTATACTACCACTATTTTCTCCAAAACTTTATCATGCTATAGCTTTACTAAATACAGAATTTGGACACGATCGCGTGGTTGTATTAATAATATTAATCGATTTCTAAGGTGGGCGATACCTGGTACTAGATGGGGCGTGGCTAGACTTCCATTTTTTCCCCAAACAACTTAAAAATCATGAATCGAATTTGGTTCAAAGAAATCTAGGGTCTAAAATGACTCCTTATATGTGTAACACTTTTGGGTCGTATCAAATGATACACTCCTAGCCGTAGGGTGAGGGCATAATTATGAAAAAAAAAATTTAACTTAAAGAGTTGATGATAGACGGTAGATATGTTCAGAGAAACTGTTGGGGTTGCATTTATATGGAGTGGCGGTCATCCATTTGACTCTTCTAGGGTTACCTGTCGGACAGTTAAAGCGGTGAGAGCTAAATTTAAAAAAATTTATTTTTTGTATAGGAGCCTCCTTAGTGGTTGAACATGGGGGGTAGGTATGTTTGGGGAAAATGTTAGAAGTGGAAAATTAACTGGGGTCGGTCATACATTTTACCTCTCTAGGAGCGACTACAGGGCAGTTGCAGGGCTTGATGCGGATTTTTCGAATTCCCGCTGTCATTTAACCCCATCCCACCTCCCCCAAAATTTGGCTCATGCATTTTTTTCAACAACACAATATTAGGTCTGTTTAGTATCAAAATCGTCACTCCATATTTGTATCACATTCTGCGTGTCATTGAACAAATTTCCATATCTGTCCTTACAGTTGGGGATCCCTGCTCCAAAATTTTTGCTTTTCACCATTTGGTAGATCTTTCGGGCTGCACCTTTATTCCTGTAATTTTCGATATCCTGGTTCTTTCCTTACATTCATATATGCTTTTTACGCCTGACTGATGAAACGTCTCTCATCTTCCCAATATTAAATTAAATGAAGTACCTATTCAGTAACCCATGACATCAGTATGACATTGACACACTTGTGTAATGTAAAAAATATCGTCATCGTCACTCATTATAACTCCGATTGATATGGAACCTACTGACATCGTCACTTACTTCGTAATCAGACTTGTTATCAAGTTCACTCAAAACTTCGCTTATAACATAATTGCAACTGAAATGGCATTTACTGATATCGTCGCTTACTTTGTAATCGAGAACGCACCAACTAAACGACCTATGACACTCCTATGCTTAATTTAAGGCGGAATATAAGCGGTAGAATCATCACTACCCAGCAGTAAATCAAACGAAGTACATATTTAGTAAGTCTATGACATCAGTATGACGCGAGCAAAGCGGGGTGATCTAAGTACTTAGAATGTCACGCATGTGTAATGTGAAAACATCGTCCACTCATTATAACTCCGATTGAAATGGCATCTACTAACATCGTGACTTACTTCGTAATCAAGCGTGTTATCACGCTCTTTTAAAATTCAGCTTATAACATAATTGGAAGTGAAATGACTTACTGTCACCCGTCGCTTACTTTGTAAGCGAAAGCGCACCGATAAAACAGCCTATAACACTCCTATGCTAAATATAGGGGTTAAGGTTTGAGGTTATTGAGAGAGTTGGTTGGACTTGGTATGCAGCTTTGCAATGTCTAGCTTCCTTTCGTTTGGTTACGAGCGTGCACAACTTAATTGCATGCGTACCTTTGCTGCTTCTGTATGAGGGAATCTTGTTGTGTTATTATAATATTTACATATGTATATAGAGTTCTTAAGAATATAACTTATTTTACTCACATTTAATACCCTACTTACCCCCATTTACTAAACTTTATTTTATTGCAGGTTCTATGTAAAATTGCTGTCGCCCTTTACAATGCATTGGATTATAATTCACACGAAGATGAACAATGTCAAATGTCCCAAGAACTAGAGGAAGTTATAAGCCACATGACTGAAGATGGTAAGTACTAGCACAGCTCCATATACATCCCACATAACCCTATGTACCATATACCTGAGTCTTATTACTCATACACATGTAAAGCGCCAAAAATATTCCCATTGAATACAAAATGTCATCATGTTCCAGAGGTTTATGTTTTTGTTTCTTGTTTTTTTTTTCTCGTGTAAATTATGACAGACACTTGAGAATCGCAAACAAAATTTAAAAAGACAACTTTGGAATAATTTAATTGTTGCCATCATCATGCTAAGAGTGTCACTCTCGAGTGGATGGATGATAAAACGATTTCCAAATTTATCTTGCGCTGAAATAATTTGTCGCTTGCAAATTTGTTTTTTTGTTTTTTTTTTTTTTGTGGGAGCAAAATTGCATAATTTGTAATTATTTTAAATATTGTATTGTTTTGAATTTTGTACCGACTGACGTTGGTTGTGAGCATTTTGTGTGTTGAGTTTGAACTGACGTTTGCTTGCAACTGTTTTGTCAACAACATTTGTGTCTAATGAATTTACGGTGTAGGGGGCGATTCAATTAAGTTTCCTATGTACTACATTATGATGACAGTTTTTAGCGGTGTGTGCAATGTTTTTTTTTAATTAAGTCTCACAATTGAAATTTCGCGAATTTGTTTAGCTAATGATGGCAGCAAAGATAAGTCGCTAAGTTCTGCTGGGTATTCTAAAAAGTTTAAAGAATTGGAAAATTATGGGGAATACATTTTCGAAAATATTGTTACATTAAGATTTTACTGTTTTTATAAAAATTTAAATTTGTTTAAAATAAAGTTTTTGGTTAGAGTAACGATCGCATTGATTTGTATCAATTGGTGTATCAAAATGAAATTTGTTTTGAAAATTAAAATTTTTTTATTTTTTTATTATCATTATGTAGCATCATTATGTTGTCATTAACTCTGCATACTAAAAACAAAAATTTCCATCAAATGTTTTTAATTTAAAACTTATTTTTTAACATTTTTGTGCTTCCATTTTTCATAAAAATAATTAAATTTTACTTAAATTGAATTAATTTAAAAAATTTATTGCTACCACTTGAAATAAAATTATATATACGTATGACATTACGAAATCTATAACCTACTAGCGGACCCGGCGAACTTCGTCTCGCCGCAATTTAATGCCTTCAGATTAACTCAGTAGAGAGCGGTATGATAAACAATGTTTTTCGATTAGTTTTCCGTCGCAAAAACAAACAACGAAGGGATGTTCGAGATTAATCCCACATACTTCCAACGATTCGTAAAATAAAGACTTCCACTTCTTTGAATTTGCCCTTGATGATCGTCGGTTAAATCACATTGTTTATCAGATTCTTGACGGACAACCGCGTACCGTTACACAATTTCGTTTGATTCAGATTCCGCAATATGTTTATAATCGATCCCAACTTCATCTGTAAATTATGCGGCACATTAAGCGAGTTGAAAAATTCGGTAGAATTGTTGGTCGCTTCATCCCGTCGGCCACGCTGTAAACAAATTTTTACGAATTTTGTGCAATGTGATGAGTTCTTCTTCCAACGAAGTGAACTCGCAAAAATTAGCAAGGAACGATATCAATTCGGTCGAAACATCGACACGAATTTTGGCATTGTTAAGCGTCAGCAGTTGTCTTGAGAATTCAGCAGACTATGGAAGGTTCTGCAATGCGACTCTCGTGTTCAATTTAAACTTCTAGACATTGACGACATGCTTGAGCAGGGTTTAAGTAAATCAGCAGCAGTAGATTTCGTAAGCAAAATCATAGCCCCACCAAATCGTGTTAAATCACCTCGCAAATCCTTCAGTCATCTACTTCCAATGCTCGTTTTGTATTCTCGCGTCAATTTCGCTGTTGCCGAATTCTTGGTCATTGTGTACTTTGGCATTTCAACCATGAGAGAAGATTAATCGACAGTTTCAAATCGAAATTTGCAGTTCCACTGCCTTCCAACAATGTGGCAGCCATGCCAGGGGATGCAGCGGCCAAAGTTATTTGAAATCTTGAACGAATTGTAGCCAGAAAAAAAAATATCAAAAAAATATCTTGTCTGTCCTACCCGGAGCATCGAGAAAGTAAATGCATCCCGTTTCATCGTCAACAACCTTCATCAGCGAATCGTACACATTCTTGTCCTTGCCATTTCGAGCTCTTTCGGTCAGCTCATCTCGATTATAGTCTTGCTCCCGTTAAAATTCGCGATCGAATGCATCTTGCCTCGAAAGATTTGACGCTGGCATTCCCAAAGTCGACAGTAGATTGCCGCACATAAGCACGCCGATCCCGACCGGATTACATGTGACGCCGATGATCGCAAACAATGTACGAATTTCAACTGCTGGTGCAGAAATTGTCGCGTCGACGAATATTTAGTCCATTTTCGAGCAGATTTAAATTTCGGCAAACCTTCCGAAATTCGGCGCACAGAACACCATCCGCAGTACTCAGAGAATTGAAGGATAGCTAATATAGCAGAATACACCTTGGCGTTTATGAACTGTGTATAGTCTGACTAATGTTTGTACGACGTTTACGTCATCTAAGGTTTGACCGTCTAATTGGAGACATTAGCCAAGCAAATAGCTCTCCCAAAAAAAAATACAAAGTCATAACGGAATGAATGCCCGCAATTCAAATAGATAACTTAAATTTGCACACGTAAACTCATTTTCTGAAAAAATTATCAAATTTATTAATTTTTTTTATAAAAATATTATTTATCTCGTTAAAATCTCCAACCAACATTTATCCAAAAATTTCCACCTTAACATCATTCGAAAACTGCAAAAACTGCAAAATTTTGTTAATAAAAATTATTTTTTTTTTCGTTTTTCAGGAATTTGTCGAGTTTTTCCCTAAGAATTTTTAATTGTTCCATTTGAAAAGCCACTATGAAACAATTGCACACAAAATTTTATACAAAAATTCAATCTGCGATTTTCATCAAATCAAGCGATACAATACAAAATTTTGCCGAAAAAATCAAAAATTTTCGAGTTTTTCCGGAATTTTCCGAGTTTTCCACTGAGAATCACAGTAGCATCATCCAAAATTATCAAATCATATTATCGTATTATTATCGTGCAAAATATCGTCAAAAAAAATATTGAAATTTTTCCGGAATTTTCCGCATTTTCCAAAAAAAAAATTATATTTTTCCTTTCGAAAAGTCATTCGTAACAATTGCACACAAAATGCCATACAAAGAAGCAATTTTTGATATTCCAATTTCCGGAGGATTTTCCCAAAATTTTCTTTTACATAAACCTTCTCTTGGCAATTACGAACAACTGAAAAAAAAATTGTGCAAAATCGGTCCAGCCGTTCTCAATTGATGAATTACTATACATTTTTTTACACCATTTTTATATATATAGATTATCCATTGTAAATCAGTTCATTTCACGTGAATTTTCCAAAATTGTCATATAACTTTGACCTTTAACCCTAAAAATTTACATCTACGCCTGAGTATCTACAACATTTATAGTTTCAACTTTACATTAAATTTTTAAGCAAATTGCCTAACATTCCATTTTCCTCCTTTACAGATCCCTATGATGATTGCATCGATGAGGGCATAGATGAGGGCTACAAGCGTTGGGATGATGATCACGATGAAACCAAAGAATTTGATTATGTCTTAGAGGTAAGTTACACTAAGATCAACCATATCAATTTTAGACAGCAATAGCTTATATTTTAGCAAAACAATTTGCAATATCATATATACCAGAAAAATAGATATAGAACAACACTTGGCACACGATACGATACGAGTAAACAATACCCCGTTTATGCAAATGGCAATGATATCTTTGTCGGTAAATTATTGCATATATATTTAAGGTTTTTTTGTTTTTGCTTTGTTAAACAAATTAGTTTTTATATTTAGAAAATTATCACATTTCCATTGTGAAATTTTGTTGTTTGTATATAATAAAGAAAGTAAATGTAAACAATTTCTAGATAAAGCGAATTTGTCATTGAATTGATCAGATTGTTATGTCATTAGAGAATTATCCAAAAAAAAATATGATTGAATATCATAATGATCGAATACGAGTATCTAATACTATATGTGAAGTATAAGTGTAAATGTTTAGTTATGGTAATATGTATCTGTTATATGCTCCCAGTAGCTGTGGCGTAGGGTGTTAATTAAAACGACACGAGCGTGTGCCATTATTTCAACGGTGTAATGTTATCCAATGGTCATTTAAATGTCATGTGTTTGTGGAGCAAATAGGACAATGAGGGAGGGAGGGAGAGAGAGAGAGAGAGAGAGAGATAGAGGGTTAAATTTCTCAGTGATCGTCATGCCGGCCGTGGCAAAATGGTTAGAACACGCGACTACCATACCGGGGATCCCAGATCGACTCCTGTCTCCAGTCATCCACATTTTTCTTTCATTGCCAGCACCCTCGATGGTGTCGACAGCAACTTCGAGATACTTACCCATGAATGATGAGGTATGGGATAGCTTCTCGCGTTGTTGTAAATTAACACGTCTAGGAACCGATTGAATATATAGGTTCTCGCCCCTGCACTTCAGCCCCTCTATGTAATATTTCGATATATATCGAAATATCTCAATTCCTAGACTTTTTCTTGACCGATATTACTTATCTCGGTAGTTAGAACCTCCACCTATTCCTGAGCCCTACCATTTGCTGCACAGTATAATTAATACGTAATCGATACTCTTTTCATATGGGTCCATATACTTTACTTAGTACTTTCTTCTAGAATACTGCCAGAAACGATTCGACCGCTTGCGTTTTACTCAGTAATCTGTCCAACACATCAGGCCAGGTAGAACTAGTATCTGGTATAATTGGAGTTTTATTCGCCAATTGAAACTAACAACTGATAACTTCTAAATACCTGAGAAGGCTGCAGTCACATCTTGCAGTTTTCGAACAATTCGGTGTATATCATCAGACAGCGCAAGTTGTGCGTGACTCCCAGTCGTAGTTACTTCAGCTTTCCTCATTGTCATCTTCATCACAATGTTAGGATGTCGCCTGTCTAAGGCCTAGTCTGGTATAAAATGACTCGTTTAGGCCCACCGAGATAGCCAATAACTACTCCAACCAACACTCTCAATTACATTAAACTATCCTCCCAAATTCTATGTTCCCGACACACAGTGGCTGCAAATTGCGAATTCTAAATTCAGTGCCGCAACGAACATACTGGGTTATGAATAACCACTCTCAGACAAGCCCTGGTACGATGAGGTATAACGCGCAATGTCTGAGGAAAAGGATGCTGTATTTTTCTCGAAGACTCCCAAAATAGATTGATCCGCTTGTGTCATTAGCAGATTGTTATCTAATTTCACTGAAAACTTCGTGTCGGCCAGGATCATTCAGCTAACGCGTATCAGCTTCGTCTGCTAGTAATTCCTTCCATATAGGACTGTCGAAGGCAGCTTTATAGTCGTCAACAATTCGAGTTTTGCGGTAGTGTGAATAGTGTAAGCAGTTGTTGATTTGTCAGGTCTGAAACCACACTGATAAGGTCTGATCGAGTTTGACCGTAACACTGGTTTTAGTCTAACATACTCGACAGGACCTTATATGAGAGGGGTTCAAGGATAATCTCGCCGTAGTTGGTGCCCGCACTTGCATATCTATTTTTAAATACAGGATGTAATACCCTTAGGTTAGGCTAATTTGGCAGTGGCTGGTTATTACAGCTATGATATTCCTCTCAATAGACTATATATAGTTTAGGTTTATCGCAAATCGTGTCATCAGTATAACAATTGGGTTCTTTCACCCATCTTTTCTTAGTTAAAAGGTTCAGGAAAGGTACCAAGGACACGATTTGCGCGATGAACCTATATATAGTTGTCCCTTGCGAGAGGAACACCAATGTGAACGTAAACTTCGCCCAAATTCACGATGGTGGCAGGCTTTACTAATGCATTGGCTCTTTGGTTACCATATATATGTGCTGGAAGGCTTGTGAGGGTAACCGTCGAATGTTTCGCTGTCTCCGCCTTGATTACAAATCGTCCCTGAAAATTAGGATGATGTCTTACCCAAAGTATATGCTATTATCATAGAAGGTTATGTCTTGGTAGATTCTCAGAATACCTGAATCGAATACAGGTTCTGGCACAACGTAATCAGTGTGGCACGTTACATTAATAAGGCTAGTATTTTGGCATGACCATAATCCCTGCGCCACCATGCTTTCGTGGTGTCCAAATACTTTGCGGTGTTCGCTGCTATATACTTCGCCATAATGGCTGTTTCCCCAGAATCGTAAACAGTAACTTAGTTGGAGTAGTTCTAGGTTCCAATCATTCGGGATACAAACTTTCACTGGAAGCTGTCATCGATAAGCTAGCAACACCCTCACCTTATGTTTTTTGATGCGCTGAATACGAATCTGAAGTTGATTATGTACCAGCAAGTCAGGATTTTTTTATCCTAACCTAAAAAAACGCCAAAATTTGTCTGCTCAAGTTAGTATTTTTTGACTTGGTTGAGATAAACAGACTTCAGATTCGCATTCAACGGCTCCTAAAACATAATCTAGTAACGGTCTTATCTCGAGCCTAGATCATAAACCTTTTTTCCAAACTTGTCGTCAAAATGCTGTCGCCTAGTGCCATAACCATTTCAGATTTCACCTCTTTCTTTTTACATTCCAATTTCCTCAATCTTCCGTTGCTTTCTTCGACATTTTCCCCCTGTAATAGCCGGTTCGTCTAACTGACCTTCTCTGACTTGTGTTGTTTCCTAGCTCGCGTTCCAATTTCATCGTCGTTTGGTCGTCAGACCGCTGCTTTTCATATCCAAGTACTGATGTGGCGGCAGATGAATGGAATACGTTATTCGAATGTGCTGTCACTTTGTATCAGAGGAACATCAGAGGAAGATTCGATGTGTCGTAGTATGTTAGTTGGGAGAGCTGATTAGAATAGGCATTGGCTATCTTGTGTGTTTGAAGCTTTCTTTGTGATTAGTTACAGGGTTTTTTTTCAAACTCACCTGCAAATAGTTAATGATCCTAATCAATGTAAGCACTATGAATCAAGACGTCAATATGGCACTATGGAAGTTGATTGTAATAGGCATTGGCTATCTTGTATAGTTGCAGCTTTCTTTGTGATTAGTGGTTTTTAGCTCTGCGCAATCTTGTGAGTACCTAAGCTGCATCCAGGTAATGATCCTAGTCAATCTTAGCATCATAGATCACGTTCACAACAATGACACTAGATGCGTGCCTTCCATCGATTACCACGTAACAAGTTGATTGCATGGGGATTGAACGGGGAATATCCAGTATGCAGTGTGGATATATTTATGCTGAAACCTACAGCCAGTTCCACTCAACACCAAGGTCCTTGCTGGACATCTTGACTAAATTTTCCGATCTCCCAGGAAAATTTCAATGTCGTGGCCAGGACAGCATTATTATGTTTGTCACTCATATAATGTATCTTTCATCTTACCTCCTTTATCTTCCCTTCGTCCCGTCGGGGCATGTGAACAAATCAGCAAGATGTAGATATATTTTGCCTTGATGCAGATTGTGGTTATACGACCGGTCACAGAATTGATACCAGATGTCTAAGTCTCTTGTCAATTGCAAATCTACATCCGAATTCCTGAGTTTCCGCATTACAGCTATTATAAATGTAGCTACTTTTACGTCACGTTTATCGCCGTCCTGTCAATTTAATCTCCTGGATGGCGGCGATGTCTGCCTTGTGTTTGTCGAAGAAATCCTTTACAAGAATGATAGCACCTTCACTGTAGAAAGTATGGAAATTTAAGGTGCATTCACATCACACTTAAACACTACACTTGCGTATTCTTAAATTTATCTTCACTCTCGTCAAAAATACTCATATGCTTCAGCATGCCTGTAAATACATAACATTGCAATAAAATTCATAGCAAACACTAGCAAACGACAAAGATGTAAGTGTAATTACATCAGAAGGTCATTAGATAAAACCAAAGAAATACAACAACAACAAAAACCGATAAGGAACCCAACAAGTGATGTTCTTAGGTTAGTAATGCAATACCCCAGCTCCGCCAACATCATCTATCTTAACAATGTTAATGTAACCGTAACTCATAAATCCACTTCCCTGTCAGACGCGGTTACAGACATCATCATCGTCGTCGTTGTCGTCGCCGTCAGACGCAACAACATTTACGCTGTAATGCAAACAAACCGTTTATGCCGGCAGTGCTAACCATAACTACACTCATAACATACAAAGACACACATGAGGAGCTAGGAGGGCAATAACAAAAAAAGGGGGTAAAGTAAACAATAAACGCATATAGACTTTTGTGCCAAGAAGCTATGCAGCCGTCACTCAGCGTCTTATAAGTCCAATGGATCATTGGTTGCTAATGTACCATCAAACACACATACATGCGACGAAGTGGATCGATGGCAACTGCTGCTGTTGCTACTGGCTGCAACAACATAATGTTTGTGTAAGTGATATCTCAGATATCACAAATAATAGTTGAAAATTGAAAAATTACACTTGTGATTAAATAATTGCAAACAAGCAACCAACAATTTTACTCTAACCATCTAAACATCGGACCCAGCCCAAGTATGATGCCTTCATTCAACACAGTGAATGGTTGTATGGATGGATGGATGGATGGGGCGAGGCGGTGGCGACAGTAAATGTCACCACAAACATCTCTTCATGGTTTTGCATTGATTGTTTGAGTATTTGTTTTTACATGCTAAGATGTTTTTTGTTTTTTGTTGTTACACTTTAAGGAAAATCTATCTGGGATCTATTTAAGATTTTTTTCACACTCAAGTGATATTTTCATAATGTAACTGGCATTTTTCTAATGTGGTTACGAATCGTTTTCTTCGTCTGTTTCTATTTCTTGTTTAACTGATACTGTTGCTGATGATAGGTTATAAAGGTAAAGGAGAGGGAGGAAGCAGGGTGGGTATTTATATGGTGGATTATGAGAGTAAAACACTGGTCGACAAGTGTTGGTAATACACATATTTTAATAAGAAATTAAGTAAAGTGGGAAAATTTTAACGTCGCAATCGTTGTAAGCACCCTGAGTTAAGGATAAGCACCTGGAATGTCCGAACACTCCAACTCTATGCCATTGGCGGATAACTGACATTATCGTCGTCGTACAGTAGAAGTGATGCATGCTACAAAAGAACTGTGACAGCTTTTAAAGCTGAAAGACAGAAAGACACGAATTTGGATGTGGATCTATAGTCGGAATGAGCCTTCGACATCTGGTCTTTCAGATAAAACTCAGTAAGTGACCGAATAGTCAATATCAAGCTATGGACGTAGAAGTGATGCATGCTACAAAAGAACTGTGACAGCTTTTAAAGCTGAAAGACGGAAAGACACGAATTTGGATGTGGATCTATAGTCGGAATGAGCCTTCGACATCTGGTCTTTCAGATAAAACTCAGTAAGTGACCGAATAGTCAATATCAAGCTATGGACGTAGAAGTGATGCATGCTACAAAAGAACTGTGACAGCTTTTAAAGCTGAAAGGCAGAAAGACACGAATTTGGATGTGGATCTATAGTCGGAATGAGCCTTCGACATCTGGTCTTTCAGATAAAACTCAGTAAGTGACCGAATAGTCAATATCAAGTCGGTATATTTTAACATTACCTACCGACGGAAGACAAAGAAGAGGACACTTACTTTACATGAGCGCTTGGAGGTAACATATGACCGATGCCCCGATATTAAATTTGTACTGGAAGATGTTTATGCTGAAATTGGAAAGAAGGATGCTCTTGGTTTAGCAGTCGAAAAATTTAGTCTATACAACAACACCAGCGATAACGGATTCAGACTGGTTACCAGATTCTCGCATATAGATATCCACAAGGCAATATGGATATCCCCTGATCAAAAGACTACAAACCATATAAATCATGTAGTAATCGATGGAAAGTACGTGGACGCGAAGAGCAAACATAAACTCTAATCACTACCTAATTGCAGCCATAGGTACGTCCGACATTAAGCGCAGCCAAAAACGCCAATAACCAAAGGAAGCTAGACATCGTTAGGGTACATATCTCCGAGATAGCCGATTCCTACTCCAACCAACTCTCTCCTGATTCTGTATGCCTGATCAAACGACAAGAAATCAATAATAGGTCATGAACAACCACGTTCAGACAAGCCGTGGTACGATGAGGAATGACGCGTATTGTCTAAGAAAAGGATACAGGCAATATGGATATCTCCTGATCAAAAGACTACAAACCAAATAAATCATGTAGTAATCGATGGAAGGCACGTCGACGCGGGGAGCAAATATAAACTCTAATCACTACCTAATTGCAGCCCTAGGTACGTCCGACATTAAGCACAGCCAAAAACGCCAATAACCAAAGGAAGCTAGACATCGATAGGCTACATATCTCCGAGATAGCCGATTCCTACTCCAACCAACTCTCTCATATACTGCAAAAAACCCTCTTGATTCTGAATGCCTGATCAAACGACAAGAAATCAAATTTATCACGTGGTAATCGATGGAAGGCACATTTGAAGCGTCATGGACGTACATATGATGCGAGGTATACATATAGACTCGAATCACAAGCTAATTGTAGCCAAAGTACGCCTGAGATTTAGTGGTTCTTAAAACGCTCGTAACGCAAAAGAAACTAGACATCGCACTGCTACATACCACCGAGATAGCCGATGCCTATTTCAACCAATTACTGCAATCAAACCCCCCCAAATTCTAATGTTCCCGACACACAGTATTAGCATATTGCGAATTGTACGACAACTACTGCAACGACCGTACTAGATCATGAACAACCACGTCCAGACAAGCCGTGGTACGATGAGGAATGACGCGTATTGTCTAAGAAAAGGATACAGCTAACTTCAGCTAATGGTAACGAGTGCAATTAGGGAAAGATAAGAGGATTGAAGTTGACAGACAAAATTGCCATTTTAAACGGAAACAGTGTCTGTGAATGCGAAGAGAGGTAACAAATGTAGGTAATGGAATAGGGATTCCCAACTGTAATGACTTAATTTACTTTTATACCCCATGAATAACGTATGGGATAGCTTCTCGCGTGGTTTTGAAAATGAAAAAATGAATATGACTGGAGACAGGAATAAAACCATGGATCTCACGCATGGTGTGTATATTCTACGTACATTTTTACTATCTGCCCCTTTTCTTTTACTATACCCCCCCCCCCCCCTTCACCATTTTCTTCGATTTACTTGAATAATAACAAAAAGTGAAATTAGAAAATGTCTGATTCGTATGTAGAAGCACCTCCTTAATCCGATTATCATCCCAATTTTTCTCCATTACCCTCCGTTTTATTGGGAAGCCCCTCTTTTTGGTCATAGCTGGTCTGAAAAGAAAAATGTGTATCCCGACTATTCCAGGTGATTCTTATGTAAAATGACCTCCAGATTCTGGATATCGGCCCCCAATGTTTTCCCCTTCACCCACCACTTTTTTTCCGGATGATCTCGCCTCCCAGCCCTCCTCTTTTTCTTTGATTTACTTGACCGGCCGTGGCATAGTGGTTAGAACACGCGAATACCATGCGGGAGATCGCAGGTTCAAACCTGGCTTCAGTCATCTTAAAATAAAAAAAATAATAAAAATACAGTAAGAGCTTCTCAAACAGTGACGTTCGCATTCGTCGATAAACAAGTAGGTGCCGTTAGTTGTGAATCCAAAATTAGAAAGCGTGTTAATTTACAACAACGCGAGAAGCTATCCCATACCTCATTCATGGGGTGCAAAGGGAAATTAAGGTTTTTTTTTTTTTACTTGAATGATAACATAAAGTGAAATTTATAACTGAAACTGTAGGGGTTGGGGAATGTCCCGAGAAAATCGCTGATTCTTATGTAAAATGAGCTTCTGAATCTAAATATCTGTCAACTGCTGTTTTCTTGGGACGCCCCAGCAGACTCATTTTTCCTCTTCACCCGCCGTATTTTGTGTGTTCTATGTTCTGTGCTTAAAAATAGACTCTCCAAGTGTGTGCTTCAACTTCCGCTGGATTAGCCTTTTACCCAACGCCTACAAGGTCATGTCGAGTGTGTTACGTGATATTCGAAAGCCCATCGTGTCGAACCTGTTTAAACCCTATTAGTGTAGCTATAGGTCTCGCAAATCCACCACAGACACAGCCATTTTTTACCAAGCGAGACTTTAGCCATTACGATAGTCTGTCATGGTTTACTTAAACATCCCAATAGCGTTGATCATGCGGAAGACTGGTACAATCTTTAAAAAAAAAATTCACTTTTTTCTTAGGTACGATGACATACATCATTAACTAAGGATTGCAGGATGTTACTGCGGTCTATTCAAGCATTGAGAAGCAGTAGGCAGAAGTAGGTCTTGTGCGGAGGGATAAAGTAGAACTCTGCAGTTTGAAATTCGTTTAAAAAATTATTTTCCATGTAATTTGTTGGGCGCCACGAAATAAACCCCCAATGAAATAACGCCCAAACAATGAAATGAAGTAATCCCTTAAAAAAATTAAGAAAAAACTCATTGAGAATAATTTCGTATTTTTCGGCAGTTGTTTCCTTTTATTGAAAAAAGCCCCCAAAAATAAATTTTTTGGGGGATATTTGTATTGCGGTTTCGGTTTGATCATTTACTTTATCCTATTTGATGTTTAGTTTACTTTGGGTGTCTATGCTAAAGGGTGTCCCAACAAGAACGCAATTTTTAAATCTGGCAACATTCGAAGTGTCATTGTTTGACATTTAAACAATTGTTATTGTTTGCTAGTAGAAGGTGCGAGGTTAGTAAAACTGGAGCGCTTCACGAATGAACAACGCATTCTCATTGTGAAATTGTTTTACCAAACATGAAAACATGAAAATGCTGATTTTGCCGCTAAAATCATCTTCAGTGACGAGGCCCTTTTCGATCTTGATGGCTTCGTCAATAGGCAGAATTGTCGCATTTGGGGTGAGGAAAATCGTCGAGTAATTCACGAGAAGCAAATGCATCCTCAACGTGTCACTGTGTGGTGTGGTTTTTGGGCTGGAGGAATCATTGGACCTTTTTTTTTTTTTTGAAAATGAGGCAGGTCAAGCGCAAACAATCAATGGTGTTCGGTATCGTGAAATGATAACCAGTTTTTTCTTGCCTCGAATTGAAGAAATGAATGTGGAGGGCATGTGGTTCCAACAAGACGGTGCCACATGTCATACAGCCAAAGAAACAATTCAATTGCTGCATCAGTCATTTCCCGGTCGTGTTATTTCGCGTTAAGGAGATCAAAATTGGCCGCCTAGATCGTGCGATTTAACACCATTAGATTTTTTTCTTTGGGGTTTTTTGAAGTCAATGGTTTACGCGAATGAGCCGACGACGACTCAAGCCATAAAAGAGGAAATTGGACGCTGCATTAATAAAATACCGCAGCATTTATGCGAAACGGTCATTGAAAATTTCATTAAAAGATCGCGTGCATGCCAGCAAAGCCGCGGCGGCCATCTGCACGATATATTGTTCCATATATAACCTCATTCTGTCTACTTTACGATATAATAAAGTTTCTCGATTTTTTTTTAAATATCTTTGTTTTATTTAAAATTTAAAAATTGCGCTCTTGTTGGGACACCCTTTATAACTTCCTAATCTTTTGGGGGTTCTTTCATTTTTACTTTGGGTTGTTTTTCATCATCTTTGGGATTTACTTAATTTTTATTCTACGGTGTTACTTACTTACTTACCTAAGTGGCCAATTACAATTTACGAAATGTAGTTCATAAATTTGAGGCCTGAAGTAATAAAGAATTCCACACGCTTCGGTCATCTGCGTGTGTTCTCCAGTTAGTCCTACCAGATGATGGCACGTCGCCTACCACTTGGTCCTTCCAACGGAGTTTGGGTCTCCCTGCTCTGCACCGTCCTTCAGGTTCAAACACCTTTCTCGCTGGAGCATTTACATCCATCCTGGCAACATATCCCAGCCATCGAAGTCGTTGGATTCTTGGGTGTTATTTCGAGTAATTTTGGAGATTATTTTATTGGTGATTATGTCATTTTTTGGTTTGGGGCTTATTTCAATGAGGGTTATTTCGTGGCGCCAATTTGTTGTTGTTCTCGAAAATCTTTGCATAACAGTGTAATTGCCATAATAGCCCCAACAAACTAGCAGATGGATTATCATCATCATCATCACCGTTTCGAATGCCTCAATGAAATTGATACTTGTCAACACTTTGGTTGCAATTTAAACTCAAACAAATGAATACCATGACGACGACGAATATGATGAAGATGATGATGATACTGCTGAGGCGGTTGATGATGATGTTTAAGTTGGATCTAAGTGTATTTTAATACAAAAATAATATATGATAGTGTATCATGCATGCTTGTTTGTCGCTTTTTTGTCAACGGTATATTTGTGTGAGCATTTTTTCTACGCTATACAAAATTACTTAATAAGTATCCAATTACCATATAAAGTATGTAACAACCCCCGCCTTTGTAAGAGGGGCGATGATACACCTGATGTGCATCTAAAGACGTCATTTAAATGTATGCAAGAATGATATGATATTTTAGTTCTAGTTATTTTTTCTCTCTCTCACAATAATAATTTCTTAAACATTTGATTGCGTTTGCAATGTTTTCCTTCTTCTATTATGATTTTTTTCATTTCTTTTTTTCCAGGCCTGCAAGAATCGCATAAAACCCACTGTACCTGAAGTTCACTACAAAGCGGTGTGTCGAGCTTTAGTAACCGAAACCTTAGAATTGCGAATATTTCTACAGCAAGTTTTAAATGATGGTAAGTCCATAGTAGTAGTATGAGTACGAGTACGAGGAGAAGGAGAGCAGTTGTCAGCAAATTTGTTGTTGAATTTTCTAGCATTTAAGCAAATCACCAGAGATTTGCTGCCATTGCAATGTCATGCCGGTGGCAACGGTAACCACAGTAATTTTATGCTTTGGTTTGTAAACAATTTTGTGGCATTTGTTAGAAATTATCTTTAGCTGCTCTGGCTGCTTGGCTGGTGTTGGTATCTAGTGTAAATTTATGATTGGCATTAAGAACTACCTGAGTGGAAGTTATCGAGATTGAAATTAGACTCCTAAACGAGTGCTTTGTTAATGAAGACAAGATCGAAAGATTGTATAATGATTGATGGTTTGGAAGATTTGTATGCATCTGGTATATGTCAAATTTGGGTAAAGGATAATAAATTTATACACGCTTTATTGGTCAGGCACGTCAGTGAGAGAATAATATGTAACAAAAACTTTATTTATATTATGATAGGCTTGAATTTTATATCCGAAAGGATATAATTATAAAATATTTCAATATTTATTATTTTCAGAAAATGTCCTTAATTTTTGCTAATACACTTTGCATATCATAATCTTATTAGGTAACTATTACTATGTCTACGTCATCAGCGTACGCAAGTAGCATGTAGCTTTTGTTGAATATCGTGGCAATCGTGTATACTGCAGCTTTTCTCATTATCATCTCCATAACTATGTTGTCACACGATAGGCCTCGTCCGATATAGAATGGCTAAGTAAGGTCCTTGTCAATCTTCACTGAAGACTTCATGTCAGTCAGCGTCATTCAGCAAAGGCGTATCAGCTTCGCTGGAATACAAAACCCAGCCATGGCTTCGATTAATTTCTGCCATATCGGGCTGTCGAAGGCAGATTTAAAGTCAACGAAAAGATGGTACGTGTCAATCTGTTTCTCTTGGGTCTGGTCAGTTGTTGAATTACCAGGTCTAAAACCTCACTGGAAAGGTCCGATCAGGTTGGATAACACTGACTTTAGTTTTTCACATAACACACTCGACAGGACCTTATATGCGATGGATAAAAGGCTGATTCCGCGGTAGTTGGAGCACACACTTGGATCACCCTTTACCAGCACAGGACATAATACCCTTAGATTCCAATCTTCGGGCTTGTACTCGTTAAGTCAAACATGCTCGTTATCAGCTCCTCGTAGTCTTTCAGCCGTGATATTGCTCTTTTTACCTCGGCTTGACTTGGTGGTGGGCAATCTGAGGCCTCGTCGACAAATGGCGTAAATAACTTCACGTGCACTGGCTTCTGGAATCAGTAGTTGCTGGAAGTGTTCTCTTCACATATGCGGCACACTCTGCGTATCTGTAACCAGATTTTCAACCTTGTCCTTACAGGAGAGGAGCCCATTACCGTGTCCTTTTGTTTTTTTTTTCGGTTAAATAGCTGTATCGCCTGTCTCCTTGTGCCGTTCCCTAACAGCACGGGTTACAATTGGCTGTAGCGTTGCCCTATAAGCAGCATCCTGTTTCTCTGACGCTATGAGACATTCTTCATCGTACCAGAATTCGTCTGAGCGCCGTTCTTCATATCCTATCACGGTTGTTACGGCGGTTGCCATGGAATGCGCAATATGCTGCCACTGTTTAGGGGCGTTGTGTCGTAGTAGTTAGGAGAGCTGGTCGGAGTGGGCACTAGCTATCTCTGGGGTTAGCTGCTTCGCGACGTCCAGCTTTCTTTGTGTTAGGTTACGTGCGTTTTTTGCTCTGCTGAATCTTGTGCGCACCTTGGCTGCAATCAGGTAATGATCCGAACCAATATTAGCACCACGAATCACACGCAAGTCCATAACACTACATGCATGCCTTTCATCAATTACCTCATGATCAATTTGATTTTTGGTGTTTTGATCGGGAGATAGCCAAGTTTCTTTTTGGATAATTTTTTGCTAAAATCTGGTTCTACTCACTACCATGTCCCTTCCCGCTGCGAAGTTAACCAGCATAAACCCGTTGTCTCATGTGTCGTCATGCAGACTGAAAATACCGATCGATGAACCAAGAACATCTTCCCTCCCTATTTTCGCATTAAAGCCTCCTAGAACAATTTAAATGTCGTGGCCTGGGCAGTGGCCGTATGTTCCCTCTTACACTCGTTAAATGCATATTTAACCTCATCGTCGTTAATCTTCACATCCAAATTCGTGCTTTTCGGCATGGCAGCTTTAATAGATGTCGCAATTTTTACGTCGCGAGCATCCTTGTCTTGTCCATCTCATCTTCAGTCAGTCGGATAGTGGCACTTTTTATAGAGAGTCCGGATGTTCCAAATGAATATGCTTAAATCGTGGTCCTTATTACGTTTGCGGGATTCGTCAACACTTGGGAGTTCCGGTTGTTACTTTTTGTTTCTCTTGTTTTCATAGCCAGTAAAGGATCCGAAGGCGGGTGGCTAGCCCAACCATCAGGGGTAGTCGCTTACTATACGCCGCTATTCATGATAAAATAATATCACGAACAACGTTGCCCAGGTGCCACAACGAAGAAGGTTGTGGGTCGGCTTGAGATGCAAGATTCACTTCACATCACCAACGGCACCAAATCTTATTACTTTGGACTCATTAACAAACTTCTATGGAAAACGTTCACTAGAAAAACTATTCATACACCTCAAAAATAGCCAACAACATTAGATAACATGATTAAAAAACAAAATCTCTGTCTACATCAGGCCACTGTAAAAAAAAGTTGGGGGTTCAACCAAATCATTCACATAAACTTCCTATTTTATCTGACACATTATGATTTCATAAAAACCATAATCCAACTATTAATCAAACATCTATCATTTACTTATACGCTTTTCTAATCGTGATTTGTATGTATATTTCTCTACTTTTATTTCTCTTTCTTCCTCTCTCTCTCTTCCTCATGCAGGTGCTGATAATTTACATTTAAAAGCCGAGAGCCAAACATCACAGCAGGAGTTGGCCAAATTGGGCTTTAACGACTGGGTAAGTGGACTAACAAACAAATCGTATTAAGACTATAGAAAAAAAACTATTATGTAAATCATAAATCAATCACTTCGCAGTAATCCAATAAATTTCACAAGGTAATGGCCAAAACAACTAATGAAAAGAAATTTAAATCCGATCAACTTTTTAAAGGAATAGCAGCTATCATCAACGCCATAACCACCACTAACGTCATCATTCCTTCTCACGTCATTTGGAGATGAGTGAGTGGTGGTATAATTTTTGATGTGCCTTTAATTTTCTTAATAAATTATCCGTCTTCTTCGCCTACTGAAACACCTGAAACGTGTTTCGACTGATTGCCAAATAGTTGGCACTCCTTTTGTTTTGCCTGACTGTCGGCGCACAGGCCATGGCCAATTCATTATCGAAACCGAGTCATAATAGTCGCAATCATAATACTTATGAACTATATTTGTATAACATTTAAATGTCGGCAATGTAAATTTGTTTTGTATTAGGCTCTACACGATTGCGTGTATTACTATTTTGCTGTAGTCAAAAATGTATTGTGAATTTTGGCCAACTTTTTGCGGTCAATTTTAAATTGCTGGAAAATTAAGGTGCTTTGTTGGTTGCTTGTTGGGTTTGTTTAATGGCACACACGTGTAGAAACCAGTGTTGGTGGGGGCGGTAGTAGATATTAAATGATTTATTGGTGTAATATAAACAATAATGACCTAAAATATGCGAATAAATATTTTTGTAAAGGACGATAGAGTTCTGTGATGCATTTTAATATCAACCTATCTGTAAGGAGGTAATTTAAACAAAAGATAAATAAATAAAATTAGGAAATAACGTCGGATATAGCAAATTTTAAAGAAAAAGTACTGTCGATATTCCTATTATTAAGAACCAGAAAAAGAAATTTTGCACTTACATATATTCCACAGTACACTGTGGTAGTCGAAAATAAGACAAGACCCGACTCGACGGTTTTACCCCCTAATTCGGACCTGTGGTATCGAACTGCATCATTAGTTTTTTGAGTTACAATAACGGTTTAATACAAAATTTTTTTAATTTTTTTTTTAATTGCCTTGTCTTTGAAAATTTTTGCCGAAATTTATCACAGTGTTATTATTAACCTTCAGCAGTCGGAAAATTCAGTCTACACAACTACATCTCCGACAACGGATTCAGACTGGTAAGTTTCGCGTCGGCAAGAAACATGGTTGTGAGTGGAACCAGATTCCCGCATAAAGATATCCATAAGGCATCCTGGATATCTCCCCATCAAAATACAAGAAATCAGATTGATCACGTGGTAATGCGCGTGTGATGTGCGGTGCAAATATCGACTCGGATCACCACCTAGTTGCAGCCAAGGTACGCACACGATTAAGTAGTGCTAAAAACACTCGTAATCAAACGCAAAGGAAGCTAGACATCACAAAGCTGCATGCCACTGAGATAGCCAATGCCTACTCCAACCAACTCTCTCAATTACTCCATACAAATCCCCCTAGTTCTGATGTTCCCGACATGCAGTGGCAGCATATTGCAAATTGTATGACCACTGCCTCAACAACCGTACTGGGTAATGAAAAACCACGCTCAGACAAGCCCTGGTACGATGATGAATGTCGCGAAATGTCTGAGAAAATGGATACTGCATACAAGGCAAAACTGCAGCCAATGGCGACGCGTGCGGTGACGGAGTGTTATAAAGAGAAAAGGCGGGCGATGAAACGCCTGTTCAGACGGAAAAAGCGTCTGTTGAAGAAAAGAGAGAGCTAGGATATCGAAAACTACAGGGAGAGAGGTGAGGCCCGAAAGTTCTACCAAAAGGTAAAAAGTAAAGGTTTTGGAAGAGGGATCCCCACCTGTAAGGACAGAGACGGAAATCTGGTCACGGGCACTCAGAGTGTGCTGCAAATATGGAGGGAACACTTTCAATCTCTTCTCGTTCCCGAAGGCAGCATAAGTGACGAAATCGCACCAATCATCGACGATGGAGTAGACTGTCCACCACCGAGCCAAAACAAGATCAGCACGACAATTGCGCGGCTTAAAAATAATAAAGCTGCGAGAGCCGATGGACTGCCGGCAGAGCTTTTTAAAGCCTTCGGCGAAGACCTGGTAACATGCATGCACCAGCTCATAAACACGATTTGGCTCAGGGAGTGCATGCCCGATGATTGGAATCTGAGTGTCCTATGTCCCGTGCTTAAGAAAGGCGATCCTAGTGTGTGTACCAACCATCGCGGGACTAGCCTTTTACCCATCGCATACAAGGTCCTGTCTAGTGTGTTATGTGAATGACTAAAGCCCCTTCTGGCGAACCTGATTGGACCTTATCAGTGTGGCTTTAGACCTGGTAAATCCACCACCGACCTGATATTTACGCTACGACAAATCCTGGAGAAGACCCAAGAAATGCAGATCGATACCTACCATCTGTTCATTGATTACAAAGCTGCATTTGACAGTCCGATACGACAGAAATTGTTGGATGCTATGGCTGAGTTTGGTATCCCCGCAAAACTAATTCAACTCTGCGGGATGACACTGACTGACACGAAGTCTTCAGTGAAAATTGGCAAAAATCTGTCAGAGCCATTTTCTACCAAGCGAGGCTTTAGACAAGGCGATAGTCTGTCCTGCGATCTCTTTAACATCGTATTGGAGATGATCATGCGGAAAGCAGCAGTAAACAGGAATGGCACCATATTTAACAAAAGCCACATGTTGCTCGCGTATGCTGATGACATATATATTATTGGACGTGGATTGCGAGATGGTACTGCGGCTTTTTCGAGCATTGAAAAGCAATCGGCTGAAGTGGGTCTGGTGATAAACGAGGACAAAACCAAGTTATTTGTTTCAACGAACAAAGAGTCCACTCGTCTGGGACGCTGCGTGAACGTTGACAACTATAACTTTGAAGTGGTTGATGATTTTGTCTACCTTGGCTCCGCCATAAACAAAAATAATAATGTCAGCCTCGAAATCAAAAGACAAGTATTGATCGCAAGCCGCTGCTACTATGCGCTAAGCAAGCGATTTAACGACAAAGCGCTCTCTCGTAGAACAAAGATCCAGACTCTGATCCTACCTGTCTTGCTCTACAGCGCAGAATCCTGGGTAATGGCACAAGCGGATCAATCTATTCTGGGAGTCTTCGAGAGAAAAATACTCCGCAAAATATTTGGACCCATCATCGTGAACGGCGAGCACCGTCGTCGAATGAATCATGAGCTGTATGAGCTGTACAACGACATCGACGTGGTCAAGCGCGTTCAAATTGATAAACGCTCCGGCTCGAGAAGTGTTCGGCAATAAAATCGATGGGCGGCGCAGGAGGGGGCGACCAAAACTCCGATGGATGGACCAGGTGACGGAACTGTTAAGTAAGCTTGGTATGACGAACTATCTACGGAGTGTAAAAGACCGAAGCGCTTGGAATGCTTTTCTGCGTGCGGCTACTGATAGATGAACTTCTGTTGTTGCTGCCAGTAAAGAAGAAGAAGAAGTTTTTATTAATTGACCTTTATAATTAAAGCAAATTTTTTTTAACAAACTTGAGTTTTTTTGATTTTTAGATAACCAAACGTATACATAATATGTTTTTGGAAAATAGTTTATATGGGCAATTCCATTGGGACGGGTGTGACCATGTTACTCACATTATTGGTTATAATTTATAAATTAAATATTTTTTATCAAAAAAAAAACCTGTGATTACCAAGAATGATAAGTTTAAAAACAGGTTGACACTGAAAGAACTTGATTTCTGCTCAGAATGTCCATTAGAAGACAACGACGGGTGTGACCTTAGAAATTTGAAATTTTACTATATTATGACTTTCAGGTTAAATTCTGTAAAATTTTCCGTAGTTAGTTCACAATAATTGTAATGTACATAATTGTTTATATTATTTTTGATTGTGTTAAGTATTTACGGATCTCAAAAAACTGCTTTTTCGTTAAAAAAAACTGTTTGGACGGGTGTGACACCATTTAACAACTGGTGTGACCTAGTAAAATAAACTGTAAAAGTATAAAGAAATTAAAATTTTTATAAATGGTAAGACGGGTGTGACACAAAAGGAGAAAATAACAAACAAGAAGAAAATAACAAAACATAAATTTATTCGTTATCTGTACTATCGTAAACATTAGAAAGGAACGGTTCCCAAAAGTTTTATGAGTAAACAAAAAAAAATTCCAAAGTCGAGGGCAAATAATAAAGAATAAAAATAAAGAATAAAAATAATTTTTTCTTCCCCCAATTTTATCGTTTTTGTTATCGTTGCTGATTTGTTTGTGGCTTAATCGCAACATACTACAAGATATCGTTTTATAGGTATCGACTATATATCTACTATATATGTTCTATAGATGTCGCTGACGTATGGCATAATTTTCCAATGAAGGTCTCATATAATGCATTTTCTACCTCTAAAATTCAAAAATATTTTTTTCTAAGATTAAGGTCCTTTTTAAACCACGAACATTTTGCTTTGGATGTGTAGTTGCAGTTTTATTCAAAAACAAAAAAGTTACGTATGACAAGATGTATTTACAGCATTAACATAAATATTTTTCCATGTTGTGTGCATTGTTATAGCAGCGACATCTATAGGACAAATGTAGTACTTGTCGAGATCTTTACAACGATATATAAAAGCAGCGATAAAAACCGATTTTGACTGTTTTTTGGGGAGTGGGGAAGAAACAAAATTATTTTTGACGTTATCTCGAGGTTATCTTTGATATTTCCCACGACTTTGGGAATTTTTTTCGTGACCCGGTCTAGTATACATAATCATTAGAGTGGGTCAATTTTTTTTTCTAGACCAAGTGATAATCAAAATATTTCTACAACCCCTACAATTAAGGTGATTTTCATAAAACTTTTTTATTTTAATATTCTTTTTTTAAATTAGCTTCAACCGCTCCCACGGTGGCTCCTAGAGGAGTAAAATGTATGAACGACCACCAATATTTTTGCAACGCCAACAGTTTCTCAAAACATATGTACTCTCTATTTTTAACCCTTAAGGTGGTTTCTATACCATTTTTTTATTTTTATAATTTTTTTAAATTAGCTTCAGAATCTGCCATTGCGCCTCCTTGAAGATAAAGTGTATGACCGACCGCCACTAGTATTTTCCCTCTAGCATTTTTGTCCAACATATTAAAACCCTAAGGAGGCTCTCATACAAAAAGCACTTTTGTATGGGTTGGTTTACCTTTAAAAAAATTCATGTCAATCATATTTAAGAAACCCAAACATTGTAGGCAGTCTTCATATTTTACCCAGGAACGGGTGTGACCAAGCGTTTCCTGTGACTAAATACTCAAATATTTAAATAATTGTTCTCAAAATTTCACTATATTATGAATTGCATTTACATTGTTATTGTTGGAAAGTATTAATGTTTCATCATGTAAAGTAACAATTTTATTCAACTGGGGTGACGGGTGTGACACAAAATATGTATAGTTTTATTTACTCATAAAAATTTTAATATTAAACAAACAAAGCCCAAACCTTATGAGAATGCAAAGTTTTGTCTTTCCGGAGTTAACAGTTTTTACTTATCACTATAAATGGAATATTAGGAAATGTTAATGTAAGGCTTAGCGTATAAAGATGGAGATGAGAGTGTTCGTTATATGCTCATTTCAAACTTTTGCCAAATTGATAAAAATTAAAAAAAAAATATTTTTTCTATTTGTCCATAATTGTCGTTTCATTGTACATATTAATTGATGGATTTTTATTTAAAATATTGAATTATATTTTTTCCTCTATAGAGCCTTTTTACATGGAATTGTCCGTATTTTAATTTGATTTATATTTGATGTCCCATCGAAACAAAAAGTATACTTCTATTTAAGTTTTGCCAATTGACTCCGAAGTCAATTTCGACACCCTCATATTTATCATTTTTTCTCATGGGATGGTAAAAAATATTAAATTTATTTTTCTTGTTCTATTTTCAAAAAAAAAGCTCCCAACTGCCCATACTTTATAAAGAGATTTTGATCTAAGCCTTCCGATTTTTTTCTTGCAATCGTAACCGAATTTATTTTTATCATAAGTGTTTTACTTTTGCCCAGTATTACGCCATGATATGTAGAAGAAGAAAGACCTTGCTCCCTTAATGCTCAATTTCAAAAAGCTCTACGAAAAGTAGAGATTATGGACACACATGTTCAACATTCCTGATTTTATCAATTCGAACTGAAATTGCTGTCACTTAGCATCAAATTCATGCCACCAACTTGGCGGTGGTGGTGAAATGTGCACATCTGCGCCTCCATCCATCCGTCCGTCCGTTCGTTTGTTCGGCTGCCTAACATGACTCTCATGCGTGTGAACATAAAATACAAAATCCCACAGATATTTGTCTTCAATCTTGTGCTTGGCAGCATTATCGCTTCATGAAAGAAAATGTAAAAAAGAAAATATAAATAAAATTTTAACGATTGCGTAAAATGCATAAAATACAGAATTAAAATGCGAGTATTATTTGTCATGTGCGGCAAAGCGACAACGACAATTTGGTTGCGCTTTTTATAAATTTTTTTTGGGAGTTGCTCTAATGCGCACATATTTCGTAAAATGTGTCATTGTGCACAGAAGAGCATGTTTTGAGATTTGTGTGTATGGCAAGCAATTTAAAAAAGGTTGGTTGTTTTTTTGACTGCTTGTCAGAAAAACGAAAAACTGACTTATGGACCAACCAACGAACCAACCAAGTCGAACCGTCAGCTTTTCAAGCACCCAACAATAGATGATAGAGCTGATGGACGAAACTACTCTATACTGCTATCTCTTATAGGCTGCCGAGATGTGATGGCTTTTGTGACAGGTTTTAAGTTTTCGAAATGCATTTTTGGTGGCAGCAAGGCATATGTACGTAGGTAGGCTGGGAGCGAGCGTTGATGCCGTGCCGCCGCTGCTGCTGCGCTTTGTTGCATTTTACATAATTTGCATAAATTATTAGAAAAACATAACAAAAATGAAATTGGTTTACATGCGAGTATAACAGATATCTTTTATTTTTGTGTGTTTGATTCGCGTTACACAATTGCCAAAGTAACAAAACACTCAACCGGTTATTATCGTGTATGATGGCAAGTAACCAGCTGACTGGCGGACGAATCTCAAAAACAAAATAAAACCTTTCTTTAATTTGTTTATTGCTGTTGTCATATCAAAAGTAGGCCGCTGCCAACTGCATCTTGGGTCCAACCATGCGACACAATGTAATTGCAATTTCTATTCAATTTCCAGCTGATAACTTTTAAAGTGTCGTTAAAATAAGAAATTAAGTTTGTCTATCACAAATCGTTCGATATTATCTATCAGTCACTAAGTCGATCGCCCGATCGTTCGCCTTCCCACCACTCTGCATATCCTTTATGTTGATGTGTTTACATGCATTTGTAATTAAATGATTAGAAATCACTTAATTTGTTTTTGTCTCAGCTACAGCTGCTGCTGGTGCTGGTGGTGATGATGGCGATAAAAATGTGCAAAAGCTAAGATCATTTGCGAGAAGTTGTTCAAAGTTGGTCGGTGGGTCGGTCGCTTGGCTGAGATGTTGGTGGTTGCTCACTGACACTATGTGGTTGGTTTGTTTGGTGTCTCAGCAAAGTGAAAAGTGAAATTTGTTTTTAATGTATAACATTTCCATTTAATTTCACTGAAAGTACCTCAATTCACTCACTCACCAGCCAGCCAGCCAACCTGCGCCACTTGGTATTTGCCGCAAAATTGGAGTAGGCAGAGACAGAGTTAGTGGCAACATGGAACACAATTGGATTTATATATTTAGTGTGCAATAAATGTTCATTGTATTTAAATGTGTGTTTGCAGATAGTAAACTAAGAGGGTTTTATGATAGCTACAAACTGTTATATATATTGTTCGTCAATATAATGTTATACCTTTATTAAATCAATCACGTAGTCAAGTGCATTATTTAAAACCGTTAGTATCGTATGTAGGGAAATCTTTAGAACATTTAATTTTTCTACAAAAATGTTAATTTCAAAATGTTACTCAGAATGTATTAAGAAAAGAAATCGACATCTCCAACTTTTACTTATAATTTTGTCTCTTTTCAAATCACTGTGTGAGTAGGGACCTAAAATAGACCGTACAAGTGAAAGATATCGATTTTTTGTCTTAGAGCATGCCTAGTCAAATTTTTTAAGCTTAATTTTTTTAGAAAATTTTAATGATCTAATGTTTCCTTTTAAGTTCCTTTTCTGAGTTTGCTCGTAAAAAAGACGAAAAGAACACTAATGGAGTCAAGATAGAGAGTTTAAATTTTCCACCCAAAAAATCCTCGTTAATTGTTTTAAAGACGTCTGCTATTGGAAATTCCCTGAAACAATAAGATACATATTAATCTATTAAAGTAAAACAAAAAAAAGATAGCAGCAGTGTTTAAAAACATTGTGATAGTTTTTGACAAAAAATTTTCGAAGACAAGGCCGTCCTCTTCGGCCGTTTTTCCCAATTCAAACACGAGGAATCGAACTGCATCATTAGTTAATAGAGTTACAGTGACGGTTTTATACTAATTTTTTCTTAATTTGAGTTTTGTTTTAAGGGGTTAAATATATTCTCGACATGCTATAGTTGGGTTTCCATATAAGTTTGGCTTTTTTAAAAGAACTTTGTCGAAGACTGCATACACGAAAACACGACAATAGTCGATTTAAAATCGATGTAAGCTTCTAAACCCCTACCCCTGTGAAAAAATAGTTTTCAGTTTTTTTAACTATCATGAGCACTTTATACAAAGGAAGGAACATTCTCCCATGTTAAAAACGGGACAAAAACACTAATCAACATGTATTTTAGGTGTACCAAAAAAGTACTAAGACCTGTATATGAAGGCTAATAATTAGGGCAAGGAATCTTATGCAAATGCATATTTTTTCTGGACATCATAAAATAGAAACGGTTAAGTTATTTTAACGAATCATGTAATTGCCATTAAAATGGCATTCATTCTTTTTTTGCATATTTTACGATAAATAAGTTTTTTTGCATATTTATGCTCATATTTTAGTAAATTTTACAATAAATGCATGTATTTGCTGCATAATTTTACTTTTTAAAAACGCCATTGCGAGTACAGATTTTAAATGAAAGATGTCCTGGTATTTCGCTTCCTCCAGAGCTAAATATAGCAAGATTGGGAGCTTGACTTAATGCCAAAAATTTCGAAAAGTTTGGAGAAGCTGTGAAAGAGCACCACGTATTTTAAGAGTTTGAGTGCATATTTATGAATTTGAAATGCTTACTATATGCGCATATTTTCGATTTTTTAGTGCAAAAAATGCCTTGCTCTACCTATAAGAAATAAGTTCAAGAACTTAAGCTTCGTAACTGTCTATTGCGTTTTAGCTTCTCTGAATGGACTGTAGATCGTTTGGCTGAAGGGTCTTGAAAAGTGTGCGCCAAATATGCGTCAATATTAAATGCATATAAACAACAAAAAACGCACGTCATCCTACCTGTCAGGCTACAGCTCTACAGTTCAAAATCCTCGGAACAATATATTCGGGAATTTATTTTGCGAACACAAATTTCAATCTATTTCATCATCGTAAACGGCGAGTACCGTCGTCGAATAATCCATTAGCAGTATGAGCTCTTTTGGAACCGATCGTGGCATGATGGTTAGAACACGCGAATACCATGCGGGAGATCTCAGGTGCTCCAGTCATCTGAATAATTTAAATTTTTCTTTCATTGCCGGCCCCCTCAATGTTGTCCTCAGCAACTTCGCAGTATAAGTGTCGAGTCAATCAGCATGTCTAGTAAAAGCTTCTCATACAGTGTTGTTCGCATTCGTCTATAAACAAGTAGGAGCCGTTAGCTGTGAATCTAAAATAGAAAACGTGTTAATTCACAACAACGCGAGAAGCTATCCCATACCTTATTCATGGGCTGTTAAAATAAATTAAGATGAAGAAGAAGTAGGAGCTATATAACCACATCCAGGTGAAAGACCTGATATATAAGCTTAGAGTGACGAACTATCAACGGAGCGTAAAAGACCGAAGCCCTTGGAATTCTTTATTACGTGCGATTTCAGATGAATGAATTGCTATTGCTACTGCCAAATAAAAAAAAAGTAATCGAACTCTGTCGTTGTATGATGAACTTAGACATGTTCATTACTAAGAACACAATCAACAATTCTGCCAAATACAATCAACACTCAAATCAATTGACATTCCAGACAACATGCAGCGAAAAAATATTCATCGCCTCAAGAGTTATGCAATATTACGTGATGTAAAGCGAAACGCCAAATTTGCAATGAAACCTTAAAGGCTACAACCTAAGAGAGATACCATCCAACACACACACACATACACACAATGTAAGAAATAATGTTTTGTGCACGCAAAATATGACAAAAAGGGCCAATACAAAACGCTAAAGCAACACTAACAACAACAACAGCAACGGATGAACGATCCAATGAACCACAGGGCAGACGGACACCATAATGTTATACAGCAGCAATCAGGAAACCATATAAAGATTTCTAACGATCTGAAATAAAATGCAAATTTTAAACATTTTGCAACAAAAGGTCCGCGCCTGTATGACCAAATTGTTTTGTTGGTTGAAACATCCAAAAGGCAGGATATGATGTAATCCAACCAAAGTGGCTGATGGTGGTGATGGTGCCCCAAACCGCGTCTAAGCCCATTGTTGTTTCTAGCGTTGCGATGATTTTGGGCGAGATGATGAGCGGAGTTTCGTTGTTAGTTGGTCGGTCGGTCGGTCGGTCGGTAGTCGTGTTTAGTGAAACAGAAAAAGTTTCTAAAACCCCCCAAAACAAACAAAAATGTGTTAAATGTGGCATAAAACAATGTATTAACAACTACCTCACATGTGTTCTGTAGTACATATATGTACATGAGCAGCATGTGCATGTGGTGTGGTGTTGCTGTCTGTCTGTATGTTTGTACTGTACGGCGGTTAAGTGTAATTGTTTGCAGCCATTTAATGTCAATTGTTTTGCGATCGTTTTAATCGAGGAAAAACGCCAAGACAAACTTTCCAATAATGTCCAATTTTTGCACGTTAATAAATGCAATAAAAACTCGTACGAATAAAAATTCGCCGTTTGTAGTTACAAACAGCTTCCGTATGGGGAAGAAAATGGCCATGATGCGATGATGGAACCGTAGCGCAGCGTCGTCACAGCCCCTAAATGTATTGGCCAGTGGAGATGGTACACATAACATAATGGAATATTATGTCAGTTGTTATAAAACGGCTATAATAAAAAATTTGAGCAAAATCGGACAACTTTAAACCGTGCCCTAAAGAGATCAAAGGTCAAATCTATATATATGAAAATGAGTTTGTATATTTTATTTGCTTTTTTTAGTATCGTATAGACTCAAAAACGGATTGACCAATCTTTTTGACATCTTCACAGACTGAGATGTAGTAGGGTACTTAGGGTACTATATCAAGTGGGCGTGGCCTTGCCCATTGGACCCTAATTTTTAAACTGCAATATCTGAAGGACTTGATTTTCAATCGCTTTCCATTTGTGTGGATGCATTTGGCAGCAAATGTCGTGATCTATCAAAAAATGGGCGGGATCGGATCAGTGGGCGTGGTATAAAACTTGAAACTTTAAACGGCTGTATCTCATGAACTATAAGAGAGATAAAGATGATATTTGATATGTGGTGTTGTTAATACAGTATGAATTATAGCCAGGGTAGAAGTGGGCTGTGCCACGCCCTATTTAAAAGAAACCGTTACAACTGCCATAATAATAATTTGATCGTCCTGAAAATTTCACGGTGTCCATCTGCTCTGTGGTTCATCGGTTCGTTGATTGGTTGCTTTTGTTGTTGTTGTAACAGCTTGGACTATTCAAAATTTACAAGTTTTTAATTCGGAGGTTCTTTGCAAATGTCCAGGCCTAAAAATTGCGCTACTTCCACTGGATTGGCCCATAAATCTAATGGGCTAAGTGGAGTAGGGTGGGCTGGGCAAAGGAAAATGTGGCGGGTATGGTGGGGACCCTGACCACACGCTGGGCATGCATTGGGGATGGCACGGTCTATTCGGGACCAGTAGGCATTGATCCTGTTGCTCCATTCCGATCTTAGTTGTGCCAAGGCCACTCTTGTTTTCCATAGCAGGCTTACCTCTGTGTCGGCTATAGGGGGTGGCCGACCTTTAAGAACGAAATTCATGCGGTAACCTGAAACTGTAGAATTGATGGCGTCTCTATGAATGTCGTTCAAGGCTGCTGCATACGAGGTGCGATCAAAGGGATCCTGCACATTGTTGTGTATGTTACCCTCGTAAAGTCGAAGGGGGAAAAATCCAACTGTGTGATTTTAAAGTTGGGATGACTTCTCCGATGACATTCCAGGAGCAACTGTTTGGTCAACATGACATTATGTTTTTCGTTTCCTTTGTTTCCTCATGTAGTAGGTGTTCTAAGGTTATCTGCATGCAACCCTTTATAGTTCTCAGGACGGGCGGCATCTTTGTCCAAGGCCTTGTTCCTACTTTGCTTATGCGTAATTGCAGTGGCGTGAGCAAAAGAGGTAAACAGGGTGTCAAAGGTGACCCCCAAAATTTGTGGGTGGTTCACAGTCGGTATTTGGACGCCATCGACTACGGCACCTAAATTTATGTTTACCTCCTCTGTTCATCTGGTGAATAGAGTTGCTGGCGATCGGTGAAAGTTTCAGGTTGCGTCCAGTGAAGAAATTGTCTAATACTCTGAGATATCCATTCACACCTCATAATAGTACAGTCGTCCGCGTATGATATCACATCTACACCTTGTGGAGGTGTGAAGAGTTTAGAGAGGTAGAAGTTAAACAAAAGGGGGGATAGAACGCCGCCCTGTGGTACTCCTTTTTTAAATCTACGGGGCTTTGAGCACTTGTCTCTAAACTCCACGAATGACCTACAACCACTTAGATAGCTCGCACTGCATTTCTTCAAATTATTGGGCATTGGTAATATAGAAAAGACATTACCAGGTTATTTGGAGCCATATTGACAAAAAGGGCCGGAGCGCTGCCAATACATGTCAATAAATAATTATTACATATTTGCTAGGAAAAAAAAATACAATTCCTTAATCGAAAATTAGTAAAAACATTGGATTTACTAAGAGCCTGACCTTTGTTTACATTGGGGCACGGGAAGTAGTTGTCCGATCTTACTAAAATTTCCGTCATGTATTTTTTACATCAATTGGCACAATATTCCAGTCGGGCATTTTTAAATTTCCGCAAAAAAAATCGTCCATACAGTTAGTATCTTGTGTCGGAATGCGGTTGAAGGCCCGCTTCCCGGCCTTCGTGAAAAGGCCTTCTCTATTGTATTATCACTATCATCTTTCAGAGAGCCTTATATGTAACTCTTATTAGAAGCGAATGTATGTGTATCGAATCTGCAACCAAGCATGCTTGAGTATACCTTCTAGAACAGTGGTAGGCAAAAGCGAAAGCACGCACACAACAATCAGATGTGCGTGTGTGCGGTCGCACAAGAAGTGCTCTTCTAACATTTGTGCTCATACTCTTCCAACAATCGTTAAACATTGTTCCTCTGTCAGTACTTGTGCCTGTTTTTGTGTTGAATGCGAAACAAGCGTATGTGGTGTTGCTTTGATAACACACAAACAAAACTTATGAGTACGTGGGAATTACCGATCGTTTCTGTGTGAAAAAAAACGACTTTTGACGGCCTCGCGAGGCATTGAGATGCCTGTCACTATTCTAGAATAAGTCTGGGATCCCAAAATTGTGTTATTTACACCTGTATTTCGCAAGGCCTGGGCAATTCTTCCACTGTGCTATTAACTCAATATTTTCACACTTTTTATCATATCCAACATAAAAGTACTTTTTACCATCTCCATTGGCAAACGACGTATTACAATGGGATTTGAAAAACTCTGCCACACTCTCTCACCTCGTGTCGTTTAAGGCATTGTAAGATCGACTCGGTGCAATACGCGCAGCAATTGTATGACACACATAAATAATAAAATTGGTTAAAAACAACAGCAACAACAACAAAACAAACAGGCAGCAAACAACTCTTAACTCAACTTAACTCACCTTAGCCACCAACAACAACTTACAACAAACAGTTGCAAACACAATTGCCGTTAAATCTTTTGCAACATAGCACAACAACAACAAAAACAAGCGTTAAACGCATCAACAAACACCGGTTGGTTGGCATGGCCTATACATACATAAGATGGCCTAGCTGAGTAATAGCGCGATATGTCCGACTAGCTCGCTGGCTGACTGACTGCGCTGTTCGTTTTGATTGTTGTTACATGGCAACGCCTTTAAGTTCAGCTTTTCAACAGCATTTTAATTTCAAAATGCAAAAAAAATAAAAAAAGAGTAGCGGCAAACGGCAAAAATAACGAAACGAAACAAAACAATCGGTGGCAACAAACCAGAACTGATTTGCAACAAACTATTTGCTGCCGCTTATTGGTATCAACATGATCGTACAATGATAATGATGATTATGATCATCATCATCATCACTGCCAATCGTCGTATGATGGTGATGATAATAATAATCGCAATTGGCTTCTTCATGATGTGTTTGCTCGCTGACGATGTATATCCGCTTGTAAATTGAATTTTTATTAGTTATGGTTAAAAAGTAATAGAATATTAAGCAATTGTAACAGGTTCCATTTATACATGTGTTTATATACATATCTAGTATATGTTTGTTATATGTTATGAGCAAACATACAGAGTAATTGTAAGTGAAAGGATTTCAAGTTGAGATTCCTGCAACCTAAACATTTGTAATAAAACTGGCGGCTTATAATAGTGAATGTAGTTTAAAATGAAAAATGCATTTGTTACAGCTGTTTAGTTTGTCATTCGGTTTGTGGCAGAGTTTATATAACGATTTTTATTTGATGATGCTACGAACGGTATGGCGCGCGTAGGTGCTGGTCCTAAGTTACAGCTATTTTTCAATAAATATGCGTCTACGGCCATGTTAACATTCAGCTGTCCTTCAATTTAACTGCTGCCTACGAAAGGGAAAAAACTTTACTGGATGGACCAAAAGTCTTTTTACTTTTCAAATAATGATAAGAAATAAACCAGAAAAGTGAGATACGAACTGTATATTTATTATGAAAGTACAGAAATTGGGATTAAATTGCTTATAAATTACATTATACATAGGAATACGGCCATTGATCATTCCGAACTTGCTGCAACCTCAAGCAGAAGATTTCAATGACGGCTTGTTGCTGAAAATCCCTAAAGATAAAAAGTCCATTGGGGAGAGTTGGGGATGAAACGATCTGAAGATGTCGTGTATACATTTAAGATGCTAGACTGTTTTCGAATAGAAAAGTTTTGTTAACAGTTTCTTTCGCATGCTCTACGTCTTGGACATCCCTAGTAGTTCGACATCCCCTGTCTCATCCAATTTCTGCCCCCTTTTTCTAAATATTCGTTACGCTATAGTAAAAGTACTCTCGTACGATAAACACTCGTTGTGTTTCGCTTAACATGAGCCGCTCTTGAATTTCGTTACCACTTTAGCACTCTCCGCCATGGTTGCTCGACGTAGTTGCCGATTCAAATATAAACGGACTTTTGGTCAACCTCGTTAAGTGATTAAAGTGATATTGATATTGATATTGATATTGATATTGATATTGATATTGATATTGATATTGATATTGATATTGATATTGATATTGATATTGATATTGATATTGATATTGATATTGATATTGATATTGATATTGATATTGATATTGATATTGATATTGATATTGATATTGATATTGATATTGATATTGATATTGATATTGATATTGATATTGATATTGATATTGATATTGATATTGATATTGATATTGATATTGATATTGATATTGATATTGATATTGATATTGATATTGATATTGATATTGATATTGATATTGATATTGATATTGATATTGATATTGATATTGATATTGATATTGATATTGATATTGATATTGATATTGATATTGATATTGATATTGATATTGATATTGATATTGATATTGATATTGATATTGATATTGATATTGATATTGATATTGATATTGATATTGATATTGATATTGATATTGATATTGATATTGATATTGATATTGATATTGATATTGATATTGATATTGATATTGATATTGATATTGATATTGATATTGATATTGATATTGATATTGATATTGATATTGATATTGATATTGATATTGATATTGATATTGATATTGATATTGATATTGATATTGATATTGATATTGATATTGATATTGATATTGATATTGATATTGATATTGATATTGATATTGATATTGATATTGATATTGATATTGATATTGATATTGATATTGATATTGATATTGATATTGATATTGATATTGATATTGATATTGATATTGATATTGATATTGATATTGATATTGATATTGATATTGATATTGATATTGATATTGATATTGATATTGATATTGATATTGATATTGATATTGATATTGATATTGATATTGATATTGATATTGATATTGATATTGATATTGATATTGATATTGATATTGATATTGATATTGATATTGATATTGATATTGATATTGATATTGATATTGATATTGATATTGATATTGATATTGATATTGCTTTAATCCGATGTCCTGAAAGATGTTGAAACGAAATTTGATATCTTACATAGTTTTAACCCCCCGGCCTCGCGATGCTATAAGCTGCCTGGCATTGTTTTTAAAACATTTTAAATTCGGACAGTTTTTGCAGAGTATTCAATCATAAATATCTATCATAATTTTTGGTTCTTAACAAATTCTATGATTTTCCACAAATTTCTGATATTTTTTAAAACATTTAAATAAAAATTCAAATTAATATTGTCAAGGTACTATGGGACATTTTTTAAATCTGTGACCTGAACCCAAAACTAAATAACTTGTTGTACTAATATCGTGAATTTTCTTCTACATCCCGATTGAAATTATTTTAATGTGAAAATTTAGTCCCCATATAAGAGAGAGAGAGAGAGAGCAATGATGTTGGTAAATATTTTTTTTAAAAATTATTGAAAAAATCTTATTTTTTATAAATTGATACTATGCTTACAAAAAATTTTAATACTATGTATATATGTGTTCCATGATATTTTCTAACAAAAATTAATAAAAATGTCATTGGAAATACAATTTTAAATTTTATAAGAAAAAAATAAATATATCGTCGGTTTGTTGGAAAAAAGGTTCAAGTCCACTTTTTTGTGAAATGGACTTAATGATGCAAAAATGTCTCAAAGGTCATAGTCTATGTCCTGTAAAAAAATCCCATGTCTATTTAAAATAGTTTTGTAAAAAAAATAGTGAATTACTTACAGAATAAAACTATTATAATTTTTTCCTTAAATAATTAATTTAAAATTTAAGTTTAAGTTTAATTTGAGTTTATCATTTGAAATGATTAACCGCGAGAGGTAGCCCATGGGCCAAATGAGCGAGAGAGCCACACATGTTTTATCACACACATTAAATGAAAACTAAGAAATGCATTCAGTCTCGCTTGAGCATTCGTCTGACGCGGTTGTGTCGACTTCCCTACAGTAAGAGAGGAAAGAGAGCAACTCACTAACACAAACTCATATTGTGGTTGTATTGAGCTGCCGTTCACTGATTTGAAACATAGATACTCTATTTTTTTGGATTTATTATCAGGCAGCATAAGAGCACTTTTATAATTAACAAACAAGAAAAAAAAGTCACAAAATGTATAAAGTCTTTTTGATTTACAGTACATTGCATTAAAATTGTATGTAAAATTAATTTATATTACTAATTTCCCCAGATACTTTATTTCACTTATATATTACCATAATCATCATTAACATTTACACTTAACAAATCAATACCTGGTTATTTCCCTAAAAAGTCTTCACATAGTTTTGATTATCTGCTAGACCAAGTAACAAAATGCAGTTAACTTAAATTTACAACAGTAGCTGCAAATAGTGCTGCTGCCTTGAAATAAAAAAAAAACAGCAACAAGCGAGCAGTAGAAAAACCATATCGGACCACTTGAAAACTGTTCCCACAGTACTTCTTTCTAACTATTCCCCGTCACGTATGTCGATTGATCAATTGGTTGCCCCCCACTCCCCTCTCTGTTTATATAGTACAATTTGACAATTACGCGAATGCGTGTGAATTGTGTCTGACAAAGTGTTTCTATTTTTTTTTGTTTTCATTGTCCATTGTCCACAATCAAATAACTGTAATAATAATAATAATGTTACTAACAATAATGATGAACAATGAATAAGTGCAAAACTACTCGTTGATAACTGATAACTGATTGATTTAAGTACGTAATTTGCCGTTTTGCGTTTTTTTTTTTGTTTCTCTCCCAGCGTCATATAACAATTGACCAGCAATTGTTCGAAATAATCTTAATTAGTAATACGTTATCGTTGTAAACATTTTGCAATATGTCTAAAGTTGCAAAAATAGTAGTTAAGAATATAGTTAGTTGAAGTGTATACAAGTGTATTTTGTTGGTAGACTGCTAAAAATTTGTTATTTATTACATGATTTTGATAAGGGTCTGACTCTTTTTAGTAAAATTTAAAAATTCAATGGTAACGGTTATTGTACGTAAAACGATCTTCAGGTATCGTAAATGTAAAATTAGGTAGATCGTACACATGTTATCCCAGTTATCTAAAATAAATACATTTGGAACTGTGCATTTAAGGAAAGGCGAAAATTTCACTTGTGAAGTTCCTTACTATAGAGACATTAGATTGGTTAACTAACTGCTAAGTCACGTACGTCAATAATATAATTGTCTCTAACGTTAATCACCCGTCTGATATAGGATATATTCAATTTATAAAAATATTGGTTAAATCCAAAAAAAAACAAAGAATTATATATCAATTTTGTCTAGAAATCAATATATAAATCGGTTTAGCTATAACCATCAAGAGGTCCTTTGCTCCTTATACATTTGCTTGCTAATATTGCAAATGTAGGTATGTGGTCGAATGGTTAAGATACCTGAGCAAACTTTTAAATTAATGTACGATTAAAACTATGTGTGAAAGTACGACCCTGTTTATTTTCAATCCGCCAAAACAAAATCTGCACTATTCCATATCGTTTTATATTATCGAAATAGAAATAGAGATTTTGCACAAAAAAATCCAAGGCATAACTTTATACTAGAGTCCTATATCGTTGTAAATTATATTTACAACTTTACCAATAAAATAATTACGACAATTTAACATAATTAAGGCTCAAATTTAAATAAACTAAAAATTGTTCAACAACAAACATGTATGTATATAACATTTAATATTTTTATTAAATAACAAGTATTTGACCTAAAACAAATTGTTGTTGTCGCCTGTTCCTTTATCTTTTCTACCGTTTGAAAAACGAACCTACCTAGGAAGAATTGGAAATGTGGAACAATGTACAAGTAGGTGCTTTGCATGATTGTCTGGTAAAGTAAATTTTTTTTATGCATGCTAACAAAATCTAAGGTATGATTAATTTATGTTTAAAAAGCTTATCGTCGTTGCGCCGACCAAAAAAGTCATGGGTTTTTCAAATACTTTTCAGTAGAGCCAAAAAAAAATTATTTATTTTGGAACATTTTTGATATATTCTTTGCTGATCGTAATAATTTCCTAACCAATCAAAATATCGCGAAAGGGATTTAAGGGTCGAATGACGACCACAAGCAGCAATAAAAAAATCATTTCACATAACTGATTTGGTCGGCGCAGCGACGCTACGTAATATGTATATCTGTACCGGTATGGCGAAAATTGATACGAAAATTTTATTTGTTACGCCTTTTAGGTCTTTTAGAACAAGTTGACAAAGGATAATATGACTAACATAAGTGGAAGTCTGTTAAAGGCTGATATTCCCATATATCTTTAAGGGTTTAACAACTTTGAATCGGCTTCCTGTAAATTTGTGAAAATTTGACATAACAACTTTTATATAAGTTTTTTTTTCATAAAAATGTTAAGAATGTTAATAAACTAATGATATTTTGAACATTATGATAGAAAAGTGTCTGACTTTTTATAATATGATGTAATTGGCCGTGGCATAGTGGTTAGAACACGCGACTACCATGTGGGAGGTCGCAGGTTTAAATCTGACTCCAGTCATCTTAAAAAAAATTTTCTTTCATTGTCGGCTCCCCTCGAATGTTGTTGACAGCAACTTCGCAGTATAAGTGTCTAGTAAAGAGCTTCTCAAACAGTGACGTTCGCATTCGTCGATAAACAAGTAGGTGCCGTTAGTTGTGAATCTAAAAATAGAAAGCGTGTTAATTTACAACAACGCGAGAAGCTATCCCATACCTCATTCATGGGGTGCATAGGGAAATTATGTAAGTATTTGTAGTTTATGTAACTTGGTATTTTTTTTTTTTGTTTTGCTCTTAGGATCTTATAATGTTTCTTTATTAGTACTTAAGATTTACATACATAATTATTTTATTATTGTATACATCTTATGATTATTATACGGGGGTTGCTATTTATACTTCGGGCCCAAAATATTTATCAAAATATTATTCGTGTTTTGTTTCGGGCTTATATGCATGACATAGATTTACGATTTTGTCATACTAATGGGAAAGGATGCCTCAATTTAAAACTTTCCAAATCCCAGTTTGCATCTGGCAACACTAGTATTGTAAGGACCCGATTTATAAATAGCAACCTTCGTAAAAACAGGTCGGGGCGGGGACAGACCCGAAATTTAAGGATTCAAATTCCTTCATAAAAAAATAAAAATTTGCCTAAAAAATTCAGTTAACAAAAAAATAATTTGAATTTTCTACTCAAATTTTTAATTTTTCTTCATAATTTGAAAAAAAATTGGATTTAATTTTTTAGGTAACCTTTAATATTTTTTCATAAATGTTTTTATTACTGCGAAACTGTTGATTATACAGAGAAATGATATAATATATAAACAGATTAAAATAATTTCACATTTTTAATTCAGCAAAACTTGGCTATAAGAGCTTAAAAACTTTCAAGCTCCCAGCGGCACGTGTTTACATACTCCAATCGTGCTCAAACTTTATCTTTCCCAGAATCTGCAAAGACTTATAATTTTTTGGGGGGTCAGACCGACAATTTGTTTTCTAATATTACTTTCTAATTTTAACAAACAACACTATGCAACAAAAGAAACAAATTTAAACATCAGCATTTTCACTATATTTTTATACCCTTCACCATGCGCATGAACGGAGTGAAGGGTATATTCATTTTGTTCTTCCATTTGTAACGCCCTTAAGGAGGCGTGGTAGGTATGACAATATATATACATAAATGATCAGCATCGAAATCTGAGTCGATTTAAAGGTGACCGTCTGTCCGTCTGTCTGTCCCCGAGATTACAGCCGCAGTTTAAGAGATATCGTACTGAAATTTGGAATGCAAGCTTCTATCCTCAAAGCGGAGGTTAAGTTCTCAGATGAACCCGATCGCTCAAAAACTACTCCCACCTCCCACACAAACTCCCCCTTTTTGGGGTCTGTCCCTGCGATTGCAGCCGTAGTTTAAGGGCAATCAAGTTGAAATTTTGTATGCAAGCTTCCCTACACCAAGTGGGGATTGAGTAGTAAAATGAGACCGATTAGTCGAAAATTACTCTCACCTCCCATACAAAATCCCTCTTTTTGGGAGTGTCCGTATGTCAGTACCCGCGATTACAGTCCCAGCAGCAAAAAATGGGGCTTTGCATGCCTTCTTACAGGCCTGCAATGACAGTCAGAAGCCCTACCCTTCAAATGCAGTCTTCATTTCAAATTAACATAGGGTGTCATAGGCAGGCAGGGCCTGCACATTCCCTTTCTCATTGAAGGCGTTTCAGTAGGCATGCCTAGTATGTCCTGCTTGGAGTCCTAATAACAAGGGCCTTCTATGAGGCATTGCTACTGCAGACTAGCTTGCAGGCCTGCAAAAGAGCATTTATAGAAGAACTAAAATAAAAAAAAAAACAAATGCGAATTATTTCCATATTAAATGATTTCGTACTTTTTATAAATTTTTAATACAATATTTTTTACAATTTGTAACAACTATTTTTTTAAACTCCAGCAGCAGGAATCGAACTCGCGACCTCAGTACTTATAGTTTGGCATGCTACCTACTCGACTATCACGTGATATAGTTGTTGTACAACAATAGTGGTTCTCATAAACAACAGCATCAGTCTTACCTTCCCCTAAGAGGCCTGTCAACAGGGCTATTCGGAGAAGTGACAAGTGCATGGCTATGAACGTCAATTCTGCCTTCTACTAATAGGACTGTCAACAGGCCTGTTTAAGGCAAGAAAGTTTGCATGCCCTTTGTGCACATCTATGGTATTTTTGTGGGGTACACAGTAAGGCTGCTTTCAGGCCTGTTTTAAGAAGGGAAAGAGCCATATAGTGGGATCTTCTCTCACCCTAGTAAGAGGCCTCATTGCAAGTCTCATTTGAGAAGCGAAATGTGCATGGGTATGGAATTTTTTGTTAGGCTTAGTGAAACACTAATTATAGCCTGTATACATTCCTGGAAAAGGAAGGCGTATTTGAATGTCAACAAACTGGGTTTGAAGGCATGTTTGAAGTCATATTTTTACAATGCCTCGTCTTTTCCGATGCTGGGGTAGTAATTTAAGAGCAATCAAGCTGAAATATTGTATGAAAGCTTTTCTGCTCTAAGCGGAGGTTGAGTATTAAAATGAGACCGATCGGTCAAAAACTACTCTCACCTCCCATACAAACTCTCCCTTTTTTGGGTTTGTCCTTGCGATTGCAGTCGTATTTTAAGAGGTATATAGCTGACATTTTGTACGCAAGATTCAATATGTAAGCGGAGGCTACTTTCTAAGATAAGCTATGTCGGTCAATGTCCCACCTCTCATTCAAACTATCTTTTTGGGGTGTCTGCGTAACTGCCCCCGCGATTATAGCCGTAGGTTAGGAAATATTGAGCTTCTCCCACCACCCATACAAACTCACCTTTTTGGGAGTGTCCGTCTGTATGTCCCTATAGTTTATCAGCTTTCGGGCTGAAATTTGGTATGTAAGCTTCTGTCCAGAGGCAAAGGTTAAGTTCTAAGATAAGCAGGATCGGATTTAAACTACTCCCACATCCCACACACCTTCCCATTTTTGGGGAGTTACAAAATTCATTAAAATAAGCTCCAACTCATAAACTTATCGGTAAATCGAATAAAATCGATACAAAATTACTGACAAAATGGATGTGTGAAGCTAAAAGTAACGTCCACTTCTCACCAACTCCCCTATTTTGTGGTACAAAGTTTAATAAAATATAGTTGTAGTGCAAATAACCAGTTTTACCACCATTTTTACAAATGGTGAAGGGTATCTGAGATTCTGCATAGCCGAAGATAACCTTACTAGTTTTGAAACATTATGGTCCTACGATTACAAAAATAGCCAAAAATTTTACTTCAGTGGTAAAGGTTCTTAAACAAATTTTTTTTAATCTAAAAATATTAAAGTTGTTTGCTGTAAAGAGTGCTTAGCTTAGCACTTAGGTCCTTTAGTCATACCTATGAATAAAATTAAGACTTTCTAAGAAACGTTGATTGCCTTTGGCAAAAAAAAATATCTTTTTGTTAATGCACATTTTTATTTTTATGCACATTTTTCTTATACTATGCTCGTTTCTATTCAGTGTTATAGAAAACAACAAGTGATAAATATCATCACAAATTTCTGCTTACATTAAAAGTTTATATATGATTGTTCTTTCTGTAACTATAGCATACACATTCTAACTTTTTTTAATATTCTGTACTATCTGCTTTTAGGCTGGTTTCTGGGTCCAGGTCATCGATGAGCTCAGACAGGGCGTTCGCCTCAAGAAGACGAACTATGAGCGAACACCCACCGAATATCAATTAACACCCTACGAAATACTAATGGGGGACATACGATCTAGGTATGTTAACAAAACGAAAAATCTTAAAATATAACTTTAAAAATTACATAAATTTCTTTGAAGTAACTATTAACAATTTTATCAATTTTTTTTTTTTTTTGTAATTTTCCCACAATATATTATTATTTTATTAATATTTTTCCATTTTGCAATTTTCAGAAAATATCAATTACGCAAAGTGATGGTAAATGGTGATATTCCGCCACGCGTGAAAAAAGACGCTCATGCTATGATTTTAGAGTTTATTCGGTCAAGGCCGCCTTTAAAGAAGGTTAGTAACTTGCTACACACACACATACATTTATACACAATTTACTTGCCTGAGTACTCACTTAAGTAAATTCGTGATTAATTATTTATGATAATCATGATTTGAATGGTGTTGCTGCTGCACTTGTGGCAAACGCCGCATAATAACATAGATAAAGTAGCATATTTCTTAGTTTACTTTACACTTGTCGAATACAAAGAAAAAAAAACAAAATATAGTGATTATTTTAAATGCTTATTTAAATATTATTATTATTGCCACTATTTCAATTGTTTATTTTTAATTCTTTTTTTGTTTTGCATTTAATTTGTGTTGTATTTTTCAAAGGCATCAGAGCGTCAACTCCCACCACCGATCCAGCGAACACCATCACCGCGTGAACAACTGATGGATTCAATACGCCAAGGACGGACACTGAAACATATACCATCGCCGAAATTACGCCCGCTGAAAGATCGATGTAAGTAGATTTTGGGAAGTGTTAATTGCCCTTATGATATTTCTCTTAATTAGTGGTGTAATCAATTACAGGGTTATGTTGCCACAAGCTAATAAATCAAGGGATAGCAATGAATTTGTGCAAAATCTAATGGAATGTTGGGGAATTTATTAATAATTTGAATATTTACATATTTTTTTAAATTGTAATTTTTGTTTTTTGTTAATTCTATAGATTATTGTTTCTCTCAGGTGTATTTATGTGTCATTTGAGAATTTAAGACTATGAGTGTGTTTTATTTTTGTTTTTTCCATCTTTATGATTCACCTAAAAATATGCAACACTTTTTGTAGTTATTTTCTTTTGATAAAGTTGTGGTTGGTTCTTTAACGTTTTAAACGTTCTGAGAAAATAATTTTTTACTAAAAAATGTAAAATCTGAGTTGTCCACTTTTCGTTGTCTATTACACAGGTCAACAAATAAAAAACGGTTGAATAATCACTATATGGGTATTTCCAGCGGAAGGACGGACGATTTCATAGTAAAGAATTGCTATATTTTTAACTTTTTGTTTCTGTAATCACAAAATGAATTTGTTAAACTTGAACATATTAAACTGTTATATCGTTGGAAAGTCTTTTCCTTCCAAATCTGCTGAGAAACTTAAAATCGTTTCGTATTTATCCGCTTTACTGGCTTATAAGTGCGTAAAAGTACGAATACCCGTTTTTTTACCCGTAATTCAAGATTTTGGGGGTTTTGGGAGATTTTAAAAACAGATTCTTGTAGTGCTCAGCAGCGTCTACCAGAAAAATAGTATAATTTTCTAGGTATTGTTTTTTTTTTTGTTGCTCTGTGTTACCCATAGTCAAAGGTAAAAAAAAATTAAATGTGAAGTAAGTTGGTTATAAAACCCCAACATGTCTTCTTAATTTTACAAAAAGTTATTCATTGGTCACATAAGAAATTTCGCTATATTTCACAAATTTTCATAGACACTTCAAGTTGCTGTGGAAAATTGTGTGTGTCCGAAACGCACTTTGTGTTAGACATAATTTAAAATACAACATTTTAAGTAAAGTTTCATTAAAATAACGTTATAGTAAGACCCAAAATCTAAATTTTTTTAATATGAACATAATTTTCAAAATATTTCAACTTTTTGAGAAAACTACAAAATAAGAAAAAAAAACGTGAGTCCGCAACGCTAGGAAATACGCATATAGATTTGATGGCTACCTTAGTAAAAAAAATTCTAAAATTTTTTCAATTCTATAGATAATTGTTGTATTTTTAAATAATTTGTAAGTAAAATTGTCAATATTTTTAGAAATTACTACACTTTTGTTGTCATAACTCAAAAACAACTTGACCGATTTTGTTAAATAAAAATTTTGGTTTACAATATCTTTAAATGATGTATACAATTGATTTTTAATGCGATCAATAGCTATAAAGTTATAAAACTAATTGTCAGGCAAAAAAAAAAATAAAAAATTAACAAAAAAATATTTTGGAAAAATCTAAAACTCAAAAAAATTATTACAATTTATTTATTTGCATTGAAACTGCATATCATGTGAACCCCAAGTATATTAAAACCAAATTCATTTTATGAATTTTTAAGACGATTAAGCTATGTCTGTTTGTTGTAGTTGCTGTTTCAAACAGTTTAGTTTTATAACTTTATAACTATTGTCGCATTAAAAATTAATTGTATACATCATTTAACGATATTGTACAAATTTTTTGTATATTTAGTTTAACAAAACCTGTCAAGTTGTTTTTAAGTTATGATAACAAAAGATAGAGGTAGCTGGGGTGATAATTTTGTATACCGATTTTTCAATTTATCGGCACTCGATTGGGCATGTAATCCATTAATAATACAATCATTGTTGGCAACTCTGTTTCGTTTCTCTGTAGATAACAAGGTTTGTGTCAAGGATTCCTAGTTGTTGTTGTATTTGAGTTTTAACCGCCATTTTCCTCCAAAAGATGGCGCCAGCTAGTTTTATTGTTTTAATTTTAAGATGTTGACTGGACGAGTTTTATTGGCTGGAGAACTTGAAAGTATTTGAAAAGTAATTTTTCACCGATGTTGTGGCCAGTGCTCCGGTCGGGAATTGAACCCGGCTCATTCGGATTGCAAATCACGTCGCTTTCACTGAGCTACCGAAAATATCTGACTAGCTGGCTTACCAGCTGGATGGATGGTGTGCAGTATAACTCTAGTAAACCTTTAAAACCAGTAAGAAAGTTTCAGTCGGGCAACCCATATACATATACCATCACCCTCAGTAAAACAAAAACTTTTCTATTATCTTGATATTGTTACTCGATTTCTAAAGTGGGCGGAGTGGTATATTTGTATGGGAGGTACCAGATGGGGCGTGTATATACTTCAAGATTTATTTCTCCAAAACTTTATCCTGTTATAGCTTTACAAAATGCAGAATTTGGGCACGATCGGGAGGGGTGTATTGTTATTATTACTCCATCTCTAAAGTGGACGGAAAGGTACATTTGTATGGGAGGAACCATAACGGGCGTGTCTAGACTTCCAATATTTTTTCCAAAACTTTATCCTGTTATAACTTAACAAAATACATAATTTGGGCACGATCGTGTCAAGTATATTGATATTATAACTCCATCTCTAAAGTGGGCGGAGTGGTACATTTGTATGCGAGGTACGAGAAGGGGCGTGTCTAGATTTCCAGGTTTTTTCTCCGAAACTTTATCTTGCTTGAACTTTACTGTATACAGAATTTGGGCACGATCGCGTTGGGTCTATTAATAATATTGATCGATTTCTAAAGTGGGCGGTACCAGATGGGGCGTGGCTAGACTTCCAGTTTTTTCTCAATAACTGTATCCTGCTATAGCTTTACAAAAAAATTGAATTTGGGTACGATCGCCTTGGATTTATTGAGTGTGGGTGGAAAAGTACATTTGTATGGGAGGTACCAGAAGGGGCGTGGCTAGACTTCCAATATTTTTTCCAAAACTTTATCCTGTTATAATTTAACAAAATACATAATTTGGACACGATCGTGTTGATTGTATTGATTTTATAACTCCATCTCTAAAATGGGCGGAGTAGTGCATTTGTATGGGAGGTACCAGAAGGGGCGTGGCTAGACTTTAAATTTTTTTTTCGAAACTTTATCCTGTTATAGCTTTACTACATATAGAATTTGGGAACGATCGAGTTCGATGTATTAATATTATTACTCGATTTCTAAAGTGGGCGGATTTGTAAATTTGTATGAAAGGTACCAGAAGGGACGTGGTCATGTAGCCCATTTTCAATACCGTAACTAGTTTTGGGGGAATATTAACTCGTGCAAAATTTCAAAACATTTGGTTGCGTCTTTTGAAAGTTATCGTGCGAACCAGCCGGACAGACAGACGGACAAACAGACAGACCGACATGGCTCAAACGACTTAAAAAGTCATGAATCGGATTTGGTTGAAAGAAACCTAGGGTCTAAAGTCACTCCTTCTATGTGTTACACTTTTGGGTCGTATCAAATGATATATACTAAAGGCCTGCAGCGTTCCATATATTCTACTTGTACAAACAGATAAAACAAGTAAGAACCTGATATTATCGGTACAAATACAACAAATAGTAGAACAAAACATGTGCTCATTCGTTTTGGATTGAGTAGATCGCGTCTCATCTCTTTCTCTAGTTCTCATTGTAGTGGAAACTTTTTTTTCTCTTTGTCTGTTCTTCTCAGTGAAGTAACTGTTGTTCCTCTTTTTTAAATGGATATATCCATTTAATATAGATATTCCAGACCATACGCTTTGCGTTGGTGATGTTTTCTTACTATTTTTTTATTCTTTTTACCAAAAGTAATGGTGTAAGTTTCATCTGTGGCAAATTTTAACAAAAAAGAAAACAAAATTTCGCTCTTTATTCTTTATGCTTGCAGCGTCACGCTCCACACATATTCCAAGCACAGATAACAAGAATACCGATATATCTGTTTGTTATGTATGTATTCATACAAGTATTTTTGATACTTGGTACTTTCACTCTCTCATACCTATTCTATCGTTATCTAAAAGAGAAATATTCCATACGCACTCAATCCAAAGAGAGCGAAACAGATACAAGCAGATATAATAAAATTGAACTACATACAACAAGTGTGTTTGGATGGTTCTTTGCAGACCTATAATATATACCTTCATCCCTAAGAGTGATGGTAGAATTAAGTAATGGGATTGTAAATGGACAGAATATAGCCCCCACTCCTTCAGGTACCTCCCATACAAAATGACCTATTTTTGTAAAAATAATATTTCTCCAATAATTTTCAGACGGACTTCTATATGAAATTCAAATTTTGTCTGTTCAATTATCTTATAATAACAGACAAGCCCTCAAACCATAACATTTGTCACACCCCTTCAGGTAGCTCCCATACAAATGACCGAATTGACCCTTAGAGTTTTATATACATATCTTTTTTGTAAGTCCATTAAATTCAATTACATTTTGGGTAAGATGTAAGTTTATGAAAATTTCACTCTAAAATGAATTTGGTCTACCCATTCGGCCGACCCATTCTGGTACCTCCCATACAAAATGAGCTATTTTTGTAAAATTATTATTTCTTCTATATCTTCCAAGCGGACTACTCGAGAATATTTGAATTTTGTCCTTTTAACTATCTTCTAATATTAGACAAATACTGAGAAAACCGAAGTATTTGCCACACCACTTCTAGTGCCGGCCATACAAATGACCGAAATCATCACCTTAAATTAACATACTTTACTTTAGGTACACCAAATTCGGTGATATGTTGTGCAAGACATAAGATTATTGAAATTTGACTCAGGGTGTGAATATGGACTGTATCGGCTGACCAAAATAACTTATTTTTGTAAAATTAACACAGTACAACATTTTTCAGCTCATTGATTTGGGACTCAATTCTGAGAACTGCACGTGAAAGTAGCCCTAAAAAGATGAAGTTCTGCATCATTCGTTTTGTCAAAGTAAATGCCATAATAATTTAATATCAATTTGAAGTTAGTAAGTATCTTATAGGGGTATTTGTCACGTTTTAGGCTCTTTTGTTCGATTTAGCTAAAACAAATTTAAAAAAATTAAGAATTACAATTCCTTTAATCTGTTCATATAACGTTTCCCTACGTAAGCAACAGTTTCACTTTTCATTCATCAAATGATTTTGAACTGGGTTTGTTTTGTAGCAGTTACAATAAAACCCGTACAACAGTACAACGTATGATTTACGTGAAATATTACTTATGATAATCATACGCCACCATATAACTATATAAAAAAAAGCCTAAATCCTGACAATTCTTTAAATCGATGTTAAGTTATTATGGCATGTAATTTGACAAAATGAATGATGCAGAATTTCTTCATTTTGGAGCTACTTTCATGTGCAGTTCTCAGAATTGAGTCCCTAAATCATGTGTTGTACTGTGTAATTAATGTATATCGAAGAAAAAACTAAAATTTTTTAAAAATGAGCGAATTTAGTTAATTTTGAATAAATTCGAAAAGAATCAATCGATTTGTATAATCGATATCTCATTTTGTTGCTTTTACATGTGGTATTGCGATAAAGCAATAAATATGAACAATTTTTGCCGTTTTCGAGAAAATATATGTTTTGCTTAGATTTTTGATTATAACTTTGATACTACTGAAGCAATTAAAAGGCAATATATAAGCGGATTATAGGTTATGTGAATTTAAATTGTTCTAAGTTTTATTTTAATAATATCTGACTAACCTGCTTTAAGTTATCATTAACTATGTAGAGAAACGTCTAAAAAAAATTATAATTTTACATAAAAATTAAAAAAAAAAACCTCTCCATCCATTTAAATATTGGACCATATTTGTACTACTGGAACCGCAATACATCAAAATTGTATGGTGGTGTTTGGAGCATTTAAATTTATTTTCGATTTTGTTGCCTTGTGTTATTTACAAAACTAACTACCCAGTAGGGAAAAATACTAGTCCGGAACTAGTAAAGTACTAGTTCGCCATAGGACAGTGAACTAGTTCACCTTCCATACAAACAACTGTCTCATTTAACACGTAGTTGTCCTAGGCTTGGGGGGAATTGTCCCTTTTGTACTAGAATAGAACTAGTTCAGAAATTCTAGTCGGGCGGTAGTTGATTGTAGAAAATTTGAGCTAGTACAGTACTAAAAAACATACAACGTCCAAAATACATTTAAAAGTGGGTGAAAAATACAATATTATAATTAAACACATACAATAATTGAAATATATATTTTTCATCCAGTCATTTAGAATTATTTGTCTTCTCGAAATATAACTTATAAAATTATTTAAAAATTCTTCATAACGTTTAACTGGTTCAAAATTCGATAGTTTAGAACTAGTTCATTTTGGAATTAGTTCACAATTCCAAACTTTTGAACTAGTACGTTTTTGAACTAGTTTGGCGATCCCCTACTGGGTATATATTCATGATTTTTGACTATATAAATCAAATTTATTTGCAATTTTGTTAGACGGCTGTGTGTCGACAAACCATTGAACCTTAAAATTCAATTCTAATTATATGCCGTGTAATGCGCATTATTACATTTTCCAACCTTATGCCCCTGCTGCACAATGCTTGGTTTATTTTAAGTACCCATAATATTATTATAAAACGCGAGCGAGTGTTTATAGTCTACCTAGGTGGGGTTAAAGTCAACGTCCAATTGCATGTGCGTAACAATATATCTACACATCATAAAGGTACAAAAACATTAAACAGACAGCGACGCTGATGCCAGCAATAGCAGCAACAACAACAACAACAAAAGCTTTTAAATACCTACTCACTCGTACTCAACGCAACCAAAATCGACAATGCCAAAATTGCACAAATTTCCACATTAACATTTGCTGGTGTCTATCGACTGCCGCCTGCTGACTGCACACTGATGATGTTTGCCGGAGCGTTTCCCAAAATTAACTTGGTTGTTGTATTTGGAAATGTTAACCTTCCTGGCTACCATTGAACACCAAACAAATGCAAACAATGAAAATGCAACGAATTGTAAAATAGAAAATTTTCTGTTATTTTTTCTGTATTTTTGTTTAGAAATTTCACTCCCACCATGCAAACAACCGGCAGCAGTGCGGTGCCATGAGCTCCATCAACTATTTGCAAGGTTTTCCTTTCCTTGCTTTTGTTGTTGCTGGACTCCATACAAAGTGTGAAAATAACTTTGAAAATCTTTGGATTTTCATTGCTTATCGCCAATTGACATCAGTTTGGCTGGCTGGCTGGCTGGCTACAGTGCCAGCAATGGCAACATCAGCGCAACAACGAACGAACATTCAAACATAGCTACAAAATAACTAAAGTTGATATTTGAAATGCTATTTGTCGTCCGTTGTGGTCTCATCAAGAGGCATTTGCTATTGGTGCTCCTTTCTTTAAACATTGCACCTTGAAAATTACAAAACAAAGTTCAGCTTTCCGTTAAATGGCTTCCGTGAATTATTTTTTTTTTTTCTTAATTTTTGCGAAAATGATGTCATTCATTGTAAACCATTACAAAATGAACATTTACATTATGGCCTTACCTAGTATGTAGTATTTGAGGTTTTGTTTTTCTTTTTGTTCAGTGTATTATAATGGACTAATTTGAAATGTAAATTGAAATAGAGCTTCATGGCAAATTCAGCAGATTGTGTGGCATTAATGTTATTGAATTTATAAGTAGAGGTCAAGATGTCAAGGTTTGGGAAAAATATTATGTATAGGAAAGTTTTTTGACTGTATCCCAAACAAATGGTACGTAATAATTATAATGGAAGATTATTTAATTAATATAATATAAAGTTCCATGAATAGTTGTTAAAATTAAACAAATAATGATCACTAGGTAAACCGCAATTCTATTTGTAATGCAATTGTTATTTTCTCTTTTGGCGATACATTTAAGAATCTGTTATCAGATTTAATTATAAAATTTGTATCAGATTTTATATAATTGATATTATTGATTTTCATAGAATCTAATAAATAAAATCTTCCTATACATCAATCACTATACATTGATGTATAGGACGTATAGGCTCCCATACCGGTTCAAGAAAGACTTTTAGCCAAGTTCTGGAAAACAATTCGGTTTGAAAACAAAGCAAATTCAGGTATTACCTTTTAATCGATTTTCATCTGTTTTCAAACCGAATTGTTGTCCAGAACATGGCAGTTTATTACTATTTTTTAGAGTTTCTAATTCTTTTTCTAACATCTTCTTAACAATTTAAATTAATTTTAAAATTCTTTCATATTTTATTCAAAATTAATGTTGTGCACCAATATTTGATTAAATATAATGTTAACGCTTTATTTTCGTAATGTGTAGATATGTGGTAACACTCGCCATTCACAAATTTCAACCTCACCTCAAATACACATTAAATACTCGTATAGCTAAGACCACAACCGATTATGTGATTCAACCCAACTCCCCTTGAGAAAGTTGAGTTAAACTGTTATAATAGCGGCTGTGCGAGAAACTAACTTTTACTCACCATACTCGCACTGAGTGTGGTAACAAAACTGATATAATTAGAGTATTCATGAGTTGTAGGAATAGTGTTGAATATGTTGCGGATGACACTGAATCGATGTTGGTATTAAAAAAAAATAATGTAAAAATAATAAAGCGTGCACCAAAACTCTGTTTACATTTTAATCGGTAGTTGTGTCGTACAGCAACGCCAGGGTTGGGCGAAGCGTTTACAAAATACAAGAGCAGCCAATGGGAATTTAGCGTCAGGATGTCATTAGCGCGTATTCGAACATTTTTTAATCGCATTCTCTACAAAGTTTTACTTTCACATTCTTACGAAATTCCAATGCTTATTGGTCTAAAATGGAAATTTTCTGGCCGAAATTCAAAAAATAAAATTGTTCAATTCTCTTTGGTTTGTTTATATAAAGAAAACACACCAAATAAGAGTATCCATGTGATATTTTACCGCTATTTTACTGTAGCCATTCAAAGTTGTCTAATGTCTTTGGGTATTCGTCATATAAAATATTTAAGCAAAATATGGTGAGTTATAACTTACTGTAAATTTAAGTTTAAACAATAAAAAATAGATTTTTTCTGTGAATTTAAATGATCAAGTGTTGTACTTGAATTGTGTGTTATTGAATAGTTTTTGTTTCAGTAGTAGGAGTTTTTTTTTAAGAGTCCCATAATATAACATAATATAAATATTTTTTATGTTTCTTGGACTTAAACTTATGTTAAATCACTCAACATCAGCAAATCCATATCACTACGTTAAAGTTTTATGTTTTCTCTATCGAAATGACCCAGGATAAACTGCCACTTTTTGTAATTTTTCCTTATTTTGCCCATTGATAAAAATTTTTTTAAAAATTTAGTTCGAAAATTTTGGTGGCTTCTGATATGCATGAAATATATCACTAAGAGGTTTTGGGGTCGCTGATATCGAATCCGGAGTTATACTTGAAAAAAAAACATTAAATGGCGGATACAGAATTGCGTCATTTGTTTTTTTTTATACTGAAATTCACCTGAACAAAATGTCCGCCATTGTATTTTATCAAAATTTGTCTTCGGATTCGAATTCAGTGACCCAAATTACCCCATTAGGTACAACGCCACTTCAAATTAAGCTTTTTTTGAAAAAAATTAATTTTTAATCCGCCATTTTGTTTTTTCAATATTTGTCTCCGGTTCCGAAATCAGCGACCCCAAAACCTCCTTAGGCACAATATCAGTTGCATTCCAGTATTTGTTAAAAAATTGCCGCCACTTTGCATCCGTCATTTGGTATTTTTTTCAAAATTTGATTCTGGATTCAAAATCAGCGACCCTTAGGGGCAGTAAGACTTAAATTCAAGCATTTTGTAAAAAAGAAAAATTCCGACACTTTGTTTTTTTTTTAATTTTACTCCGGATTTGAAATCAGCGACCCCCAAAAACCATTTAGTACTATATTGTATGTCCATTGAAAGTCTCCTTTATATTAAGGCCAAATAAATGTTCTCTCTATACTAGAGCCCTGTACAAACGCGCTTCAAAAAGATTTATATTTGTTTTTGTTTTTCAAGACATATGATAGTTATTGTTTTGGTAAAGGCACAAAACAAAAACAAAGTGACAGTAAGAGCGAAAGGCGGTGAGTTTTGATCAAAACTGTGTTTCGTCAAATGCTTTTGTACTAAAAAGTGCAATTTATTCTACCTAAAAGCTCTTTACTCATAACAAAAACTACATTTTATTGTACCAAAATGTACAAATAATTGTACCGAAATTAACAATTTATTTTGATCAAAATGTAAAATTTTTTCTACCAAAAAGTACTTAGATTGTACCAAATAGCACAAATATATAGTACCACATAGTACAATTTATTGTAGCACGAAGTACTTTTTTATACCAAAATGAACAATTTATTGTACAAGAAAAACTTTCATTATTCAAAATGGTACAATTTATTGTACAAAATGTGTTTCGTCAAATGCTTTTGTATCAAAAATTGCAATTTATTCTACCTAAAAGCTCTTTACTTATAACAAAAACTACATTTTATTGTACCAAAATGTACAAATAATTGTACCGAAATTAACAATTTATTTTGCTCAAAATGTACAATTTTTTCTACCAAAAAGTACTTGGATTGTACCAAATAGCACAAAAATATAGTACCACATAGTACTATTTATTGTACCACGAAGTACTTTTTTATACCAAAATGAACAATTTATTGTACCAAAAAACACTTTCATTATTCAAAATGGTACAATTTATTGTACAAAATGTACAATTTATATTACAAAAAGGTATTTTGTTTTACACAAAATTACTGTTCTTGTACTAAAGAGTACGTTTTATTGTACCAAGAACTACTTTTTTTATACCAAAATGTACAATTTATAGTACAAAGAAGTACTTTTATAGTACTAAAAAGTACAATTTATTGTACCAAAATGTACTTTTATTATTAAAAATAGTACAGTTTATTTTAAAAAAAAGTATAATTTAAATAGTACATAGTATTTTGTTACAACACAAAGTACTATTATTGTACTAAAAAGTATAATTTATTGCATCATGAAGTACTTTATTATACCAAAAAGTTAAATTTATTGTACCAAGAAGTACTTTTATAGTACCAAAAAGTAATTTTATTTTTAACAATAGTACTATTTATTGAACCAAGATGTACGTTCATAGCATCAAAAAGTACTTTTATTATTAAAACTAGTACAATTTGTTGTAAAAAAGTACAATAATTTTTAACTTATTGTACCAAAAAGTAATTTCATTTTATCAAAAATTACTTTAGTTTCTACAAAAGAGTACTTTAATTGTGCCAAAACTTGTTATTTATTGTATATTTATAGTATTAATAAATTCTGTTGTTGCAGCAGGAACTTCATCTTGCTTTTCTCCCACTTTACAAAAATTACAGCACTGATTGTCACTGATTTTTAAGCGATATAAGAAATGACAGACTTCAAAAGATTCAAATGATTTACTGCATTGTGTGTTCATAGTGTGATTTGATAAAACAAATCATAAACAAATCACCATTTTTTTCTACTCGCATAAATGTTAAACTCTTATTGCGGTCGCGAATGTCTTGCAAGCATTGAACACTAAATATATTTGGGCAGGGTGATAGGCATCCCAAAGCCTCGCGAGGCCAACAATAATCGTTTAGAAAAACAATGTTTCTTTAACCCAGAGAAATTCAAACCGTTGATCTATACTCCATAGATCTAAATAAAAGGTCAACATTGAATTATTAATATATCTCCCAAACTAGATCTAAATTTGAAATCATGCTTAAGTACTTTATAACCTCAAATACTGAATTTCATTCAATGGGTTATTTTATAAATACCACTTTCGCCCTAATTCATACAGTCACATTAATGGATTTCTTTTCTATTTAATATTTTGTAAACTAAATTTACAATAAACAGCTCTCAAAGCCAATTCGGCCAATGTTACCCGCTTCGCTCTATACCACTCAAAGTTTAAATGATTTTCTAGCACAAAAACAAAAAAACTTTAACAAAAGGCTGAACTAAATATCGGTTGCTAGAACACTGGCCATGCAACCATCTAAGATGTTAAGTATCGACACACTAAAGTATAGCAGTAGTAGTAGCAAGCAAGCAGCAAGTGCTTGCGTCATGAGTACAGCAACATTTCCGCTTCCTTCACTTTCTTGCAAATACTCACTCATACACACACACACACTCATTGTACTCCTTCACTAGAAAATATATTAATGCATTGTGCATGCACCATTAGTAACGAAAAGCAGGGGTGGGGCAGAGGGTAGGTGCTTAAAGGCACATGCAAAGGATGTTCAGTTTAGCTAAAACAACAACAACAACAAAACTAAATTATGTTAATGACTGATAACATTTAAAACCATTTGTTGTGTGCCATTTACGCTCGCAAAATGTAACACATAACGAAGGCAAGTAAAAAAGCTTAAAGCTCTCCACGCGTTTGTTTGACAACCAACACAGTGAGACGAACCAACAACGTTGACAACGGCAGCACATGCGCAAAGCATCAACATGGAACAGAAAGGCAATGGAACACACAAAAGTGGTGTTTTTCTGTTGTTGGTTGTAACACAAGACAACACAGAGTGGTGTTGGCTTGCAACCCAATTTAGAGAGTCAGTTGTTTCGTATATGTAGAAATGTTAAGACACCAAGAAAAGTGCAAGCAACAAAGTTACGGATAACGCGAGTGGTAGTAGCAAAAAAAAAAGCACACACCAAGAAAACTTGGATTTTCTTCAATGAAAACTTGCCAGGAATAGCACAAATAGAAACCTTAAAATTAAATCAGATATCAAGCTAACGAAATCAGTTTAAAAGCATAACAAATTGTATTATATGTAAGAAAAATATGTTGTAAATAAATTTAATCACCTTCGATTTTATGCGAGTTTTTTTTTTCTTCGCTCGGATCGATAGTGAAACAAAACTTGTGTAGCAATATAAAGACGAAAAAAAAAAATTCTTCCACAAATGTCATGTGTCAAAAAAGCCCAAATCTCTAGAACACAGAGAAGAAAAACAAAAACAAAGGGAACGCATTGAAAGTGAAATTATATGTAAATGCAAAATAAACGTACACATACTAGTTCATGTATCTCGCCTAAAACTGGTCGTTAAACAAAATTGAAACGGAAAAAGGATAACGCGAAACATAATGAATGAACGAATGAATGACTAATGCAATTCTATTTACAAGGATACGCGTCGTTGTCTACTAACACAAAACAAATGTCCTCGGGCTGCACGTCGTACAAGTTTTCGTTGTAAGACTTTTCTCTGTCTTGTTGTTTTTGTTGTTGTTGTTATTGTGTTCGTAACGGAAATAGTGAAAAGTTAACGTACCTCAAAAATTTCCATGCATCCCCAAGTGTCAAATGCAGCACAAAGAAAATCGAAAAATGCCATTAAAATGACAACAACCACCGGTTATAAAGTTGCCCCTACCACGGTGGCGGGCAACGCGGTTAAAGCCCCCAGAACCACCCCTACAACACGTGCTTCCGACAAAGTTGACGAGGCGAGCGATGCGTCCCTCTATTGCACGCAAGACGCTGAAGAACCTCTGCCCACACCAAGGGCTGCACCGCGGCCACGCACTAGTAATCATCATCATCATCAACACCAGCAGCAGCACCCACAACATCCTCATCATGTGCCCCCTACACCAAAACCGCGTTCAGGTAAATTGCGACTACTAGATAATTGCGTTTTCATACATCATGTGTGTGTGTATGTGTGTGCATAAATACATATATGCGAACGGAACTAAATGCATCATTTGTAGAGGAACTCTATGCGAGTATATTATTCTCCAAGGATTCTTAATGATACTTAAACAAAACACTATATGCGAATGTACGAGTATATACATATGTATGTATGTATATAAATAATTTCTGTAGGGGGAGAAATAACTATGAGGTTTTTGTTTAGGGCGTGCAGGCGACGTGATACATTACGACGATAAACATGCAGCTGAAGATAAAATGAATGGCCTCATTTTCGTTGTTGAATGGTATGGAGTTCAATAAAAAGATTTTTAAAAACTTAGACAGGACTATAGATATCAATGGCAGAAGATTTTAATGGAAGATAATCGTTGGCATATTCCTGTAGAAGTTTTAAGCAGGGCTGTGGTCCTAGAGTTGGAGGTTTACTTTAAGAGTCAGAGAATTGGCAACAGTTAAAGTAAGAGTTGAAAGAAAATCAATGAAAGGGTTATTCTTAACATATATGACAGTTTTTGGAATTTCGTTAAATATTGGTATTATTAGCGATGTTGGAGCATTTTATGTTAAGTTGATTTTTTGCCAAAATTAATTTAATAAAAATTTCGATTGATAGTTAGACATAAGAGTGTGAAACATTAGGTAGTACAAAACCGGGTTAACCTTTTTTAATCTTCTTTTCGGAAATTGGGAAATATAACTAAATATGAATTGCATATGAAACCATTTTTCAGCTCATTGATTTGGGGCTCAATTCTGAGAGGTACACGTGAAAGTAGCCCCATAAAGAAGAAGTTCTACATCATTCGTTTTGTCAAGTTACATGCCATATAATAATTTAATATCGTGGCGTATGAATTACGTGGTATATTACTTATGATAATCATACGCCACCATATAACAATATAACAAAAGAGCCTAAAACGTGACAAATTCCCCTATACGATACTTAATAAATGTAAATCAATATTTAATTATAATGGCATGTAACTTTACAAAACGAGTGATGCAGAACTTCTTCTTTTTGGTTCTACTTTCACGTGCAGTTCTCAGATTTAAGTCCCAAAATCATGTGGTATTAAAATTAATAGATTTTTAATTAAAATACATTTACTTATGTATTATTTTTTGCCTGTTTGTGTAACAAAACCATAAAAATTTTACTTATTTGTATAAAAGGTACAATCAACCTTATGTTACGAATGTAAATGGGGCAATATCGGTTATTTATATGGGAGGTATCTGAAGGGGTGCGTCAAATAGTTAAGTTTTCTGAGGTTTTACCGCCTATCACAAGATAAATAAACCGACCATATTTTATTTCTATTTGGAAGTTATGGGATAAATATTAATTTTCCAAAAATAGGCAATTTTGTATGGGAGGTACAAGAAGGGTTGAACCGATATAGTCCATATTTATTCATGAGTCCAGTTTTCATAAGGGAACTTCTTACGTAAAATTTAAAAAAATTCAGTGTTCGTACAAAAAAGATGTGTATACAAAACTATGAGGGTCAATTCGGTCATTTGAATGGGAGCTACCAGAAGGGGTGTGGCAAAGGTTGCGGTTGTCTTAGGGTTTGTCAAGATAAATAAACTGACCAAGTTCAAATATCCTCTGGTCGTCCGTTTGAAAGTTAAGAAAGAATTATTAATTATACAAAAATAGGTAATGTTGTATGGCAGGTACCAGAAAGGGTGGGGCTATTCTGTCCATTTACAATCCCATTAGTTAGTTTTGAAAGATATTAATACTGGTAAATTTTTAATACCCATCAGTTAAGGTATACTCGAGTAATCCTGCTCACCAGCCACCCAGCCAGCTAGACAGACGGACATAGCTCAATCGTCTTAAAATTTACTGAAACGCATTTGGTCTTAAGATACTTGGGGTCTAACTCGTCTCCTTTTATGCGTTACACTTTTTCTAATATTAAATTATATATACCCTCACCCCTAAGGGGATGACCATATAAATATATGAATTTCTATACCTTAATAAATAGAGTTTTTGAATGAAGTTTCCTTCAATTTATATCCCATTTAAACCACAGTTTGATCAGTCAATCCAAACAGAAGTTCTAAGGGAATTTAAACTTAGCATAAAGGTGTAATCTAAAATATTCACAAACTTTGAATGCTTTTTTTAGTAAATCTTACATTTTACACTTAACAAAGTTAAAAGAAATCGATATGATCACAAATTAACCTTCTTTTGACAATTGGAAGCTTACACAGTACAACATATGATTTTGGGACTCAATTCTGAGTACTGCACGTGAAAGTATTCCCAAAAAGAAGAAGTTCTGCATCATTCGTTTTGTCAAGAACGCTTAATACAGTATTCATATTGATATTCTTTATTCCGGAGATATATTACTGCCCCCTTAACTAAACTCTCTCCCTCTCTTTTATAAAGCACACTGTAAATATTCGTACCTTATGAGAAGCGCAAGTACTTATCCTATACACTTTCTCCCATCTCATCTACTCATGCTGAATAGAAAATTGTCAATTTAACAAGACAAAACGTGCGCACTTATATCAACATTATTTAGCACACATCACAAATCATCACCTCCGAAGACGACGTGTTTTATGACAGATACAAAACCACCACCCTGGTATCTTAAGAACTGAAAACAACAACAAATGAAAAATAGGACATATACATATAAACAAACCGACATATGCGGGTCAGACCAGGCCAGCCCTGTTGGTCAATAGCGGTGAAACATATCAAATGATTCGCTCTGTAAAGCCTAAAAATAAAGCCGTGGCATTAAATTTACGGTTGACTAAAGAAAAACATGAATGATATACCATTTGTTGTATATTAAAGCGAATTTTCTGCCGTTAGAGTGCGTGTGGGAAAACTTAAAGCGCCAGTGTAAAGCAGTAGATATTGAAAGATAGAAATTCAATTACTTACTAACTAGTATCAAATGTAATTATACACTAGAGAGAGGTAGGATAGGCATGTAATAGGGTTAAATGTTGTGATAAATGAAGGTGTGTGTGTAGGAACGAGGGTGGGACCATAGATGTATGGATAGATGAATGCATACAAATCGATGACACAAATTTAATCGTAATAAAAAAAAATTAATTAAAAAATAAAAACTTTTAAATACAAATATAAAAATATAAAAATATAAAAATATTAAAATATTAAAATATAAAAATATAAAAATATAAAAATATAAAAATATAAAAATATAAAAATATAAAAATATAAAAATATAAAAATATAAAAATATAAAAATATAAAAATATAAAAATATAAAAATATAAAAATATAAAAATATAAAAATATAAAAATATACAAATATAAAAATATAAAAATATAAAAATATAAAAATATAAAAATATAAAAATATAAAAATATAAAAATATAAAAATATAAAAATATAAAAATAAAAAAATATAAAAATATAAAAATATAAAAATATAAAAATATAAAAATATAAAAATATAAAAAAATAAAAATATAAAAATATAAAAATATAAAAATATAAAAACATAAAAATATAAAAATATAAAAATATAAAAATATAAAAATATAAAAATATAAAAATATAAAAATATAAAAATATAAAAATATAAAAATATAAAAATATAAAAATATAAAAATATAAAAATATAAAAATAAAAATATAAAAATATAAAAATATAAAAATATAAAAATATAAAAATATAAAAATATAAAAATATAAAAATATAAAAATATAAAAATATAAAAATATAAAAATATAAAAATATAAAAATATAAAAATATAAAAATATAAAAATATAAAAATATAAAAATATAAAAATATAAAAATATAAAATTTTAAAAATATAAAAATATAAAAATATAAAAATATAAAAATATAAAAATATAAAAATATAAAAATATAAAAATATAAAAATATAAAAATATAAAAATATAAAAATATAAAAATATAAAAATATAAAAATATAAAAATATAAAAATATAAAAATATAAAAATATAAAAATATAAAAATATATAAATATAAAAATATAAAAATATAAAAATATAAAAATATAAAAATATAAAAATATAAAAATATAAAAATATAAAAATATAAAAATATAAAAATATAAAAATATAAAAATATAAAAATAAAAAAATATAAAAATATAAAAATATAAAAATATAAAAATATAAAAATACAAAAATATAAAAATATAAAAATATAAAAATATAAAAATATAAAAATATAAAAATATAAAAATATAAAATTATAAAAATATAAAAATATAAAAATATAAAAATATAAAAATATAAAAATATAAAAATATAAAAATATAAAAATATAAAAATATAAAAATATAAAAATATAAAAATATAAAAATATAAAAATATAAAAATATAAAAATATAAAAATATAAAAATATAAAAATATAAAAATATAAAAATATAAAAATATAAAAATATAAAAATATAAAAATATAAAAATATAAAAATATAAAAATATAAAAATATAAAAATATAAAAATATAAAAATATAAAAATATAAAAATATAAAAATATAAAAATACAAAAATATAAAAATATATATGGGCGAAATAAATAGACCGATTGCAATGAAATTTTTACTGTGAAGTGCTGTCGGGAGGGTGTCTATCATAGGCTACATGAAAACATAATTAGACAAAGGGGCGTGACACCGCCCAGACAATCTAAAATTTCGATCGGTTATATATCAAGAGCCATTAAAGGTATAAAGATGAGATTTGCTACATATGTAAATGGAACATAGGGGATTACGTCTCGCTGGGAAAGAGGCGGTACCACGCCCCATTTGAAATAATTGGTATGTTAGTCATATAAATAGAACTGGTTAACTAACTGATTGGGTGAAATGGCTGTTGATAGGATGATAAAACTTGGGGTAGTTGTTCTCCTTTTCGTGTAAACGTCAGCTAAGAATGGATTTTTGGAAAATTCGAACTTTAAGGTGTAAAAATTACCAATAAGGGATAAAACTTTTACCATCACCCAGACCAATCGACAAATGTTATAATCGCGAAAATTGATAAAGTTTTTTTGAAATACGATATTTATGGATAAAAAAAAATCGAAAAGGGATAAATATGTTACTGTCGCCCAGACCAAACGGCTAATAATATAATCATGATAATTAATACGAAGCAAGGAGGGTTTTCGAAATTCGTACATCTTAGGAGTAAAAAAGGTCGAAATGGCATAAAACTTACTAAAGGTGAAGTGAATACTTGAGTTATGCGGTGTGAAGTAATTTTTAAAAATTCATTCTTTAGGTGTAAAAACAAAAGGGATAAAACAGATACTATTGCTTAGACCAAATGCCTGAAGATAGAGTTACGAAAATGTATATAGAATTGCTCCCTATAGAATTAGAGAGCCGTCAGATGGGGTTTTTAAAAACATTTAGATGTAAAATGGTCGAAGAGGGATAAAACTATGGACTATATGGACTTGCTTCCTATAGAATTAGTGTGGACACCAGTCCAGTTAGTTGTGCGATTCGAATATATCTTTTGAAATTTTAAGAGATAAAAAGCGACTTAATCGGTACAATAACGTAGACCAATAGGAAAAAGTTGCAATCACATAAATGGGGTGTTCGTTCGTCTTATGAAGCGTTTACAATTAACCTGTATTCCTAAAATTCGTAAGAAGATTCACTGTAAGTACGGGTGAAGCATCGCGAGCCGGGAAACCTAGTATATATATAAATATATACATATAAATATATATTATTATAATATAAAAAATTCAATTCAATTCAATTTAATTCCTTTCAATTCGATTAAAAAAAAAACACTTTAATATAAAGTGCTGAAGTGACTTGTGGCCGAGACCACCGTCATGTTTAGCTTAAATCCAATGTTTTATATCAAAAAAATAACAAAAGATAAACGAATCTAAAAAATCATAAAATTTTATTAAACTATATAAAACAAAAAATTAATGCAATAATTAGTTTTTGAGTTTGTTCAAAACTAATGATAAAAAATTGAGTTGCTACAACTTTTTATACTGCATTTAACTCAAATATATTTAATTCAAGAATTGTTTCAATCAACAGTTATATTTTCAATTTTTGGACAAAATAAAAATGAAGAAAAATCTTTTTTGGTTTTAACTATACCTAAACTTTAAAAATTTCAAATTTTATTAAATTTCATAATTTCCATAATTTTTAATATTTAAAAAGATTTCAAATAAAGACAATTTTTATATACACACATAATCTTTACCTTTACCTGTTTCTTAACAAAGACACCTAAAATAATATTAATATTTATTATGTTAATTGCTCTAACCGTCTCAAACACTCTCTCGGTCTCACCTTTAAGACAATTCTAATGTTTTAAAGGCATTTTACACTAACTCTTGTTTTAAACGGCCACTTTAACCGTAACAAAGGGTGGTTTACCCAACACTTCTAACCCTACAGAGTCATTAAATTGTTCTACTACTATGTATAGATGAAAACAACACCACCATTGTTGACAATTGCAACAACTCTTTAGACTAGTGGCCCATTAAATTATAACGCCGACAGCCTCATTAAATTGTGAGTTTTGTAAGAAAATCCGTATTTTGTTCCCATCGTAAACTTGTTTCGTTTCATTTCGTTTATGAAATATTACGGCTACTGGGCTAACCCTCCCTACGACCGCCCATCCCCCTACCGTTTGCCCACACCAACTTATGATACTTTATGGGCGGCAAGTTCATGATGTGAATATCAGTGTACGAGTACTATGTTGCACGATGATATGAATAACTAAAAAAAGAGTACAAAAGGCAACGACGGTAGAGACCAAAATACCCAGAATATTTAAACAAGCACTGGGCCGGGGGAGGGGGACTGTGCTGGAGATTTACAAAGGTGTAATAAGCCACTTCAATTTCGTTATAAGTATATACTTGTTACACACTATGAGTACATATATGTATGTATATGTACATGGCATGAGGACGTGGATATGGATTATGGAAGTGTTACAGTTTTAGCTTGACAACCATCTTTAGCCAGTAAGACTGGTATGACCCTCTTTATAAAGTATGCACAAGTAACATGAAGGAAATCAACTCCCAATCCAATACAATTTACGAAAAAAAAAATTGATGTCATCAAACCTTATTCAGCGAAAGTATTATCTGTTTACACTCGAAAAAATCTAGTCCACCTAAAACAAGCAGAAGTGGGTTAATGCGCTTAATGTGAAGTGAAAAAGGATAAGGTGTATAAAGCATGAGAAGAGAGAGAGAGAGTCACTGTGGCAAAGTTATGGCTTAAAACATTTTAGCAATATAAATAAAAAATGTATGTTATGAATTATAATTGGGATTTTGTTAAAAGTTTAATAAATATATTAAATGGATTAATATTGAATTATAGCTAAAAATATTATTAGAGCAAAGATGTTTAAAAACATTGCGTATTGTGAAACAAAAATATGATTTAAGTACTTACAAAGAAAAACAGTTTTCTTTGTGGAAAAATATATTCTTTTTTTATATTTGAAAAACATCTCTTTCTTGTGTTAAAGGGTTATCTCTTTTAACAGCTAATAATTTCTTTTACCCATATAACTAAATTCCACATCTAAAAATACTCCACAAGAAAACAATTACATACCTCTGTCTCTTATCATTTTCCGAGTGTACAATACTCGTCGAAGCCTTAATCTGTGCCTCTTAGATAGATGCCAGTTGGATGATATAACTTTTAATGTTAACCTAATATTACCCATTTCGGTTCACTCCATCCAATTACCCAGACGACGGACGGACGGACGGACGGTCTTATCTGTTGTAGATACCCTCGTTCCCATTGCATACATTGTCTGTTTATGAGCTTCTCTCTAATTTGTATTGTATTGTCTGATTTTCATTTTCATTGCAGTGCTTCCTCCTTCAACTACCACCACGGCAACAGCAGCAACCGCAACATCGGCAACTGTTGCCCATCATCAGCATCATCATCAACAACAGTCGCAACATAAGTTACGCGACTCATTGAAGCTGCAGGAGAATGTGGAATCGAATACAACGCCACGTTCAAAGCAACGTCTGATCAAAGTGGATTTCTCATTGTTACAGGTATGTACGAGTATGTAGTCGTAATATCATGAAAAAGTGCCACTACGTATACAACACATGCATATTATCACGAAATCGAATTCACTGGTCTTGATTGCGCATACTATTAATATTGCGTGTGAAAAACGTCAGGAAACATAATGAAAGAGACTGACTGACATTGTTGTTGTTCCCCACAACATTTGTTTCAGTTCACCACAAATGTATGCAAATTCCTTAGTGCTCCTTATTATTTATTGCATATTTGGTGAGCGTCGAATGCTTTCAAATACGAATTCTGATTTGAAATCAAGTTAAAGTTAATCATATTGGTAAAACTTCGGATTGTTATCAAGATTCTTAAAAGTCAAAATAAGTATGTAAATATATAAAGGAAAAATTTTATAATAATACAACTGTGTATTTAAAACAGGGTAAAAATGGGATTAATTTTAGAAATATAAAAAAATTGGATTGCTTTTTATGATTTATTTTTTTTTTTTTTATTACTATTTTATATTTCGGTAATTCCAAAAATCAAACTTTTGGAAATTGGTCCCCTTCAAAAAAATTAAATGTTAATGTGATTTCAATTTCTTTAAAAATGGTTTCATCTTTGTGGCATAGAAAAAAGTATGAAGTTTTATTATTGAAGTCGGAATTAAAAGTGTGAAAAGTACCGTTTAATAAACCACGAACAATGATAAGCATTTTGTTCCGATAGGACGCCAAATGACAACACAGCACAAAAAATTATTGTTGGTGCACGGTGACTAACGTTTTGAAAACCACTATAATTAATTAAAGTAAAAACTTCATAAGCAAAAGTTTCATAACTTGAAGAGATCTTCATGGATATTATAGGAAATGGACATCATGTTGATATAGGAAATGAAAAAAAGGAATTGAATAGTCAAAATTAACTTCGAAGTCAAAAGTGACCAAAGGGAAAAACGGTTTTGTTTCAAAATGACACCAAATAACTAGGCAGCTCAATAAAACATATTTGGGCCGTATTTAGGGTGCACGGATCAGAACAAAACTTGGTGTTCTGAAATCGTCTTTAGATAACCTTCAAAAGCAGGCGGGGACCGATCCGTGCTAATACAATACTGGGGAAAAAGTTGGAATTTTAGGATTTTTTAAAGAAAAGTATATAAATTACAGTATATGTTTCAAAACATCTCATATATTTTTGTTTCGATCACCCTACCCATCTTTATTTTTTTTATATTTCTTGCCATATTGAAACAAAACGCATGTCGTTGTTCATGTTTTGTCAATAGCTTAATTTTTCCCTTTGTTCGCTTTTGAAGTCATTTTTAAGACTTGATTAGCATACTATTATGGAAATAAAATACAAGAAAATAACAGCCAAAATTGACTTTGGATTCGAAATTGAATAAATTTCATATATTATATAATAAATATAATTTTAATAAATTTATAAATTTCTTGTTTCATAAATTTGCTAATTTTTTATAAATTTCATAAATTTATTATGTTTTACATACTTTCAAAATTGTATAAATTTTAAAAATTGTACAAATCTTGTAATAACATAAATTTGATAAAATTCATAAATTTTATTAATTCAAAATTTTTTATAAATTTCATAAATTTAATAAAATTTATTAACTATTATAATAGTATAACTTTCATAAACAATATCAAATTTCATTAATTTTATAAATTTGGTAATTTTGTAAATTGTTTTAAGTTCATAAATTTAATTAATTTCATAATTTTTATAAACTTCATACATTACTCGAATTTCGTAAAACTTTTAAGTTTTTTTTAATAAAATTTTTTTGTATAAATTTCATAAAATATGTGAACCGGTCTTTGAAAATGTGGCTTATGACACAAAAAAATTATTTTTCACTTTTTTTTGGTTCGGATAGTTTTTGAAACGCTCTTTCACATGGTGAAAAGCAGAAAGTCCATACTTGCTTAGAAGTGTACAACAAATGTAGAGAAAGAAGAGCACAAATGAAAGAAAAACAGAATTTTATTGATTTCTCGAAATATTGTTTTTGAGTCATAAGTCACATTTTCATAGACCGGGTCACATTTTTTATAAACTTCATAAATTGGTCGAATTTTGTAAAATTCATAAATTTTATTCATTTAATATTTTTGATAAATTTTATAAATTTCATTAATTTTGTAAATTTTAAAAATTAAGAAAATTTACAATTTCATTAATTTACTGGATTTAGTAAATTGTACATATTACATATTAGCAGTTGTAGTTTCAAAATATAAATTACACTAATGAAATTATAATAAATAATAATATTAAAAATTTCATAAATTTAAAAAAAATTTAAAAATTCTTAATTTTATAAAATTAAAATTTTTTATCAATTTTAAAAGTTTAATGTGTTTATAAACTTCTAAAATTTTACCATCTTTATAACTTTCAAAAAATCATAGATCGCATAAGTTATAAAAATTTTGTAAATTTAAAAAAAAATAATAAAATTTCATTAATTTTAATAATTTGATTCATTAAATTTATATATTTTACAAAATTTATATATTTTATAAAATTTATAAATATCGTTAATTTCACAGTGCAACACATAAATTGGTGCCGCCTTCGTACCCAGCTATTTTTGAAGTATATACCGAGACTAAAAAAATCCCCAAAGGATTTGGCCCCATTACATCGAAATATTTTTTATGGATAATCCAATATTTTCACCACAATACGATTATTTGACCATTTTTAGGGAGTCCATATTTCATAAACTGTTCGGATTTTTTTCTTTTCGGCAAAGTTGTAGATCTAAACCAGAGCAAAAAAAGTCTCAAATAGACCGACCCAAAAAAATTGCATCTAGTGCATTAAAATTGTAAAAATATGGGAAAAAGGCTATTTTTTCATGATATTTTCAACATAAAAATATGATTATAATAAGTAATATTCCACATAAATCATACGCCACGGAGTACAACGAAATAAATTTTGTGTGGAAAACATCATGAAAAAATAGAATTATTTCCCATATTTTTGCAATTTTTATGCACTGGATGGAGGTTTTTTGGGTCGGTCAATTTGAGACTTTTTTTGCTCTGGTTTAGATCTACAACTTTGCCGAAGACGAAAAGAAAAAAATCCGAACAGTTTATAAAATATGGACTCCCTTAAAATTGTAAAAAAATCGCATTGAGGTGAAAATATTGGAGTATCCATAAAAAAATGTTTCGATGTAATGGGGCAAATCCTTTGGGGATTTTTTTAGTCTCGGTATATACTTCAAAAATATCTGGGTACGAAGGTGGCACCAGACGATGACCTTAGAAATGTTGCACTGTGTTTTATAAACTTCATAAATTTTATTAATTTTGTAAATTTAACTTATTTTGTTTATCTTTAATTTTGTTAATTTCATAAACTTATTATAAGTTCTTTTAGGAAAAATTTAAAATTTTAATAATTTTTTTTTAAAATTTCTTTATTTTTAACCTTATAAATGTAAAATTTAAATTGATTTAATTTTTTTTTTAAAAATTTCATAACTTTGACTATAAATTCGTTGAGAACTAAAAGGAAATGTTTCCATTTGCAAAAACTAACCTACACATACATTCTTTAAAATTTATTTTTGGTGAAAGACAAATATTGTTCACAACGTAAGCAATAACAATTTTTTTTTTTAAAAATTTTTATAGATTTAATAAATTTTTTTAAATTACACAGCACAACATTTTTCAGCTTATTGATTTGGGACTCAATTCTGAGAACTGCACGTGAAAGTAGCCCCAAAAAGAAGAAGATCTGCATCATTCGTTTTGTCAAGTTACATGCTGCAATAATTTAATATCGTTTTGAAGTTAGTAAGTATCGTATAGGGGAATTTGTTACGTTCTTCTTTTTGGGACTACTTTCACTTGCAGTTCTCAGAATTGAGTCCATAAAACATGTGTTGTACTTTGTTATTGATTTTTTTTTTATAATTTTTTATAATTTTTACAAATTTTATCAAATGTAGTATTTATATTTATTTATAGTATTTTATAAGTATCACCTACATATACGCGACAATTATGTCGCTTCAAAAGCAACGCCCTCTTATACAGTCCCAATTTTCTATCGTCGCTTTGCTATTCCAAAAGTTATTTCCGTTTGAATCCTATTTTCTTTTCGATTGCATCGCACAACTGCCATATCTCCAATTCACCAGTCAATCAATTTCTACTCCCAGGGAAGCTTTACAATCTTATAACAAACTCGCAATCAAGCAATGTTTTTGCCTCAATTTACGTCCAATTAGATAATTTTCTTGGTATGTAATGTGTACAAATGTTGTGTGATGATCATGGCGCACAACCTCCAATTCTTGCTGTGACGCACAACATGACGTCAGACAGTCTGACAGATTGCAAGTAAATTTCAAATTCATTGGAAATACAAAACATATGCCAACGACATAACACGTATGTTAGTCAGTCCCTGACCCCCTATTAAACGTTAGCAATAGCTTAGAGGACACCATAGAGTCCCTTTAACAAATTAACTTAAATGTCGAGCAAAAGCAATACTTATCCTTTTTATGTTATATTAAATTCTACACTAGGATGACGATACATGTTTCGATGAGACCTCATTGGCTTCCTCAGCATCCTCCACCTCGACCATAGGCCATGGACATCATCAGCACAACCACAGCGTTAACATTGGCGTGTGCTCACAGCCCAAAATGCCTCCCTATCCCATCGGTGGCTATATGGTAAGTGGTGGCGGTGACTCGACCAGCAACAACAACACCACAGGTGGTATGGCAGCCAAAGGACCCAGTAATGCCAATAATGCCACAGCAACAACAACGCAAGTGCCCGCAACGTTGACGGCCCGTGTAACGCGTCGTACAAGTGAGTATTACGTAGCAGTGTTGCCAGCTGCAAATAATAATTTGTTTGTTTATTTTGAGCTTAGTTGTTGTTTACAATGAACGTTCTTTATTTAATGTATAATTTCTTTTAATATTTTTTATGGACATTTTTAATTTGTTTGTTTTGTTTTCTTTCCTTTTTTATTTGTTTTTTTTTTATATTTAAGGTATTTAATAAATATTATTTTGTGGGTTTTGCTTTTAAAACGTAGTTTTAAAATTAGAATTCTTCTGCTAACCTCTAATTTTTAGTGATAATTTGTTAAGATTGAAAAGAAGCCAAAAAACCAAAAAAGCTTTCAGAACAAATGTTTTACTTAAGACTAGTCCTTTAGTTAACTTAGTTGTACGCCGAACTGATGATAAACAGTTCCTTTAATTGGTTATAGTTGTAGTTTTATAGAAGAAAAAAACCCGGAAACCGGAAACACTCGTTAACACTCTCTCCTCCTACTCCCTTAAACACCTACGTCCTATTTAAACTAACACCATAAACAGTATGTTCAATTTAAAAATTAGCAAATTGTGTTTATTTAGTTCAAATGTCTGAAATTTTCGTTACGTTTTTGTGTAAATCTCTGCTACTGAATTGAATTGTATGGCAATTAAAAAAATATATAGAAAGTAAAACCTAACAACTGTATTTTCAACTTAATTTCGACTTTGGTATTACGAAACAAAAAAAACCACACAAAAATTTAAAATCTTCTTGATGTGATGGCAACTCTTTCTGGGGGATGTGTCCAAAACTAAAACAGAGGATCCCTATACCAAGGATGAATATCATAGATTCTTTGACAACGCCTTAGAATGTAAATATATATTTAACAATCTCACTTTCTCTCTCACTCTCAATTTCACGATATTAGTATCTGTACATACCTACATGAACTTTTGTTTCATACTGATGATTATAAATTTACACATACCGACCATCCAGTGGAGGAGTCCACTAAACCAGCCTGTCCATTGTTCATATGTGTTTTCAACGTCCCCGCCATTACACAGCGAAGGCACGTCTCGTGTCTCGCTCTCGCCTTCCTATACCACACCACTGTATGACATGAGAAACTAATGCTTTTTTCAAACGACTTTCATTTTCGCATACAACCAACACGCAAAAATTCAACACCTTAGCATACCCCATATTCTACCCGCCTCTGTATATACATATCCCTTCATCCTCTTTGTCTCTATCGCTTTCTTAAAGGACTTTGGGTTCGTTTTAGGTTATCGCTGCGCTTTTCTATTTTGTTTGTCCTTTTTGATTGGAATTGTTTTTGCTTTCTCAGCGTCCTAAATTCTTTCTTTTCATCATTATTTATTTTCATTATATTTGGATTCGGTTTCGGATTTGGAGCCACCTCAAATGCTAACAAAGAGACATAATCAAAATTCTATGCATGTCCTGGTTACACTTTGTTTTTGTTGGTTTAACAAAAAAAAACAACATTTTAATCCATAAATCACAAGGGCTAAAAATGCTGATATTCTTGGAACGGTTAGACGGGGGCAATGATTCGAAGATTGAAAACTATCTTAAATATTTAATTGAACGTTGAAATAACAAAATGATTGTGAAATTATTAAAATTTATTAATAAAAATATGCAATTGGTATAAATTGTTAACATTATACAATTTATAGTGAAATAATTACAAAAAATCGTTTTAAGAAATAGTTTTTCTTTAAAATTATTACAATTTATTAATAAAAATATAAAATTTGTATACGTTGTTGAAATTACATAATTTATTGAATGTTATCAAATTGTATTGCAATATAATTTCTAATTGTTATTTTTAAAATTTAAATTTTTAAAAATTGTTCCTATTTTTCTTAATTTTATTTATTTTGTCATATTTAATATTATTGTTTTTTATAAATATCTGTATTCTGCATTAGCAATTTTTTTACTAGAACTTTTTAATTTAAAAAAAAATCGATAAATGTCAAATTTATTCGATCTATATAATTTCTTAATATTATTGAGATTGCATTGAAATGTTTACCTAATTTTCTACTACTATACTTGATTTATACTTTACCTTTTACATTATTTTTTATTTTAACTTGAAAATTTTTATTTTTCATTTGTTTAATTTTTTTAAGAATTTTTTTTTATTGTTTAATTTATTTAAAGCTGCTAAATATTTTTTAATATATTTACGAATTTATTTTTATAGAATATTCGTAATAAAAGTTTGTTTGAAACTATAAAAAAATTTCCAATTAATTTTGAACTTATCAATTTTTTTAATGTACATACTTTAAACTTATTTGGAATTTATTTCACATTTTCAAATAGTATTCAATCAAGAATACAAAATAGACGAATATTATTGAATTTCATTAAAATCTTTCGAAAAAACACTAAAATTATATTATTTCGAGATTATTTAAAAAATTTTAAAATTCTAAATAAATAAATATACTAAGTATGGATTTTTTGTTAAATATATCTAAATATTTAAAAATATTACGAAATAATCTTAAAATTATGAAATGTTTCCGTGGCGTATGATTTACGTGGAATATTACTTATGATAATCATACGCCACCATATAACAAAAGAGCCTAAAACGTGACAAATTCCCCTATACGATACTTACTAACTTCAAATTGATATTAAATTATTATGGCATGTAACTTGACAAAACGAATGATGCAGAACTTCTTCTTTTTGGGGCTACTTTCATGTGCAGTTCCCAGAATTGAGTCCCAAAATCATGTGTTGTACTGTGTTATGTAAAATGTTTTTTACATTTATTTCTACCTTAGACAAATTTCGGTTACCTTAATAACACATGTATCGAAACAATAATTTTTATTATTATTGGAAAATATTTCGAATACATTAATTAATTTGAAAATTTTACTAATTAATTTCAATTCTGTTTCCAATTGGTTTCAAAATAATTGAAAATGTATTAAAAATAATTTCGAATACATTAAATATACTGCAAAATTTTAAATTGTTGAGAATAAATTATGACAATTCTTAATTATTTGTATATTTATTAAATTTTTTTAAATTATTTTAACTGGCAAATAAATTTTTAAAATTTACTTGGTTTCAAAATTTTTTCAATATGTTTATTTTTATAGCAATTGTATTTAAATTTATTTGGATTTTTTCGTTCAATATACATTCGCTGTAAATTGAAAATTAATTCGAAATGAAATGAAACATTTGAAACAAAATAAGAAAATAAAACTTGAATACATTCTAAATAAATGTAAAATTTCCAATAAGTTTGAATGAATTTTAAAATAATTTTCAAAAATATTTTATTTATTTATATTTAAATAATATTTAACGAAATAATTTATTTCTTTATTTCGAATGCATCAAATTAATTGTAAAATGTAAATTTGATTTTGTTTCTAATTTGTTTGAATTAATTTGTTATTGTTATTGTTATTAATTAATTATTAAATTTTATTACTTTTATTTCAACATTTAACAAACTTTGGTTGCTTTAATAATACATATAAAATATATAAATACCGAATTTGTTTTTAATTAATGTCGAATTAATAAATTTTATTATTATTGGAATAAATTTCGAATACAGTTAAATAACTAAAAAATGCTTAAATAATTTCGATTCCGTTTCTAATTGATTTCAAAATAATTAATTTCGAATACATTAAATATATTGCAAAATTTTAAATTGTTTAGAATAAATTATAACAATTTTCAATTGTTTTTTTTTATATTTATTTAAAATTTTTTTTAAATTGAAATTGGAAAAAAAAAATTAAATTTAATGTTTTTTTTTATTTCTTATGCTCATTTTAATTTTTTTCTATCTTATAGAAATTGTATTTGGAATATTTTCAAATGTATGATATTTTGAACATTTCATTCAATAAACATTCGCTATAAATTGAAAATAAATTTGAAACAAAACAAGAAAATAAAACTTGAAATACAAACTAAATAAATAAAAAATTCTCAATAAGTTTGAATAAATTTTACAATAACTTTTAAAAACTTATTTATCATTCTTACGACTACGACTGTGTTGCTATATACTTGAAATAAATTGGCAATCCATTTCGAAATGCGAAATTATTTAAGACTTATTTTAAATAAGATTTGAATGTAGTTTCTAATATATTTGAAATAAATTCGCATTACATTCTGAAATGCAAAATTATTTTAGACTTATTTTAAATAAAATTTGAATGTGAACATGTAGTTTCGTATATATATTTTGATCAGTATGAATAATACTCGTACATTCAAATTTTTTGGATTATTCAAATTTATTTAATTTTTTATGCAGTATTATTGAATTTTATTGCAATCTCTTTATATTACCGAAACTACATATTTAAAAATTTTTTGAAATTTGTCTAAAAAATACAGAAATAAAATAATATTACACTTTTTGGAACAGATATCAATGTCAATTTTTTGTCAAACTCCATTCCATTTTTATTTCTCCGATTTTCCAATACATTGCCCTTATGACCCTCTCCAGAGAATATCAAATGGTTACAACAACATTTATATACTAAAAATTAACAATAATCATTTACTCCGCATAGTATACATATTTACAAATAGTACAACGCAAATTTTCCTTCCTCGCATTCCGCATAAATTCACATAAATTTCTTATTGTTGGCATTGCTCTTCTCTTTAGCCTACGATCTGGCGACACAGTGTGAATCTCGCCGAGCTTCCCAGAGGCGCCACACCATAGTCGGTTGTCAAAGTAATTTCGATGAGACACATTCGATGCCACCATCCCGACCCGAATCCCGGCAGTCTGATCTAAATGCAACTGTTTGTAGCGGCGATAATGTGAGCACAGTCAAACAGGTAAGTGTCGTTGAAACGATTTTAATTTTGAGAAATGCAAATCATCTCCTTGATCCTATTTCAGCTTCACAATGATTACAACCAACTACTGGATCATCAACAACACCACTACCACCAGCAACAGCAGCAGCAGCAACATCAACCACATTTGAAACGACCCCAAAGTCCACTTACCGAGGACAGTAGTATTGAGAGTCATTCGTCATCCTCGACTGGCCCGTGGACCAAATCATTTATGGATGAAAAGACCTGGAACGAACGTGGCGATGATCGCCTCTCCCTAACGCTGGAGGAGATTGTGCACATTCGTTCCGTAATGACTAAGGCGGAATTGGAAGGTCTTCCCGTTGGTATACGTGTCAAGGAGGATGTCGAAAAGCGTAAAATTTGCTTTTTATGTCTGCGTACAAGATTCTCGATATTCGGGCCTTGGGGTATACAATGTAAAATATGCCAGCGTACCGTTTGTTCCAAATGCTATACCAAAGTAAGCTGTCGAATAAAACAGTCATCAAATGGATTTTAGATTAACATTATTTTATATGTTTTTGTTGTTGTTGTTGTAATAGATGCGCATCCCCTCAGAGCATTTCCGTAATGTTCCTTTGGTTTTAATATCACCCTCTTTGCTATCAAGTCCCGCTGGTTCGAGTACTCCTTCGCCCTCACATCATGCACGCTATGTACACTCGTCGTCGACTGGTAATATATTGGATGAAACATTTCCAAAGTCGCTAATTGAGCGGCTGATGGGTTCAGAAGCTGAGCGTAAGGTAATGATTTCCATTTCTAATTTAGACGTTTACATATGAAAATTATCGATCTCTGTTTTACTTAGGCTCGCAATTCGGTGGGCAGTGCTCCATCGTCTCCAAAACACCAAAGATCAAATATGAGTACTCCTGGTATAATGGCCGGTAGCGGTGGTGGTGGCGGTGGTGGTGGTGTTGACGCCGCTGCTGCAGGTCACGCAGTTGAGGCTATACACGATACATCTTCCACAATGACTACTTCATATACGGCTGGCACCACAACATCGTATCCCCATCATCATCAGTATCAACATCCCCAAGAGCGACACTATCATCCGCAGCATCATTACGCCTCCATGGCATTGGCCAATGGCGTACAGTATAACAATAGCTGCAAGGAAAACCATGCCACCAACAATCGGCAATTTAGCATTATGTCGCGTAGTATGGAGGGACCACGAAGTTTACCTGTGCACAGTCCAGCATCAAGACCACACTCCAACAGCAGTACATTGGATCGGAAGTAAGTTCTTTATACCACGCCCCTCTCCTTCTCCATCCTCCCCATCCCTTTCTCCGTTTTCTAACGGACAATCAAAAATGGCTCTGCAGATCTCTCTGTGTAATGTAATCTAGTTTTTACCAGAATCTAAACCTAAAAGTGCAGGATAGTGTGTAGTTATCAAATCCCAAAAATTCATTGGCTTCAAATCAGGGCTGCGCATTTCATAGCACAATTGTGCTACGACTGCTTCACACACATTCTTATGATCTTTCATTTAGTCGTCTCTGAGAAAACGAAGAGTGCACATTTTAAATTATTGTTTTATATCAATTGTTGTTTGTAATTAAGTTTTATTTCATTAATTTGTTGGTTCTCTTCTTATATCCTTGTTTCCAGAAGCAAATTTTCCCGAGCCTATACACTCTCCTCCTCCGGCACTCAACTAAGCCAAGACCAAAAGGATAATTTGCGGGGTGACCTCGTGCCGGTGTGCAACGATTGCCGGGGTCTGGTCATGGAAATTTCGCGTTCGGCTAAACAGAAACGCTCTTCGGCACGTAACCGAACATTAAAGAATCTCACACTTGATCTATCGCCCGTATGGAAATGAAGAAATGTAACACTGGCAATATAAATTGAGAATACAAAACAAAATGGTTTACTTTAATGTCATTGACTTTTAAGGAAACAAAACCCCGACACTATTTCATTATACTGACTATGGGCTAATAAAAGGATTTCAACTATAACTGAGAGCGAGAGCGAGAGAAAGAGAATCAGCATTGGCAGTAGCTCTCTTTGCAAGCTAACGATTTTTCGAAATAATGATTTTTCTTTTATATGTTTATGTGTTTAACCAACAACCCATATTTATTTGTACCTAAAACAAAAAATTAGAGAGCACTATAATTAAAAAGTGTACTTTAAATGAAAACAAAAAAACTGTAATTAAATATCATGGCTGATGAAAGGAAGAGTGATGAGTGGTGCATTATGTTCCTTATTAAAGAGTAGAAAGAATAGAACATCCTCCAGGGCTATGCAGCAAAGCCGAAGTGGAAACCTTAGCCACTCGATCTGTAAACGTAGACACCAGTCGCTATGGAGTATTCGATGCACATACATAGATATTTTTGGTTGTAATTAAAGATTGTAATTGAATAGAATTCATCCATATAAGGATATGTCAACAAATTAATGTTCATCATCATTTCTGCTTAAACGCACATATGTCATCGAAAATCACTTAACGGAACTTTATTAAACATTGTTTAATTACATTTACTTTCGAGTTTGATTCAGATGTGTACTCAGTACAGTTCGTATTACTATATTTCTGATAAGTCCCCGTGTCTTTATTATGTGGTAAAGCGTCTTTTTGTAACATGTGCGTGCGTGTGTATGTTTAAGATTTTCTATTAATTGTTATTTAGTTTTGCCTTAAAATTCGCTTTAATCGTTTCATGTTAATGATGAGTATATGATTTTTGTGTATTAATACTACTGTATGTATTACTTGCACTAGAAATGTAGTAACTTACTAACATATGGATATTTATACTTAGGTTTTATATGTGTACACTTTACTATTACAGCAACAACTACAACTAATAGTAACATTAGTAATTATGATTCTATATTTATTATTATTATTATTTTGTAATACAAAATTTAAATATTATGTTTATGCACCGCCTCACCTTAAGTAAGCGTGTGTGTGTGTGTGTGAGGGTGTGCATAGAAGCAACAGACAGTGATTCTAGACCGCATCCCTCTGCAAACTCACTCACTCTCGTTTGATACGATATTGATGCGCGTTTAAGTTAAGTTGATATTGTAACATTTCACTTCAAATATTTTAAGTTATTTTCATATATGTTTAGAGAGAGAGAATGACTTGCACATTCCTTTTGTTTGTTTTTTTTTTATGAACTGATCATCATAGCTTATAAGATGCGTTTTTTGTTTTGTTCCATATTGCTTCCATTTGCTCTTTTAGTGTAACTTTTTAACCCATTAAGAGAATTTGGAAACAAAATGTACAGATTTTCTGGTAATTTTTAAGCTCATCGCAAAACAAATATTAAAATTTTTTTTTTGTAATTTTTTTTAATTCTTTTTGAATTAAACAACGCTTTCATCAAACATTACACTTTTAATTTCATCACTCTTCTCATACGTTATTTAACCATAAAGAACCCCCTTCTTCTGCACCCTCATTTCGCGTTAAATCATTTCATGTTTCCCGTCGTTAACAATATTCTTTTAAATTATGCATTTAAAGAACTCCATTTTATATAATATAAATGATAAAACTTACGCATGTATGAACAAAAACATATAGAACAAACAAACAAAAACAAAATTAATAATAACTATTATAACGCAATTGTACGTACGTCTATTTGATGTTGATATTCATATACATACATACATACATAAATATTTACATACATACATATGATAAAACAAAAAACAGGAAGAGAAAAGAAAATACAATTAAAACCCAATACCAAACCATTGAAACAAACAAACAAAACAATTAAACAAAAATTTAATGTTATACAAAATAAAAACTATAAAATAATAATAACACATATAATTGTTAAAAACAAACAAAAAATTTAACATGAAATCTATAATTATCCTTTAACTATAAGCTACAAAGAGAAAAAGAGTAACAAAAGATTATATAAGTTAAATAAGCAATAAAAACATCTTCAAAAAATTTGGAAAAGAAAAATTAAAAAAATCGGAAATATCCGCAATAAAATCAAAAACTAAAAAAACACCGTCTATTCACTTTTATTTAAAAAACACCGTTTTAACAGTTTCCAAAAAAAAAAATTAAAATATGTGACCCGGTAAGTTAAAAGGGACCTATGCTCAGAAAATAAATTTTGGAGAAAAACGACTTTGAAGTTAAAAAGTTGATTGATTTTTATCAAAAGTGTCTAATTTGAAGCAAATTTCTGCCAAAACTAATGCAGCTGGTTTGTTGCATTAGAAAGTGCGTGTTGTCTACTATAAGAATCACCAAAAAAGTAAAAATCGATTTTTTCGACCTATAGGTCCCTTTTAACTTACCGGGTCACGTATAATTAAAAATCACCCCTATTCCGTAGTCGTCTTCGACATCGTCGTCGTTTTTATGTCAACATCACTTCGATTCAAAATCGTCGTCACATCAATGCTATTTCGGTATTCTGGTAATTACCATGAGACGACGTCGACTGGTAATCGATAACATGAAAGAAATAACAACAGCTTTTGTAACATTTGTACATCAGCTGATTTATTTTGATTTTACGTGTTTCATGAAAAAATATTTTTGTGCCCGAATCAAATTCAAGCGATGAGGAAAGCAAGAATGATCTGATACTGGAAAGGAAAATACTTCGCCAATAATCCGATATCTTAAAATTAACAAATAACAAGTATGTACATTAGATAGTATCACCTTAAAGGCACACAAAAAAAAGTTATCCATAAACCAGCGATTATAAATCATTGTTCCATGGACATTTCCAAAAAAGGTTTTTCGTTGTATCTTCCATATTAACAGTCCGATCTTAAAGCTTGATATATCGCATCCGTTATCATCGATAACAAAACATTCTCAGGGTGGAAAAATTTTGTTAGTAGTAATGGTTACTTCAGGTCAAAGTCTTTTGAATTAAAAAAATTGGTCTGCCACAGACAAACACATCGATATATCATACTTTAATATCTGAATGTATGTAAATACTCAAGCTATGAAAAATTTATAAAGGTGACTCCTACGACCTGCAGCAATGAATTTATGAAAGCATTTTTTAGATAGTTGCGCTGTATTTATCGAAATACTTTCATCGCAAAAGTTTTATGTTTTTTCGCGAGCTATAAATTTCTAACGTTTGGGTGTTACATTAGGGTGGTCAATGGACCTAAGAGCAAAAATATTGGCCTCCCCGAGACAAAAATTTCGCTATATCATATATCTTGAAATGTCCATGGAACAATGCTTTATATTCGCTGGTGTACGGAGAACTTTTTTTTGTGATACGGTCTAATGTACATCGGTCTTAAAATCATAATTTTAGTTAATTTAGTTACCTTAGTTACCAACTTTTTTTAGACTCGAGAAGTACTTAAGTCTTAATAAGACAGCATTTAAATATGTAATAGTTCCTACAGAAATAGTTCCTATAATGAAAAGTGAACTCGGGTCATATGTTTCAGCCATAATTAAGTTGCCAGCAACATTGAGGTCCTTTGGACAGGTGTCTTACAAACTAAGTGTAAGTGCAGCCAGTAATTGCAAGATTCCTGTCGAAACCCTGAATGCATTAGAGAGGTCATTTGTCCACCTTGGATACAATTGAAAATAACTGAAGATGAAAAATCGGAAGCAAAAACTAATTTTTTTAAACAAAACAGGATTTACTGGATTTATTGGATATGTCGATGGAACCCATAACAAAATTTTCTCAATAAATAAAGAAGACCTTCTCGCGTTGTTGTGAATTAACTTAACTTACTTTCCCTTAGCACCCCATGAATTAGGTATGGGATAGCTTCTCGCGTTGTTGTGAATTAACACGCTTTCTATTTTTAGATTCACAACTAAAGCTACGCACAAACGGTTGCCAGATCTTACAATATTGCCCGAAAAATTTGCAGAAAATGTCCAACAACCGTGTGCACTTTAAATTTTGTATGGCAACGTTTGCAGAAAAATCATTGTAAAACAACAATATTGCCAGACATCCGATAATCGTCTGAACCGCAAAATGTTGACACCTTCAAATTTGTGCGAAGTTTATGCATCTGCAAATTTCACCATTTGCAGAGATTAATTATATGGCAACACTGTCCATGTCAGTACATTGCCGGTACATTAGCAGATTTGACAAAATTGCTATTTCTGGCAACCGTCTGTGCTTAGCTTAACGGCATCTACTTGTTTATCGACGAATGCGAACGTCACTGTTTGAGAAGCTCTTACTAGACACGCCGATTGACTCGACACTAATACTGCGAAGTTGCTGTCGACACCATTCGAGGAGAGCCGACAATGAAAGAAATTTTTTTTTTTTTTTTAAGATGACTGGAGCCCTGAGTTGAACCTGTGATCTCCTGCATTGTAGTTGCGTGTTCTAACCACTATGCCACGGCCGGTCCCATTAAACAAAACCTTTTTTAAATTTACAAAAAATAAAAAAATTCCTTTAAATTGTTTCAAGTCGTTACTAACAACTGTGACGACAGATTCAGAGTCGTTTCGATTCAACGTCGTCGTCACCTTTCCTTACAGAATTCCAAATTTGTGTCAATAGTAACCCAGCTAACCAAATGATCCGACATTGGCTGATATCCGACAAGTCTGCACACTGTCTGATCTCTTAAGAAAATTCTTACCGCCATCGTTTCGAATTCTTATCGACATGGCTGGGAATTGTTTATTTTGCTTGTGCAGAAGTTTCTTTAAGATTTCTTTACGATTTCGGAGCTTAATGTCTGGGGGATATTTCAATTTCTAGTGTGCAGAAATGTCTGCACGAAATCGGTAAGAATTCTTAACGAAAGTCTTAGGGAATTTTTTTATTGCTTTTTGATTTTTGAAACCACAAGTATAGTTTATTTGTTTATTCTTCTTTAGCTGATGTCTTCCGACATATCGTGTAGATTTCCTTTCGAATTCTTGTTTATTTTGCTATACCGACAGTTTGAGCGAATTTTGTCTCTGCTTGTGCGCAGTCTGAGGGAATTTTGTCTCTGCTTTTGCGCAGTCTGAGGGAATTTTGTCTCTGCTTGTGCGTTGTGACGCATGTACCGTAATTTGATTTATTTGTTTATGATTCTTTGGTGTTCTTTGTTTTCAACAGTGTCAACAGTGAATTGAAGTAATAAACACGTTTGTAAGGTGAACATAAGAAAGTGAAAGTGGTAAAACAATAGGTAAAAAAAACAGTGAAAAAAATAGAATGTCGCGGCAAGCTTTTCAAAAAAAAGTAAACAGGGAAGCTGAAAAGATGTTACAAAATATTCTGGGGTCACAAATAATCGAGGAAAGGTATCTGCACAATATTTCGGCAAATATATCAGACTTTTCTAGGATTTTCTAACAGATTTCTGTCAGATATCTGCACGATATGTCGGCAAAACTTTCAGAATTTCCTACGATTTTTAACAGATGTCTGTCAGATATCTGAACGAAATTTTGGGAAAACTATCAGAATTTTCTGAGATTCTATAACAGATTTCTGTGAGATATCGGATCGACATGTCGGTAAAATTTTCAGAATTTCCCAAGGATTTTACTTCAGAATTCGATAAGATATCTGAAAGATTTGTCGGCAAAAACAAGCGAATTTCCCCCGACGAATCCTGACATCATGTCAACCCTCCCATACGTTTTTCGGCACGAAATCTTACGGAAATCTGTACCGAAATCGGGTTCTTTTGCCGAAATTCGTAACGAAATCTTAACGATTTCGGGACATTTGGTTTGCTGGGAACCGATAGTTATCTAAAACGACTACAAGAAAACCGATTTTTGTTGAATGTGTTGTTATTATTTTGAAATATAAAAAGTTTTGAGTGCAATAATTTCCCAAAAAAATTGTATCAATTTTTTATTTATATTGTGAGCAGAACCTAATTGCTTTTATACCAAAACTGTGATTTTTGTGGCTTTTTATTTTTGATAAATTTTTTAAGAAGAATTTTTTTTAATTTCTTTTTTTTTCGAGACCAACGATTTTTCTAATACTATTCGGCAAATTTAATACTAATGTAAGCTCGACATAAAGATAATATTGTTGACCACCGTTTTTAAGTTATTCGAATATATCTAGTGAAAGTGTCTTAATTTTAATTTTAAAGTTAAGCTGATGAGAAAAACCAAGTCCAGATTTGGATTCAACCTTTCCAATTACCCTTAAACACCATTAAGTTCTTAGTCAACGAAAACCTTATTCCCTAGTGTTGTTGTTGTAACAACTGGAGGAAGTAGCTGGGGTAATAATTCTTTATACCGATTTTCAATCTATCGGCGCACTCGATTAGGCATGTAATTCGATTATCATACGATCATTGTTGGCAACTCTGTTTAATTTCTTTGTAGATAACAAGGTTTGTGTGTGTGTCAAGGATTGCTAGTTGTTGTTGTTTTTTTAGTTTTAACCATCTCTTGGAGGAAGAGATGGCAACAGCTGGTTTTTTTTATTTAATTTTAAGATGTTGATAAATCTTTTTCCTTTTGTCCTTTTTTTAGTGGAAGCATCTAATTAAGATGAGTTTTGTTGGAAAGTATTTGAAAAGTTATTTTTCATCGTTGTTATTTATGCCAGTGCTCCGGCAGGGAATCGAACCCGGCACCTTCAGATTGCAAATCTACGTCGCTTCCACTGAGCTATCGAAGGCCCTTGAGTAATCAGTGCTGTCGCTTTTGTAAGTGGGAAAGAAGCAAAAAGTTTTTTTTTTTTTGGTACAACGAAATTTTTTGATACAATAAAAGCACCTTAAGGTAAAGTACCTTTTATTAATTAATAATATATTGTACGTTTTGGTACAATAAATAATACTTTTTGGTACAATAAATTTTACTCTTTGTTAAAATAAAAGTACTTTTTGGTACAATACTTTTTATAAATAAATAATAAATTGTACTTTTTGGTACAATAATAGTACTTTTTAGTAAAATGAAGTATACTAATTTGTACACTAAAATAACTTTTTGGTACACTAAAATTAATTTGTGGTATAATAAAAGTAAAATTTTTATAGTAAATTATACTTTTTGGTACACTGAATCTACTTGATGGTACAATAAAAGTACTTTTTGGTGGAATAAATTGTAATATTTGGTACAATAAACTGTACTATTTGGTACACTCAATGTACTTTCTGTACTTTTTGGTACAATAAAAGTACTTTTTGGAACAATACTTTTTATAGTTAAATAATAAACTGTACTTTTTGGTATAATTTATTTTACTCTTTGTTAAAATAAAAGTACTTGTTGGTGAAAAAATTTTACTTTTTGGTACACTAAATGCACTTTCTGGTACAATAAAGTTCTTTTTGGCACAATAATTTTTATAAATTAATAATAAATTGTAATTTTGGTACAATAAAAGTTTATTTTGGTACAATACTTTTTATTAATAAATAACAAATTGTACCTTTTGGTACAATCAAAATACTTTTTAGTATAATTTAAGTTTCTCTTTGTTAAAATAAATTGTACCTTTTTGGTACAATAAATTGCACTGTATGGTACACTAAATGTACTTTTAGGAACAATAGAAGTACTTTTAGGTACACTTAATTCACTTTCTTGTACAATAATATAACTTTTTGGTACAAAAATGTTTACAATCAATGTACTTTTTGGTATAATTTATGTTACACCTTGTTTAAATAAAAGTACTTTTTGGTCGAATAAATTGTACTGTTTGGTACACTAAATGTACTTTCTAGTACAATATAAGTACTTTTTAGTACACAAAATATACATTCTCATGCAATAAAAGTAATTTTTAGTACAATATTTTTTATAAATAAATAATAAAGTGTACTTTTGGTACCATAAAAACACCTTTTGGTACAATAAAAGTACTTATTGGTACAATAATACAATAAAGTGTACAATTTTTTAGTACAATAAAGTAACTTGTGATACAAAATTTTTAATTTTTGCTGCGATTAAAGTACTTTTTGGTACAATAAATATTACGTTTTAGTACAATAAATTGCACTTTTCGTTGGAATACATGTCATTTTGGTACAAAAAAAGTACTTTTTGGTACTATAAGAGTGTTTTTTGAACAATAAAAGCAATAAAATCACTTTTTGGTCAATAAATGTACTTTTTGGTACAATAAAAGTACTTTTTCGTACAATAAATGTACTTTAAAGTACAATAAATTGTACTGTTTGGTTCACTAAATGTACTTTCTAGTGCAATAGAAGTACTTTTTAGTACACAAAATTTACATTCTCATGAAATAAAAGTAATTTTTGGTGCAATATTTTTTATAAATAAATAATAAAGTGTACTTTTGGTACCATAAAAACACCTTTTGGTACAATAAAAGTACTTATTGGTACAATAAAAGCTCCTACTGTCTCTTGCTTTTATACTTGTCGTGTACATGCAATGGTCCCAGAATCAAAACAATCACAAGTATTGCAATATTTATAAATTAAAAAAAAAAACAATTTAATAAAATGTTATTTTTGGTCTTTCGATTTTTATCTGTCACATTTGTAAACATATTCAAACCGTAAGCGTTAGCTTAGGTTAAGAACTGTGATCGCAACTTGTGGTAGCGACCATGTGCACTCGAAGATCACATAATTCATTGTGAAAACCGTTAGTCAGTGGAGTAGTGACAAACAAATAACATGCTTATTACTTTTTGGTACAGTTATAAAAGTTATGGCGATCAGGCAACTTAAGAATATCTTCGAATAGTGTGTAGCATAAATATAGAAAGTTAAAGAAAGTGTAATGAATAATCGAGAAGGTGGTAAGTACTAAAATATTTTCAAATTTAAAGGAAATAGGACAATATTTTCTTTATTAAATGTGTTTTATTTAAAAATATAAAAAAAACACGATAAAACTACAATTTAATGGCGAGGTTTGGGAAAAAATACCAATCTCTTCCAAATACCCCCTAAAGCACCAAAACTAAGGTCCAAGTTGGCGCCGGCACGCTTTGCGACCTAAGGTTATTCGACGATTTTAAACTAATATAAAACAAATTATTAATTTTTGGGATATTAATTTTGGTGTGAACAAGGAATTTTTTTGGGAAGGAAAGTTTTTGCCAACTATTTTTTTTTATTTTTTTAAAAAAAAATTACATTTGTTTAGTATTTTGTAACTTTTGTATTTTTTTATTTTAATCTATTTGTTGTTAACTTTTATAAACATTTTTTTAAATCAAATAAAATCCGTTAAATTTTTAATGCCAAAATGGGAATATGATAAATTAAATTTAATTCATTTAAAAAATTCATTCTAAATAATTTCGCCTACTTCTTCCGATAAAACGCTAATTGAGGTACAAAAATATGTCTAACTTAGCCTAGAATTGACGCGGAGCTAAGATTATCCTAATTGAAATCGCGGTGGTAATACCTTTAATTTACAAATAAAAATACCCAAATTAAAAGGATAGGATCGAAATTGTCCATATTTTGGGACCATTCGGAGCACAGAACTTTTCTAAAGAGAGTGTGATCTTCACTTTTTCCAGACAGATCGCGGGCAGTAAAGTTCAATTGAGCTAAAAAAATTCTAATTATAATAATTATAACATTTTATAAAGTTTAAAAACAATACAATTTTTACAATCTGAAAAATATGAAATCTATCAGTGATTTAAAATTAACGTTTTCACAAATCAAAAAGTGTACTTGGTCGGTTTGGCAAGTGAAGCATCTATATTAGAGTGAGGCGATTTGAACATCTTAACTGGCGCTTCGCGTTTCGATTCTTAGGATTGTACTGAGCGAAAAAGACAACTAGACCATACGTCTACGGTGAAAATCGAGCTTCCATATTTTAACTTTCAGTTTTTTTCAGACAATTTTTTTTGGAAAATTTGCAAAATTTCTTGGGCTCATATTTCGTAAACTATTTGAAATTTTGCCTTATTTACAAAAGTAAAGTTGTAGCTATTGTCTATGAACATATTATATATATATTATAGTTTTCTAGTTATATATAATAGTTAAGAACTCTCTAGTATATCGCAAAAGCATTGAAACGCTTCTTCAGGCAGTTTTGGTCTTGTGAAAGTGCACATTTTTCGTGAAAATATTGATAAATTACCATTTTCAGTTGTTCATAGCGCAAAATCATAAAAACGTTCTATTTCTTATTTTTATTCAATTTTTGACTTTTTTGCTCAGTACAATCCCAAGAATCAGAATCGCGAAGCGCCTATTTAGATTTTTTTCCTTCCTTACTAATCGCCCACCTTAATCTATATACAGGTATTATGGTAATAGTGGCGCGAAATTATTAATTATATACACACACATAATTATATATATGACGTGACTTGAAACAAGTGCTACAAACGTTTCAAATAAGATTATAATCTACACATTGTTGGAGGTGGTCAGTGTGCAGTTCAATTAAGTGTTAAAAAAAGCAACTAATGTAGTTAAACGATTGTTCCGTTGTGGCTCATTCATTTAAGAAAATTATCTAGTCATAACGCATCCGCTATTTGCCCCTTCGCTTAATGCCAACACAACCCCCTAAATTTGCTTCCATGTATCTTTTAAGAAATCAACTCAGATTTTTGGTATTTTTGTTTTGTTTTTATTTAAGTTAATTTACGTTTATATATCTTCTTCCTTAGATCTTAAGGAAATAATAAGTTCTTATAAAATAAGGTTACAAAAGAGAACGATTATAATCGGTGTACTTTTAAGTAAAATGTTTTCTCGTTTTCAAATGGTCCCAAATGCCATTGAAATTATTTCATACAACTTTAAAAAAGCGTTGTATAAAAAAGAAAATCCCTACAGTACAAAAAATGGTGATTTGTTTTTCAGTAAGAACTAAAATGGGCGGGAGGACGAATCAACATTTTCTATAACGTTTTTTTTTCGCGAAAAACTAAAACTACAGGAGAATCACCATTATTTCATATCTCTGCTCAGTCGTCCAATTTGGCTTTTTTTTCTTCATTGCGATCGTTGCCACCACTGCGACGTTTACGATTGCCATGATGATGATGATGATTTTTTCTTTGATTGAAGTGATTACGGCGATTTTTCATGTTTTCAACTGCTTTGGCGAGGAAAGCTGTTTCTTCTTCTTCGCCGAGGGTACGTACAGCCAAAGTAATGTCATCGTTGAGCTTTAGCTGCAAGGTGCAATAATGCGTCAGTTAATGAAGCCTTCAAAATTGCGTTTACAAATGAACTTACCTTTTTATCTTCCAATTTCTCTAAGAATTTCTCTGCTGTATCTTCCTCGTGGAATCTGAAGTGACCGGTTTTATCACCCTTACTGAAATCAATGTATGCAAGGTCGAAGTCTGTGGTCACCTTTTCAATTGCACCTCTGAGAAGTTCACGAGACACATCGTCGTTGGCTCCTTCAAAGTACAAAACGGAACGTTTGGGCAAAACAATTTTGTTCTCTTCTTGCTTTTCACGCTTCTCCTTCTTTTTGTTGGTCTTGGCCTTTTGTTCCTCACGTTTCTCTTCTAGGTACTTATCTTGCCATTTGACAATCAAAGGTGTATCGTTATATTTGGGCTAGATGTAGAAAAAGGCACAAAAGGATAATTATTAGCAAAGGCAGCAAAGTAATAACATTTGAAATTTTCGTAAAATTAATTAGAGCAAAACTGCGAAAACTGTTAAATGTCTTTAAAAAAAGATATCCAACTGAAATGTATGCATATTATATGTAAAACAACTCAAAGGAGATTACTTAGTTTGCAGTATCACGTGCAATTTTCACGAAGTTTCAAACGAAAACGTGTTAAATATATCTGTACTTAAAACTTAATACAGTTGCTTTCAATGCTCATATTAGGTGCCCCAGCAGCACTTAAGGGATGATGGATATTTTACGATTTTTTTGCCAAAAAAAAAACAAACAATTTTTCATCAAAAACAAACAATACTCACATTGGCCTTCTCAATAAACTCTTCGGCTTGTTCCTTCTTTTCAAAGGTGGCAAATACACTGCCCTTGAATTTGTATGACTTGGTTGGCTTATCCAAATACTTTCTCATATTAACGTGGCAGACCTTTTGGTGGGCCGCAAAATAATCCAAAACGGTGTCGATGGTGGCATCCAAAGGAAATCCTTTAACATATGCTGTGCGTGATTGAATGTCCTTGCGTCTTTCCTCGTTGTGTTCGGGCAATGGTCTCTCAGGGTGACGTCTGATCTTAGTCTTATCCTCGCTGACCTCCACCAAACCCTCATCAGATTTCAAGCAAGATTCGGCAATAACGGTAGCATTATCACTCAAAGCGGACAAGCGCTTGAAGGTCAACAATACCGAAATTGGTACCCAGCCATCGGCGTCCTTGGAAACCTGGTCCAAAAGAAATTTATCACGATTCATGTTGGCGTCACCAAAGTAGTATTCGACTTGGCGACTAATCTTCTTTTCAGTTTTTTCATCCACGGTGCCATTGTCGGCCGGCTTTGCTTCTGTCGGAGTTTCGGCGGCGGATTCAGCAGCTGGTGTTTCCTTTACGACCTCCTCGACTTTCTCGACAGTTTGTTCAGCCACTTCGGTCATCTTACTTCTGTTTTTACACTGGGTTAATTAAAAAAACTCAAAATATTCTCGAAATAAGTGTCTACTGCAAAACACGTGTGACCAATACAGCACGAAAAGGAAAAGAAAGCCGCAAATCTGACAACAATGTACAATGTCATTGGTGGTGTTGCCAGATGTGTTGGCAGTAGATGAGAATGCCAGAGTGATTGGCAAAGAACAGAAAATGGCGATTTCAATAGTGTTAAAACGGCGCATATTAAATGTCTCAGTTGTGAAATTTTGTAATTACTTCATTCGGAAGCAATTGTTATTACATAATTTAGAAATAGCGTTCATCATTTGGTGAGATTTTTAAAGTGGGAAAATAACAATAAAAATAACCCGGCTCTAATAGCCTTTTTACACCAAAAAAGCATTCCGCATCTTGAGCTGAAGATGCGGAATGCTAAAAAGTGGTTTTACACCGCAGTTTCGCATATTGTCAGCTGTTGTCTAGCTCACACATTTTTCCATTTGCCTTGTAAAACTGCAATATTTTCCTGCCACAAACCTATTAACATTGTTACGGAGGCTGTATTCCACAAAGCGCGAATAGTTTTAACTAATTGGAATAACCATTTATTAATATTTTGGCAAAAATGTAAATTTTTTGTCCGTCCATGTTGTTTGGCATTTTTTCCGGTAAATGTAAACAAACGACGAAAAAGGTGGTTGCCGGATCAAAATTACTGAGAAAAATCGCTTAAATTCCAATTTTCAGAGTACAACTCAGTGTATTTTTCCGCATCTTTCATGGATGCGAAAATATGTTAACATCTTTCCAACAACAAAATACATGTAAAAATTTTAGCATTTTGGCCGCATCCATCAAAGATGCGAATTAACGCGGAAATATGTTAAATGCGTTCCGGTGTAAAAAGGCTATAATATTCTTAGGGAAATATTCGAAATTACTTATACGAAAATATATGTTTTTTCGAATTATATTCAAAATAAAAATAACGGATCACAAAAAATTCAAAATAATAGATCACATATGTATAAACTTGAATGCAACCCCTTTTTTCAAATTTTATAAAAATCTTAATTCACATAAAGTAAAATTATTTACAATTTCAGTATAACTCATTCATGAAATGCGAGTTATATTGTTTTTTTTTTAGATTACGTTCTCCATTGACATCACTGCACAACAGCTATACTAATATACCAATATGGCAACGTCTACTTTAATATGGCAACTATATCGAGGATTCAAAACAAAAACTTTTGGTTGTTGTCATGCGGGACAATATCGTTCAAAACGTTTTTAACACCAAATTAATCCAAAGAACTGCACCATGGAAAAACCATTCAAGTTCCTCTTGCCATCACCGAGTTTTGACAAAAAGCCCAGTAATGTGGCCAAAGCGAAGCCACATTTTCTTACCCCCTCAGGGATGACACTGCTACCACGTGAGAAGCAACCACCACCCATGTATGGTCAACGGGGTGCAACAGTACCTGCCAAATATCTTAAGCCTGTTGCTTTGGAGACACCAGTCGTGCAGGAGCCAGTTAGACAATATTGCGAACCATGTGAACTCGAATTGCAATCGCTTGACGATTATAAGCGCCATCGAGCCCAACACGAGAATTGCCCAGTGGCCGGCTGCCAGTATAAAGGGCATCCCACGGTAATGGATAAACACATAACAGCTCTACACAATTCGGGACTTTTTGAAAAATTTAAAAAGTTAAGTTCACCCGAGGAGATTGCTGCCTGGAGAGAAGAGCGCCGCAAGCGGTACCCCACTGTAGCCAATGTGGAAATGAAACAGAAGGCACAAGAACAGCGACAGAAAAGAGGAGAACGTTTGGAAGCCACAAAAAATCGGTTTGGTAAAGTGGAAGATAAGAAAAGAGCTCAGACGAATGGCGAAGAAGTGATTAACAACCAGGACAACAAACAAAATTCTTCCAAGCCGGACAACAAAAAGCAAAGAAATAAGAATAGGAACAATAGAAATCGTAAGGGAAAACAAGATGCAAGGAACGACGACAAACCGAAGAAAGACGCAGAATCTGGAAAGTCTAAAGAAACAACGCAAGAGGATGACAATTATTATGGCTTTGTCATGTTTGGTGGTACGCTTCAGATGGAAGACTACAAGCGTGAAACTACTAAGCCGAAGGTGGCTGCCAAAAATGCCCTATTTGGACTGGTGGGTATGTACGGCTCAGATGAAGACGATGAGTCAGAGGAAGATCAGGTTGATACCGAAAAACATGCGTGTACCTTAAATCTTCTTAAGAACACTGAAGCAGATACAAAAGAAAATATCCAAATAGTTGATACCAGTAAAGACGGAAATCGAAATGAAGATGTCAAAGATAGTGTAATAACAACTAAAAATCACTGTAAGGATACATGTATTCATCAAGAAATCAATAATGAACGCAGAATAGAAAACATAGAAATTTTATGTCCATCTACTGAAGAGCCTTCTAAAATAGGTGAACAAGCCTCCGAAAACACTAAAATAGTATGTAGTCCGCCAATAACTAACAATACTTGCACCAGTGTAAATTGCACAGAACCTAGCAATGACATTAGTCCTACGCCTATTCAAATTGAATCTGTTACCAGTTTTATGGTTGACTCTACAGATCCTCCCAATGAAAGTAAACATCTGTCTTTAGAAAAATGTAATGCAAATTCTTCCGATGAAGCACCGGAGGAGACACCCATTCAACGGAGTATTCCCGAATATAAAATAACAACTGAACAGCCCACCGTCTCAAACCTTACGCCATCTAACAAAACTGAAGTACCTTCACAAAAATCTAACAAACTACAATCAAAGGATAATAATACAAGGGCCAGACAAATGTTGAAACGAAAATCTGGTTTGGATTATCGAAAACTCAAACTGCGTAAACAAAACACAATGTTAGAAAAACTGCTGGAGTCCGACATACGCCACGAACGCAATGTACTGCTCCAATGTGTACGATATGTGTGCGAAAATAACTTCTTTGGTGTGGGCACCAAAACCACTGTGGGCAATAAAACGCCAATAGATTAAGTACTAGAGATTCTTTAGAAATAAAATGAAATGTTTTTAATATATAAATTAGAGCTTTTAATTTCCGCCTCCCTGGTTCATGGTTACATCTTGGGACATTATGCCACTTCCTTGATTCACATTCCCACTAACGCCTCCGCTTACATTTGTATCTTGCGAATGACCTTGTTGCTGCTGTTGCAATTGTTGAGCCATCTGTTGCTGTTGTTGTGCTGCTGCTGCCGCTTGTTGGGCTGCATGCTGTTGTTGACGTTGTTGTTGCTGCTGCCGCGCCGCATGCGTATACTTAGCTTTAGTCTCTTCCAACTCCCTAACCCTTGAGCGTACATGTGATATACGATGCCAGGCCATCTGAAGAACTTTGGCGGAAGCATAGCCAGAACCCTCATGTGGCTGACCCGTGGAAACTTGTGTCAAGTAATTGATTTGTTCACTGAGTTTCATTTCCACGTTTTGCAGGGATTTCAAAAATTGGGCAGTCTGTGTCTCGGCATTTTTTTGTGACGACTTTTCTTTGCTCAGCTCTTGCAAAGCTTGACCTATTGCGGAAAAGCGATCAAAATGTATTTACTTCGGCATTTTACGGGTAATTAGGGATCAAACTTACCTGCACTTTGTAGACATAATATAATTTCCTTCTCAATATCATCTAAAACATGAATTTTCTCTAGAGGATTCATTTTCCTGTTTCTTAAAAGCCGACTTTTGTTTACATCTGCTTCAATGTCAGAGAATTGAAAATAACACATCAAATTGTTGCCAGATTGAAGCATGATATGTGGTGATGATAGTGGATGACTCAAATAACAAATTAGTTTTACGTTGGCAAACAAGAGTTTCGGTAAGTGTTGTTACCAAACAGTTTTTCCCTGAAAACTATGTAAATATATTAAATTCTTCTTTAAATAAGCATTCAAGAAGAGATATTTGAAATAATATATATATTGTGCAATTAAATATATATATAAAAATTTAATATCACTAAGTAGTTTTGGCAAAAAAAAAATTTAATGTGTATAGTTATTAATTTTATACAAAAAAAAACAATATGTTTTTTAACATAAGATTTATTATATTTATTTAAACCGAATTAGTTTGTTTATATAAAGTTATGTGGATAGTAAATAGTTTTAAAATATAATTGAAGTGGTCTCACATAGTTTTAATAAATTTCTATTTTGATTCTAGTCGCCATATTTTTTGATGCCCCTACCTTTTTATAAAAATGTTTAATTTTGTTTATTATTATTTAATACAAAAAAGCATTATATTTTTTTAATTTAAAAAATTTAATTTTAAAAATTAAAAAAAAATATGATATATGTTTAAATCGAATTAGTTTTTTAAAGAAATTTATGTAAATAGTAAATGTTTTTTAAAATATAATTGAAGTGGTCTCGCATTTTTAAAAGAAATTTGTATTTGTATGTGGGTATTCGCCATCTTTTTTTGATAAGCCTTCACCTTTTCATTAAAATTATTAGGCATAAAATGTGCAACATAAACAATTTTTTAAAAAAGTTACCAACAATCTTGCAATGTACCATAAAAATTAAATATAAAAAAAAATTCCCTATTTAGTCACAGACTACCCCGTTGTGATAGTGTTAAATTATTTTTTTTCACTTTTGTTATTTATTATTAATTTGAATAATACTATTTTGAATTTGAAATTTTAATTCTAATTAAAAAAAATATAAAAATAATATATAATATATATATATATAAAAATAATAAAAAATAAACAAAAACTTTTACAAAAAAAGTTAATAAAAAAAAATTTCGTAAACAAAATAAAAAAATACTTCCAGAAAATACAAAAATTACAATAAATAATAATTTTACCCGGCATCGGTATTTAAAATCAATTTATTTTATAAAAAATTTTTCGAATTATATTTTAATTTTGTGTGTTAGTTGTAAATATATATGTCCACTTTAGCTGTTGGATTTATTTATGGATTAACCCTCCATCTGATACAATTTTTAAAATAATTCATCGAACGATTCTACTTCCAATGTACTGACCTTACGCTGCGCTTTCATTTAATTCACCTTCAAATGCCGTCGATATACTTTCGAAAGTAACGCCGTCATTAACACATTCACTTCAGCATTGTTCTTTGTATTCCAGTCGACTTCTTTAGATCGCTCGTTCGTTGGTTCATCTTCTTCGCTATAAGTTTTTCTACATTTTTTGTTGTTAAAAATATTCTAAAAATAGTTAAATTATTTAGTTGAAGAAACAAGATCAGGAAAGTGTTCATAAACGTAATTATTTATGTAAGCCCAAAGCGCTCGATTATGTTATTTTTGGAATGAAAAATCCAACAAGAAAGTGTTGAATAGCAGTGAAGTGATTCTGAAAAACGGCAACAAAAAAGGAAAAAAATAGAAAAACATACAAAAGTACAAAAAAAATTACTCATCGCAACATAAGTTGAGTGTGTTGTATCTTGAAGATTTTCATTTGCAGTGCAACGTTCTGCCTCTGTTGCTGTTGCTTCCACTGCAACCGACGTCGCCGACATTGCAGTTGCGTGTGTTGTTGTTTTGTATAGCCCCCCACCCACCGAAAAGTGTTGCTATCGTCGTCGCAGAGAATCTTGGAAGTTCTTCTGTGTTTGATGTTGTTCGTTTTGTTGTTACATTACAACAAAGTGTTAAGCCGAGGAAGCGTTCGGTCGTTACAAAACGGAAAAGAAAACATTGTGTCTAGAAGTTTGTACTATTGTTGTTTCGATGTGAAGAATCACGCAAGAACATAAAACCAACACTCTAATAACATGGCACAAGTAGTCATCAACGTCCCACAGTCTCTGCGCCATGTATAGCAACAGCAGCAGCAGCAGCAGGAACAGCAACATCTATTAGTGACGGCAGCAACAGCAACGACGTTGGCCATATTAATAGCATTGAATGAATAAAAACAATAACAATAAAATATAAAGAAACAAAAAATACCACAAATTGTTGATTGATTGCTCTAAACCACACACATAAGAGTAGAATATGTTTGTGCAGTACCTTCATAGTATATCAACTGCCAGATTTTGTTCAAGAGATTTTCGAGTTAATCGAATTCAATATTCATAAAAACTCAATTTGTGTTTATGTGCTAAGAACATTTTTAATTGAGTTGTGTTGTTGTTGTTATTATTGTTTTTAGACCGATATTTCGACATACATATTTGTGTTGCAAATAAACGACGATTGCGCTGCATCATTAGGAGGAGGCGAATACAACGAAATCATACAGGGGAATACCGAATTCCCCTCAAAAAACGTAAGTGCTTTAATAAGTTTTACATTTATTATTTAAATCTGTTACCAGTCAGTATAGGTCTTTTTTTATAAGAATGTTGGGAAGAGTACAGTGTTGAAGTATTGCCGTATTGAGGGCACGGTGTTGTGGTTGACTTATTTTTATACGAAGGATTCAGAATTTAGAATTCAATGTGATATCTATAATTTCCAAGACTACAACTGTGTAACCTATATGGAATAGAACAGTATGGACTTATTTAATATAGATACTAGTAAACGAGACCGAACCCTAGGGAAAGTTCCTGCAGGAATAATATCCCCTATTGGATATTTTGGCAAGTCTTGCCGAAAAACGCTTACATCAGACTTCATTTGAGAACCCAATTTCATTCTTGTAGGCCTTTTTGAGAAGGTCTATCTGGTGATCTAGATCGAATCTGTACTTGTTAGTAAAAATTTATATTTAAAGGGAAACGGTAAGATCTGAGATTGGTTGTACATCACTGTAGCGATGGCTTTGACATTCTAAGACCTGAAGATTACAATTTTTACCTTACTAGTCCTTTAAAGTACAGTGTAATACTTCAACTTTTATACAAGAATACATCACTGTAGCGATGGCTTTGACATTCTATGACTAGAAGATTACAATTTTTACCTTACCAGTCCTTCAAAGTACAGTGCAATACTTCAACTTTTATACAAGAAGTCTAATTTAATATTAATATGTCGTACGTAATTTGACGACCCCAGAACCATAGTGATATACGGCACTAAAGCCTATTTTGCAGAATATTATGCGTTGTTGCTGTTACTTTGCTGACTGCACTAATTCTCTGACTATAGAATTGTGATACCTCAATTAAGAAAGCAATCAAGATAACTTACATCAGTGTAGATTGGAAGAATTTTTATTATTTTAGACCATTGTGTGATGAATTCATTATTGGTAAAAATTTCACTTAGATCACTATCTGGAGTCGACATTTGTGCTACTAAAGGAACATTGGGTACAAGGCAGAGAGCCGCGCCGCCGCCGATAGGTACGGCTAGTGTCGCCTTTTTTTTAGCCGCCGATGTATTCGATCTGTAGCGGCTGAAGTCGGCAAAATTTCGTTGTTTCGTTCTTTTTTTTTTTTTTTTTTTTGGTCACCAAAATTTTTGTAAAATCTGAATGACCTTTCTTTTTTTTTTTTGGTCGCTGTTTTGTTCGGACCCGTGTCAATTATAGGATACAAAGTAATGAGCCGAAATTGAGCCGCCGCCGGTCAAAATCCCAAATTGCCGCCGCCGACCGATAAAAATATTCTGAGCCGCCGACAAATACGGGTCGGCTTCGTTCTCTGGTACAAGGTGTCGCATTTTTACATATCACTTTCGTTGGTTGTGTGTATTGTTGCCCCATCTTGGTGAATCCGCAATTGTTGATTTTAAATAATGAAATTTTGTAGTGCTGGAGCAAAACCTTTTGTAGCATGGCAATATACCACTCTATATTCACTGTAATTGCATGTTTTATACTTGAATCAATCTGTCAATAATAGTAACTATAGGTGCATACAGGGTGTTCTGATCCCTCAATTTAGGATTAGTGTGACTCCTATACATATTTGGGAGGAATTGTGTACAATTTGTGTAAGGCTGACGAACCTGTCTTGCATTTCTTTATTAAACTGAAGACTATGAGGACGATTTTGAGTCTTTTATTCCTGTACTATTTAAATTTTGTAAGGATGTAAATCTTTGTGAATAATGTGATTTAAAGTTAATTTGGGCACACTTAAGATGCTACATTGTATGTATGTATTCTTCTGGAGGAGAATTTGTTACTGAATGATTTCAGGATTCCTTGAAGTTCTATGTCGCCTCAAACGTGATTGATTTATTGTTGAAACTGTCTCCTCAAACTTTAAATTAATTGAATTTATTGCCGGTCCATCTCCACATTGCTTATAGATGCAGCTTTTTATTCCGTGCTATTTCTTCATAGACCAGATAACTAATTTTACTTTCATTTTGAACTAGTACAGAGCCAGTTTATGCAATACTAGTTAACTACCTCTTTAACCAGTGGAGCTATTTCCTTTCTAGATCAATGGTCTAGATCTAGATCTTCCATAATACCCGAATGATATCGTTTTCAAATCATATATCATATTTATTTGAGAACGATACTCGCCAACGATTCGAGCGTGATATCGCGAGCGGGATAAAATCCACCTTCGTTCTAGAACCGTAAAAGCGATTATTTTACAAATCTAAAAGGCGATTTTATTACGAATCGAAAAAGCGATTCTTTACGAACCAAAAAAAGTTTAAACTACGAATTTTATCGCATTTTAATCGGTTTTACGATTGGTAAACGAATCGCTTGTACCATTCGTTTGCGAATGTTCACAATGATTCTATAATGTTATCATTTTCGAATTTGTTTTAAAATCGCTTTAGCGAATCACCCCTCGCAACATGGTTTGTCGGGTTGTAGTAAAGTTCCGTAAAATTTTTAAATTTTAAAAGTAGTAAGTTTTTGAACTAAAGGTCCTCCAAATAACTTTTTTTTTTAATATTTTCTCAAATTTCCTTTTTTATTTGAAAGTACAATCCTTCCGGTTAATAATGGAAAATAATTGTATTCAAATAGCTGCCTCGGCTGGCCATGCAGTAGCCTACACGATCGGTCAAATTTTTAAGCACATTATCGATTGTGTGCAGCTGTATTTCACCAATGGCTTCACGTCAATTGTCTCTGGCTTGTCGGCGTAACACTTATCTTTGAGGGCACCCCACAAATAGTAGTCCAACGGTGTCAAATCGCAGCTCGGAGGAGGCCAAACGACATCAGCTCTGCGGTTGATAATGCGATCTTCAAAAACAGGGCGCAAAACATCGAGTGTAGCTTCGGCTGTGTGGCACGTAGCGCCGTCCTGTTGAAACCAAATGTTGCCAATATACTCCTCTTTAATTATTGTGAACAAATATTCGTTCAACATGGCCCGATAACGATCGCCATTGACTGTAACGGCCACTCCTTGCTCATTTTCGAAGAAAAATGGCCCAATTATGCCTCTGGACTAAAATCCGCACCAAACAGTGACTAGTTTTGGGTGCATCGGCTTTTCAATGTATGCGTGCGGGTTTTCTGTGCCCCAAATGCGACAATTTTGCTTGTTTACATACCCGCCAAGAACAAAATGAGCTTCATCAGAAAAGATGATTTTTTTTTTGGCAAAATCGTCATCTTCTGTAAGTCGATCGCAGGACCACTTAGCGAAGCGAAAACGTATTGGATGGTCAATTGGCTTCAACTCCTGAACCAATTGGACTTTGTATGGCGTCATACCAAGGTCTTTATGCAAAGTTCGTCTCAATGATGTCTTTGAAATGTTCAATTGTTGAGAACGACGGTGAATTGATGTTGATGACGCTTCACGCACATTTTCTGCCACAGCAGCAATCTTCTCGGGTCTCGCTTTGGTTTATCGATGAGGATACCAGTTTCTTTCACTTTTTTCACAAGAGCTGAAGGAGCTGACGGTGCTTCTCTTCTTCCAAAATTCGTACGCAATTTTCGCACACATTCTGCAGCATTACCATGATTTTCAAAGTAATTTTGACGAAGCTCGTCACGATTATTTCGATAAATTTTTATGCCATTTAAAACTTATACAATTTTTTTAATAAATAGTAATTTTGAAGGAAAAGAAACATACCTTGTAAAACTTTTCACCTAAATGAATTTTTTGATAACAACATTTAAACCGATGGCGGCACTAATCCATCGGAGATACTATATAACATCACCGAGCCCCTCCTAGCAAGTTCATGCACCATGTACTCTCCATATCTGTCACTGTATCTAGCAACCTAGCGGAGTCGAATGCTATTTTGGGATAGTGACAGGAGTACCGTCCTGCATTTGTGCATCAGCATTGACTTCACCAGTTTTGCCGACAAAGCTCTAAAAACTGCATGGCTAGCTACAAAGATTGTGACAGTCCCTTCCATTGTTATGAATCGGACTTCACAGTAAGTATGTGAAGACTATACTGTACTTTTAAGAAAAAAATTCAAATCTCCATTTTATTAGTTTTGAGATATGTATCTTCGACGTTCTATATCTTTCAAATCGAAGATTAAGTATTTCGTCGGCTAGCCTGCAAGTAGTGTTATGTGTTTTTGAACAGGTTTTCAGGAGAGGCAAAAAACTGATTTATTTTGTCCATTAAAGATATTTTTTGTTAGCCGTAGGCTTAACTGAATATCTACCACAAATACCAGAGTACTGCATTAAAAGATATCCGATATTGATCTCTGTTACGGAGTGCTATAGGTTTTTTAAAAAAAACTACACATAACACTTTTTGTAGGAACTTTTTTTAAAATATATTCATATGAATTCGTACACATAACACTTTTTGTTTAGATTTTTTATTTTATTATATTTAAGTATTTTTGCCATTAGAAGACGCCAAACGCTAGCAAAATTGGTGGTACAATATGTATAATGAAAATCATTAACATTTTATTAAAAAAAAAATTTTAGAAACTTAGATAATTAAACAAAGAAAGCTTTAACAAATACATTTTTAATGTTGAAGATTATCATAAAAGGAATGGTAATCTTTGTGCATATATTGCTTAAATGACTGGAGGATCTTGTAAATGGATTTATCAATTTTTAATGAAGATTCATATAAGTTTCTTGGTTCATTTATTTTAAGAACTCTTGTTGGCTTTTTTTGGCTCATAAATTCCCAATTATCGGTGTGGCGCAGCTTGAAATAAACTTCATTGTCTTTAATAAGCAATCCACTGATGTTGTTTACTTTTGCATCACCTGTACGTTCACCAGGTCTGTTTGAGGTAAAGTTGCCAGGAACGTGTTCGTAATCCTTAAAAAAGTATACTCTAAGTATTTTACTGTGTATGGATGTGTTGGTCTTGCCTGTCTCATGCGACTAACATAGTGGCGAATATATTGGAGCTGTAAACAAATTTTCTAACGTTGAATGAACCCTGTCGACTTCCATCATTGTATGGCCTCTTTCTAATATAATTTGCTCCAACTCTTGTCCAGTAGCTACAGAAAGGTTTGCTAAAGCGCTACACAGTACCTTATTTTTATTTTAGTAGGTAAATCCATCCGATATAAGCATAACCTTTTTGTAACTCCTTAAAAAATTACTATAGAAAAAAATAATAATTACCATATAAAAAAACACATAACACCTATTGCAGGAATATTTCGTATATGGGTTACACATAGCACTTTTTGCTATCTTCTAAACCCATTAAGGTATCCCAAAACGTCTTGGTAGGCTTATGTATGACCAGTAGAGCTTCACAATGGTACAATAAAAAAAAAATTCCAAAATTACACATGACACTACTTGCAGGCTAGCCGACGATTTGTGAAAAATTTCAAAAATGGTTCTAATATATTTGTGTCATTTTTGAAATTTTTCAAAAATAAACTACTTAAATGGAGATGTGACATTCTTCCTTAGGAGGCCAGTCTAGTTATGTTAGGAAGACAAGATACCATATTAATTTAGAAATACAGGCTATATTTATCCAGCTTCGGATTCAATCCGATATCGGCTTTAATCACTCCGTATAAAGAATACCTTCGTTAAAGTTTACGGCAATATTATTTGTAAAGACAATGCTTTTATAAATACAAAAACTAAATGAATCACTTCTATAAGACGGCATACATTCAAGTGATTCACGTCAGTATTGAGTCAGAATTTGTTATACTATTTTCTTAAAAGCACTTCATTATTATCCCTTTATTAATATGTCACAAGTCGTACAATTGAAATTGCATGACTAACATAAATTTAGTCGTTTAAATACCTCTATTGCAGTGTAAATGAAACGTTTTTTCAAATAATGATATCTTGCAGCCTCATTTTTTCACCTTATAAACTGTAAATCGAAAATAATTTTTTGGATTTCCGTAAAAACCTTTTTGTAAAGCATCGACAAGATGGAACAGTGTATAACCCTTCCGAAAGCGCTATCATACACAATTTGTATTTGGGCAAAAGACCATACAATAAGCAGAACTTACAATAAATAATATATTTTGTGATTTGTTGCTTTTATTGTCTGTTTCGTCTTCCGTTTTCATTCTCGTGTGTACATACATATATACTACATGTACATGTGCCACAAAAGTACTTCATTGCTTGGCACGCTGGCTGGTTGCCTTTTATTATTTGCATTTGGTATTGTCGTCATTGCCCTTTTGATTATCTCTTTCCGACTACACTATGCCACAGTGCAATTAATGGGTGACACTGACTATTGCAGTCTTTTTTCTTTTGTCAGATAACGCGAAAGTGGGTAGGCTGCTGTTACTTATTGGGGGTTAAAGACCTTGGTTCAAATGATTTTGGTTTTGTTCTATACAAACATAATAATGTTGGAACAAATGAATGTAGTATGGAAAATATGTGGCATACGGAGTAATGATTATGATTATATCTTTGCGATCTACAAAACTACAGGACAATAATGTAGGCGGTATGAATGAACGATATTGATTAATAGGGTCAAATAACTCATATAAATAGATTTTATGATAAATGTTTGACTATATTTAAGAAATATATAAAGTAAAAGGACGACGAATGTGCATTTTTTCGGGTGGATTTTCAAGCAATTATATTTTCAAGTACTTTGGTACATTAATTCCGTCTAAAACAAATTGTATCAGATTTACGTAGAATAACGTTGAAGAATGCTTTCTTTTAAAACTTTTCAACCTACTAGTTTTTACATTAAATATGGACTTTACATATGGATTTTACCTTTAAGTAACTTTTAAAAGATCTCTATGTTATACATGAACCAATTATTTGTTCGGTAAGAGCTTACAAAAATCTGGCAAACACCGTTACCATCCACAGTCAATTTATCGATATTGTCTAAAATAGGCTGTGCAAATCAGCTAGCGATTTTTTAAAGGTTTTTTTAGAATGAATATCTTGGTCAAAGAACATATTTTTATTATAAAATCCCAAAATATGTTTCACCGAAGTTTTGCCAACACCTTTGGGTAACACTGATCCTTGGATATACTTCCCCATTACTACTAGTCCTGTTGTTTGCATTTTTACTATTTGCTGCAGACAGGGCGATGAGCAAATACTTGAAATAAAAAATTTATATTACTTTCATAGAAATGTGACATGCAACATACAATGGCGATGAAATGAATAGAATAAAACGAAATGAATCGAATCGAATGTCTCCCCCGTCCACCGACTGGCCAACATAATCTGTTGACATCTGCTGCTGATAAGGCGCCCAAGCAGCATGCCAGTTTAAATAGTCAGTCCAACATAGGAGATGGCAGGCAAATAGCGTGAATAGTCATCTGGAAAATAAGCATCATTGAATGCATTGCAATGACGACACTCTAGCAGACAAACAGATGGACAGACATAGCTTGATACAGTAAACACGTTCAGTATCGTATTATGCTATCGTTTGTCAAATGCAACAACAAGGAAGTTGTGACCAATCACATTTGAATTATTCATAGGCATGAAAAGAAAATTGTGCGCATAGTAGAGAAATTGAAAATTGAGCCGAATGTGTCACTTCATACCAGCAACAAAAAAAAAAAAAGGATAAACTTTTATGTCCACCACACAGAGAGACTATCAAATCTGTCGTTGGTGATAAGGAAACAACGGGTACAGTACAAGTTTATTACATTTCTTAAGAAACCGAAAAACACCTCCAGTGTTTCGTTATTTTTATGGGCTCTATTTTTATATCAGCATTCGAAATGAGCTACGCCGATGTCGCCCAAAGAATATAGAGAGGAACGCAGAATATCATCTGCTGACATGTGTCACTTCAGACGAAAGATACCGCAAAATTTGCATAATCATTTTGGCACGGGCAACATTTGCTTTCTTAATATTTTAATGTCGCAGATATTTAATCTGCTGAGTTTGTTAATGAATTTGTCGCTAGATTGGTATGTGATGAATCACAACGGGGACTATTGAAAATGAGAGAGATAGAGGGAGAGAGAGATCGAATATGTACGTATTTTGGAACGGATTTCAATAAGATTTTCCATTAGAAATCCACTTTAGTTTGTTGAGTACAAATGCACTCCAAAAATTTTTTAGGATCAATCTTTATTAAGAACGTTCTACTTTCAAGGCATCTAGCATATATGCACAGAGTAGCTAGAATATGGAACCGATGATGTAGATATTCAAAATATGAATCTGTTAGCGTCCTGAATACATAACTTTTTTGATGCAATTCACATGAGAAGATGTGCATTTTCTGCAGGAAATTTTGAGCGCTGAATTATATCTTTTTTCGAAATACATTTTAATCGATTTAAATGTAGAAAATGTTAAGAAAAAGGTATCCTTAAGTCAATGTTTACATTCTTGATTCAATATATGTGACCCGGTAAGTTAAATGGGACCTATGCTCAGAAAATAAGTTTTGGAGAAAAACGACTTTGAAGTTAAAAAGTTGAATTTGATGCGCCTGAACGCTTTTATGGCTTGAAATTTGTTACTCGGGGGTTTTCGGAGCTAGAAAGCTGTGGTTTGTTGCACTAGAAAGTGCGTGTTGTCTACTATAAGAATTACCAAAAAAGTCAAAATCGATTTTTTCGACCCATAGGTCCCTTTTAACTTACCGGGTCACATATACATTCTAGATTCAATATTGATTGCGAAGTCTGAATTCAAATATGAATGACATATTTTCCTTTGTTATATACAAATGTATCAAATTTTATGATGTTATCATATACATATTATATTACATTATTATTATATATTATATTATTTTATTCCAATATTTATCCTGGCCATTAATATATCCTGTTCACAATAGCTTGTCATCAATGTCTTCTTAATTCAACAAGATATTTCACATCTGTTTACACATATTCCAAAAACATAATTTCTCCTTATTCTTCGCCCTGTTTTGACATGACCTTATTGCTGTAATTGGTTTATATGTACATGTAATTATCCTTTCTGCATATATGTATGTATATGTCATTCCACATGCTTAATTAATAGAACATGTTAGCATAGCAAACTACAACAAATTGATTGATTTGTATGACCATTATTTCACATAAATACCTCTCTTATTACCTTACCCCGGAAACATCATTAATTGAATTTAAAACTCAATAAAGTAACCACATTATTATGCAGATATATGCTATGGAATGCTGCCACAACGCGACATGATTCCAGCTGTTGCCAACAACTGTATTGTAGACCACAAACAAATCCAGACGATGTCCAAGTAGAATTTTACAAATAGATAACGTTTTCTTACGTACAAATGTATGTAAAACATGAATATATTTCCTTATATACATACCGAGAGAATCGTTTATTTTGCATAAAAGTTTTGTACATTAACACTTAAGGACAATTATTTTACGACGTCCGTCGTTTACTTTTTATTTTGGATTTTTTTGTTTTTTTGCTTTAATATAACCTATAGAGAATGTCAGGGGTTGTACGATAACTACATATATGGTAGTAAATAAAAAAAAAATGGAAACACAAATTGTGCTAAATTATTTTTAAACATAGTCAGCAACCGAATTAGGATCCCATTATACATTTACGGCCATATTCATAAAAAATTTCTAAAGTAGGTATGAAGCGTTCTCTAGCTAAAGTATTTTTTAGCTCTAACTTTAATAAGAAATTGTATTCATAAACGTTTTTTATCAGTACTATAGCTTTATGTGTTCAGGTGGCAACGCCGACTGTTATTGGGCGTTAATGATGTACAAAAAAAGCTTTATAATCGGATACAAAAGCTTTATAATCGGATACCAAATATGTATTTGCACTTATAATAACTATGAACATTATTGTAGCTAAATTTTTTCATTGACTATGATTCTCATGACGATAGGAAAGACGTTAAATTAAAATTATATTAAAAAATTGTATTTTCTTTTTCTCATGTTGAAATAATAATCGGATACCGATTACATTGTTTCCATGTTTTGATTGTTTATACATCACGAATATTATTTTATTATTTACAAATTATTTTTGAACAATTTTGGAGAAATATTTTTCAAAATGGTATTCATGAATGAAAAGTGTCTATTCAGATACTTTTCTATGTGCGCAATGACTAAGAAGAAAATTCCCCACACAACGAATGCACGCAACAACTCTTTCCAATCGGAAAAACGCAGAAAAACTCAAAATAAAGTACTCAAATTTATGAATATAGAATAAATTGTACAAACGTCAAGTTATAGCATGCCTTAAGTGGAGACAACCCTACTTTACCTTATTAAAGATGTAAATCGTTTATGAATATTGTTTTCTCGAAATTTGCTTAAAAATGGCTTATAAATCTCTTATAAGTTTTTATGAATAAGGCCTTCATTCTGTAAAGTATTTATTAGGGTGATCGATTCTTCGACAATTTTCAGAAACCGGTTTTCGATTTCCTTGAAAATTTGCAATTCAAAATAAACCGGTTTCGGTTATTTATTAATAATCGGTTAACCGGGTTGTTCTTAAAATATTAAAACGCCTCAAAATAACAAGAAAAATAGTTATATTTAGTAAAATAAAAGTTATTAAACTAAAATTTCACTAAGAATCGAACTGCATCATTAGATTTTTGTCATACATTTTTTTTAAAGTTTTTTTTTTTACTTTGGGTAGTGTTTTATAGGGTTAAATTGTTTTTTGACAAGCTATAGTTAGGTTTTCGGATAAAATTTACTTATTAAAAACAACTTTGTCGAAGACGGCATATCCGAAATCTATTTAAACTATTTTTGTAAAAATAGTAAAAAATAAAACTAACAAACAATACAGTTTAAAATACACTGGCACGGCAGGGCCTAATAAACTATATGCTTACTTTGACATTAAAACTTGAAGTAAGCTAAGTTTACCAGCAAAAACATTGTAAAGAAGCATGAGCTTTGGGGTAAAAAGGGAATCGTGGGGAAAGAATTTCGTCCATTCTCATATTTGAATTTAATGGTCAAATTCATAATATAATTGGTGCTGGACATTTTCGGCTGATCTCTACTTTGCATGTACATTAGGCATATAACTAATTTTTACGAAAAATTTGGCATACCACTACGTGGTGGCAAATATTGTTCAAGTAATGAATATAATTTTTTTAGGTGATTTGGGTTCAAAAATGTTCCGCACCAAACGCGATTTCTAAAACAAGTCAGATTTTTGTCTTTAATATTTTTATTTTAAAAATGTTTAATTTTGAGTCGTCCAGGAATTAGTTAATCCGATGTATATTCAGCAGAACAAAAGAGTACCAAAGAGAAGTAGTAAAAAGCTTTATTGACAACAATTCAAAGGAATTCAATTACAGTGTTGCCAATGTTTAGTTTTTTTTTAAATTTTTATCTGTCATTCAATCATTTATCTCAACACTCCCACTAATGATGAATGACCTTAACATACATATTTTCAAAAAAAATAATATTGTATTTAAGTTATAAGCTTCGCTTCATATTGCCATACTGGCCAAAATATAATATGTACATTTAAATTAAATAAAAAAATATTTCAGAGATCTTTCAAGTTTCGATTATTCAATTTAAATATAAATTAAAATATGTCTTCTTCAATACATAGAAGTTGACGTAAAATGTAGAAACGACCCTTTGGAAGGGCTTTGGTCAATACATCTGCAATCTGCTCTTCACTGGGAACAAAGTCCAGATTAAAAAGTCCTTCTTCGAATTTTTCTCGAATGAAATGATATCGGACATCGATATGTTTGGTGCCTTTATGAAATTCTGGGTTTTTAATCAATCGAATCGCACTCTGGTTATCCATTGAAAACTTTCTCGACGCATTCAAAACTCCAAATAACGTGACCTGTTTAATTTTGAGTCGTCCAGGAATTAGTTAATCCGATGTATATTCAGCAGAACAAAAACACGTTTTATTTGAATAGCGTACAAAAGAGTAAGAAGCTAGTAAAAAGCCTTATTGACAATTCAAAGGAATTCATTTACAATGTTGCCAATGTTTAGTTTTTTTTAATTTTTATCTGTCATTCAATCATTTATCTCCAAAAAAAAAAAACAAATGTTTTCAATTGTTATATGAAATAAATTTTAAGTATAAAGTATGTGATGATTTACAAAATGGCAAAATGTCTCGCATAATTTTAATTGCATACTCTGCGCAGATATTGCTTCGCTAAACTACCTGAATAGCTGATGGTATTTTGATCCAATGTCTGGGAAAACATTTATTTGCTTTTGTAAAGCCGGACAATGTCTTTTGTAGCGTGGCGGAATTATTTTTGTTTAAAGAATGATCAGATGACGTTAGATGACGTATCGTGACAAACGTCAAAAAAACCTTTATAACTGCCTACTAAAAGTAAATACAGTTAAGATTTTAAGTGAAAAAATTTATATATTGCTGCGAGTTGGCAACCCTGTTATTGAAATCTCTTTGACAAATTTGTGAAGAAATAAAATAACAAAGCAAAACGTTAAAAACAGCTGATGGGATGACAAAACCTTTGTGGGAAAGCCTTGAATGGCTATATAATCTGAAAAAAAGTAATTGCGTTTGGTGCGGAAACTTTTTTGAAATTTCAAAAAAAAATCAATAATGGGAGTTCATACTTTTTTATGCTCTATTCGACTATGCCATTTTTCCTATTTGCAAAAATTGTAAAAAGTTATATCCCAAATCTACATGTTTGACAAAATTGTAGATATATATACAGCTGATGATGTACCATTGTGCATCAGTTCGTCACAAAGGGGTCTGAAGATGAACTCGTCATGGAGTTCGAAACGCGTCATCCTAGTGCATAATACACTGAATTTGACCAAAATTATCAAACAATAAAAACACTTTTCTGATCGTTAGCCGAATTTGATGTATCATTTGATACACTAAAGTAAATTTTTTAAAAAATATATTTATTTTTAGCACCTAATCGATATTCTAATTATGGCAAGTTTTTGGCTTTCGGTGACGTGCACACAACAATTTTATGATGCAGGTGTCTGAAGATTTGGCAGACGTTGTGAATTCTTTGTTGTAATAGACAAAACGCCATCTCTGTTCGAAGATCTGGCGTTGTAGAAATAAATAAATATTTGTTTTTTTTTAATTAAGAATTAATATAACAAAAACTTTTGTGACAAAATTAGAAATAAAATTTTTCGATCTTAAGCGATCTTTTTACTTGGTTCTCAAAAAACGTAGTCATAGTCTTGGTTCCAGTTAATTGTCACGGACTTTTTCTACCGGAGAAAATAAATCTGTTCACAGAAAATGATTTTGTTACGTATTGCACGTAGTATTTCATTTTCAGGTCGTTTAAAAGGACATGGAAGTTTTTTGATGATACAATTGTTCTAAAATTATATAGAGCTATAGAGCTACCCAGTAGGAAGTTCCGTCATACACAAAACGCTCGATTGACGACAAGCTGACCGACAAAATACTAATGATGTTGTGCATCAAACACATTCAACAAAATCAAAGGAAAAAAAATGTTTTGCTATGATAATGGGAACAAAAAAATGGAATCTGACGTAAACAATTTTTAATATATTAAATGGACGAGTAAACATCAAACATTTTATAGTTTGAAATCTCGAATGATGGTGAAAGCCGTATTAAAGTTCATAATCTTCACTTCTCTCTTTGTCAGTAGTTTTCCAAAAGTATTAACAATTCATCATACTAATAAAAAGCTAAAAAACAGCTAAAAATCCATCTTTTACAATGGTCCCAATGTGTATACAAAGTCATACTAATATGGCTTGAGAGACAATTCAAGTCATCAACGACAATTTTAACGACATTGTCACCCATAATGTCGTGCATGATTGTGTGGGCGACAGGTCGCTTGTTAAGGCATCAACGAAAATTTGACCAACTTTGTCGCTCATCAGGTCGCGCATGACAAAGCGGACTTAAAAAAAACTTAATTTCCCAACGATATTTAATATATTAAATGGACGAGTAAACATCAAACATTTTATAGTTTGAAATCTCGAATGATGGTGAAAGCCGTATAAAAGTTCATATCCTTCACTTCTCTCTTTGTCAGTAGTTTTCCAAAAGTATTAACAATTCATCATACTAATAAAAAGCTAAAAAACAGCTAAAAATCCATCTTTTACAATGGTCCCAATGTGTATACAAAGTCATACTAATATGGCTTGAGAGACCATTCAAGTCATCAACGACAATTTAAACGACATTGTCACCCATAATGTCGTGCATGATTGTGTGGGCGACAGGTCGCTTGTTAAGGCATCAACGAAAATTTGACCAACTTTGTCGCTCATCAGGTCGCGCATGACAAAGCGGACTTAAAAAAAACTTAATTTCCCTTTGCACCCCATGAATGAGGTATGGGATAGCTTCTCGCGTTGTTGTGAATCAACACGCTTTCTATTTTTAGATTCACAACTAACGGCACCTACTTGTTTATCGACGAATGCGAACGTCACTATTTTGAGAAGCTCTTACTAGACACGCCAATTGAATCGACGCTTAATACTGCGAAGTTGCTGTCAACAACATTCGAGGGGAGCCGACAATGAAAGAAAAATTTATTTCTTTTTTTTTAAGATGACTGGAGCCAGGTTTGAACCTGCGATCTCCCGCATGGTAGTCGCGTGTTGTAACCACTATGCCACGGCCGGTCCCAAAGCGGACAATTGTATGAAAATTTCGTCGGCGATTTGTATGGACTGTCCCCTAAAAATCATCAAAGATTTACTATGGTCATGCACCTATCCTTGAGGATGTCTTACTTCGAATATAAAACGGAAAATTTTAATTTGAATTGAAATTTATTGAATTTTAAATGGATTTTTTGAATTTCAATCGATTTTCTTTGAATTTATATTGGAAATGGTGTAGTAAGAGCTTCTAAAACAGTGACGTTTGTAGGTGCCGTTTATTCTGTATCTTACATCAAAGCGTGTTAATTCACAACAACGCGAGAAGCTATCCCATACTTCATTTATGGGGTGTAAAGGGAATTAAAGTTTTGTTGAGGCTTACGACATATGGATCGAGAGTATTCTGCGATCATTTAAAATAAAAACTATCTCGCGCCCTGCTAATAAAATATACAATAAATGTTTTTAATAAATATGTTTGCACTTATGCATTTCATCAATAAATAATTCAAGAAAATATGTCACAGACACTCAAGTGTTTGATTATTAAATTATAGCGAATAGCAAACATTTGTTTAAAAAAAAAAAGATGAGGATTTTTCTCAATTGAGTGCAAACGATATAATTTTCAGATATTTTAATTTCGTCTTCTTTTCGTTGTATCGTATTGGTATCTGCTTATAAAGTTTAAAGGCTTCCCAAAAATCTACATTTTGAATCTTTATCGAACAGTCGACCTCAGCGAATCCCATATCTCATCAAACAAAAAGCATTGACAAAATCATAGTTTGCACCCGCAACTACTTAGAATCCGTGATCTTTGTCTATTTGAAAAAAATTTAAATTCAAATTCAATTGCCCGAATTTAATTTATGACATTAAGGGTTTTTTAATATGTGCATTAAATAATAATTTCGCATTTTTTTTTAAAATAATTTCGTACTAATTGACATCGTCTACTTTAAAATTGTGCTTACCTGCTTGAAGATTCTATATGGCCCAGTCCACAATTGCTTGCAAATAGATAGCCTACATTGTACACCCAATTTCGCAGCAATGTTCTTAATTCTTTTGTGTACATTTCATTTTAATAAAGTAGAGCATAACCAATTTCGTTGCAGCCCCCCAAGAATGACTTAATTTTTTGAATATGTCTGTTTATTTTTTATGTTATTTTTCGCACGTTGGTCATTATTTTCGTTTTTTTTTTGCTGCCGAAATATTTTTTTTTTTGCCTTTTTGTAGCTGCTGCTGGGAATAGTTGGACATGGGCCAAAAATATATTGTTTGCTGTTGTTGCTGCTGTTTTTCATGTTTCAAATAGATAAAAAAGAGAGTGACTAAAATTTGTGCTTTCATTCAACACACAAAATATCCGTCGATATGTGAGTGGGTTAGTCTATCTATCTGGCTGGCTGTCTAACTGTCTGTTTGTTTACATATATGTACCTATGTATATTTAAGGCATACATACGTAGCTATGTATATGTACAAAATATATCCTCAATATATAGATATATTTAAAATATTGACACTAATAGAATTTATATTTATTCACGCATAAATTCTCACAAGAATTCCAAAAACAAACACATATTCGAGAATTGTCTACAGTCCAAACAAAAAAATATTTCAAAATTCCTTAACGTTCTGTGTTTTTTATCGCTAAGAAATGGGTAATGTTTGAACATTGAAGTTTCGTACTTGCCACAATGGACTTGTTGCGTTTAATCGCCTAAATGTTAGAGATTCAGATATGGAGAAGAACAGTGTGACCTGTGGCACATTTATTTAGTTAATAGTCTTATGTGGAACGTGTGTGTGTGTTTGTATGTGCAACATCTAACTATACAAATATGTAGTTGGAATTTATTTGTTTTAGTCAAAGGGTGGCAAAAATCATGACGTTTGTTTTTTTTTTCTCTCTTTCTTCTTAATTACACAGAAACACTCAATTGTGATTTCGCACATTTGGTCGAATTTAATTATGATTATCCATATAAATTATTTTCACCTTGTTGTGATAGCTTAATTAAATTGTATGTGTATTTACATTTTATATTTGTTTTACACTTGTGAAATTGTTTAATAAACTATTGGAAAATAATTATTATCACCAAGGGAGAAGAGAGAGAGAGCAGGAGATATTAATGGTGTTGATGAACATTGCAAGCACAACTGTGGCACGGGGTTGTATGAGTTATGAATGAGTGTACTGAAATATTACGACCTTTATACGGGTTTATTTGAATATAATGCGTACGATTGCGTTATTTTTGGTTAAAAACCTTTAGAAAATTTATAAAAACGTCATTAGCAATAAGTGATATCCAAAAGAGGTGACTACAAAGGAGTTTCGGCTTTCTTTCTTTGTATTTATAATACAAAATTAAAACTTTTACATAAACTTTCACATTTACAGTCATCTTAAAAAAACCAAACTTAATTTCCCTTTACAGCCCATGAATGGGATAGATTCTCGCGTTGTTGTGAATTAACACGCTTTCTCTTTAGATTCACAACTAACGGCACTTACTTATTAATCGACAAATGCGAACGTCACTGTTTGAGAAGCTTTTTCTAGACATGCCGATAGATTCGACACTATACAGCGAAGTTGCTGTCAACAACATCGAGGGGGCCGGTAATGAAAGAAAAATGTAGATGACTGAATCCGGGAATTGAAACCCGCACCTCCCGCATGATAGTCGCGTGCTCTAACCATTATGCTACGTCCGGTTACAGTCATCAGTATGATATTATTTTGGTTTTTCTTATAGTTGAAAGTCAATTTATTTAGAAATAAATTCTGAATTTTCTGAAATCCTCTAATTCATTAAACAATTAGAATTAGTTCAACTAATTTCCATTAGATAATTGAAATTTTTATTCCAATGGTAAAACTAATTGGAATTAGTTGCCATTAGCAAAAAAAAAATTGGTTTACCTTTACAATTAGTAATCTAATTGACCTATGCTAATGCAATTAGATATTCAATTAGCTCGTATTAGAATCAATTATTTTGATAAAAATAATTTTTTTCCAAAGAATTATTGAAGTAAACGAATGATGATGTAAGTCACTGTATGTGCAAATATCCCACATTAAAGGAAATAGCATTGTTTTGCAACACACCGCATACGTCTTCAGGCCCTGTGGAGCGACTATTTTCCTTTGCGGGCTTTATTAATAGTCCAAGGCGGGGTCGCTTGACGGACTTTTCTTTTGAAAAGCTCATATTGCTGAAAGCGTTAGTTAGTACGTACGTTAAATAGGTGTGCATGTATGTAATATATGCAGCACATATTATGTACATAAGTAATATATATATGTGAGAAATTCGTATTATGAATATTTTAGTTTTTTTTTTGTTTTTGAAAATATCAAAATAATTGATTCTAATTCGAGCTAATTGAATATCTAATTACATTAGCAGAATTCAATTAGATTCCTAATTGTAAAGGTAAACCAATTTTTTTTGTTAATGGCAACTAATTGCAATTAGTTTTACCATTGGAATAAAAATTTCAATTATCTAATGGGAATTAGTTGAACGAATTCTAATTGTTTGATGAATTAGAGAATATAAACCAGTTGCATCAATTGCTAATTCTAATTGGAATTTAACATGTTTGATTTAGATTACTTCTAAATTTGAATAAGATTTAATTTTTTTTTCATTCCCTTGCTCATAGATATTTTTTACCATTACCCCTCTTGGGAGCTAATGGCTTTCACAACTGCATCCTCTCAGTTTGTTCCTATTATTTTCGCGTCTTCCCACGAAAAAAATATTAAGAATATGAATAATTTCTCCATATTGTTTATATCTTAATAAATTTCGTAGTTCTGGATTCTATTAAAAATTCCCCAACAAACACTCATCGTTATTTCCAAACGTTCCCATTATTCATTTTCGACACAATTTTCATAGATTTATTTTAATATCTGATTGCATTTGTTGCTCTGTATTTTTTTTCTATTTTCTTTACGGTGGAAAAAGTTATTGCACGTTTAAATCTATTATATGTGTACTAGGTTGATTCTTATTTGGCAAAAAAAAAATGTTTTTGGAATTTTTCATGGGCCAAGTTAAAATTTTATTAAGACGTATAAAAAAACTCTATGTGAATTTTTTTAATTTTTTTCTTAAAGGTTTAGGGGTCGCTACCGGGGTTCGAAATTCAAAATTTTACCGTCATCCTGAGGGAAAAGCTGAATAACTCGAGTAAACCTTAACTGATCCTTATGAAAATTTTTCAGTATTAATAATTTCCATAACGAAGTAATGGAATTGTAAATGGGCAGAATTGCCCCACCCCTTCTGGTACCTCCCATACAAAATTACCTATTTTTTGATAATTAATATTTCTCCCATAACTTTCAAACGGGCAGATGGATGGCATTTAAACTTGGTCAGTTTAATTACCTTTTAATAACAGATAAACTCCCAGAAAATCAAAACCTTTGTCACACCGCTTCTGGTACCTCCTATACAAATGACCGAATTAACCCCCATATTTTTACCTACATATCTTTTTAGTAAAAATACTGAATTCAATAAAATTTTGTGTGAGATGAACACATGCCAAAATTTGACTCGTGAGTGACTATGGACTATATAGGCCAACCCCTTCTGGTACCTCCCATACAAAATTAACTATTTTTAGACAAAATATTTTTTACCAATAATTTCCAAATGGACAGCTGGATGGCATTTAAACTTGGTCAGTTTAATAACCTTGTAATAACAGATAAACCCACAGAAAATCAAAACCTTTGTCACACTCCTTCTGGTACCTCCCATACAAATGACCGAATTAACCCCCATATTTTTACCTACATATCTTTTTAGTAAAAATACTGAATTCAATAAAATTTTGTGTGAGATGAACACATGCCAAAATTTGACTTGTGAGTGACTATGGACTATATAGGCCAACCCCTTCTGGTACCTCCCATACAAAATTACCTATTTTTAGACAAATTATTTTTTACCAATAATTTCCAAACGGACAACTGGATAGCATTTAAACTTGGTCAGTTTAATTACCTTTTAATAACAGATAAACCCCCAGAAAATCGAAACCTTTGTCACACCCCTTCTGGTACCTCCCATACAAATGACCGTATTAACCCCCATATTTTTACATACATTTTTTTGTAAGTATGCTGAATTCATTTATATTTTGCTAAAGATATACGATTATTGTAATTTTACTAATGCTTATCTTAAATATAAATCTAGTTTAATGAATGTTATTAGATATTCAACATAGATAATGCAACGCTATTGTCTTGCCCCCCTCCACTAATTTGCAGTCCAACTTAGGAATTTTTACAGTACAGTTAATAAGAAATGATTTATTTCAAATTTGTTCATCAGTTTTTGTTGTATTTTTATTTAAAAAGGTACATTTCGAAAATAAAAATTAAATTAAACAGTTAAAAAATAATATTAAAATAAAAATTTAATATATTAATATTAAACATGAATTCATTGCATGAAAAACTTAACATTAGAAAATATAATTATAAGCAACTGTATTACTGCTTACAATTTTCTTTAAATTTTAAAATATTGTAAAATATTATTTACACATGGTAGATTTTTTTGGATCTGAATATTTTTTTCTAAATTCTTTCACCAATAATAATAGGAACTGCTTCGCTTCTTCATTATGTGTATGCAATTTATTGTATTCCTGCATCAAGGCCACTCCGTGTTCAGCAATATCATTAACAACCTTCAACCTAGACCGAACTAATTCTTTACTTAATTTAAAGTCTGCATCTTGCTCCCATTCTTCAACATTTTTTTTAGGAAACCCGATTTAATAACCGTTATGCTGAAAATACTAAGAGTATTGTTGGATACAAAATGCTCAAGACTTTTGGAATGTAGTAGGTTTCCATCCACTGTAACTCGTTTTTCTGGATTATCTACTCCTTCTATGTTTAAAGCATTTTTCTTCTTAATTTCATGAACAACTTTGTCATCAAAAATGCAAAACCAACTAGCTCTTTCTAAAAATACCAGAGGTGACCTAGAATTTGTTAAGGCTATTGCCGCTGTCTCTTTATTAATTGTTGCATAAGACTTCAAGTCTTTTAATAACTGGAGGTAATTTCTTGAAGCAGAAGGTCCAGAAGTGGATTCAAACCAATATTTAAGGTAAATATTAATTATAAAAATTCAAACATCCTGTATTCCACATAATTCGCTTTCGTTTAACTTGAACTGCTCTCTGAATAAATATATTTCCATCTAGCACAATGAAGACCTGCTGGTGCTCTGAAGAATATTTGTGTTTTCTTTACGTGTCTTAATATGAGATCATCCGGTATGCCAGGTTTAAAATTGGAATGATCAATTTTTGTCCAGGCATTTTTAAACCTCTTAAAAGGTAATATTTCAGGACCGGTTGATATTCCTGAAATACAAAGCATAAGTCATATTATATGACTTCTACGTTTAAAACTGCGCATTCTTTTGTACGCCTTAACAAAATTTTAAGTTAACCTATGAAAAAAATCAAAATTTTCTGTCAAATAAGTAGCATAAATATGTAAAACTATGAGGGTGAATTCGGTCATTTCTATGGGAGGTACCAGAAGGGGTGTGACAAAGGTTTCGATTTTCTGGGGGTTTATCTGTTATTACAAGGTAATTAAACTGACCAAGTTTAAATGCCATCCAGCTGTCCGTTTGGAAATTATTGGTAACAAATAATTTGTCTAAAAATAGGTAATTTTGTATGGGAGGTACCAGAAGAGGTTGGCCGATATAGTCCATATTCACTCACAAGTCAAATTTTTGCATGTGTTCATCTCACACAAAATTTTATTTAATTCAGTATTTTTGCTAAAAAGATATGTAGGTAAAAATGTGGGGGTTAATTCGGTCATTTGTATGGGAGGTACCAGAAGGGGTGTGACAAAGGTTTTGATTTTCTGGGAGTTTATCCGTTATTACAAGGTTATTAAACTGACAAAGTTTAAATGCCATCAAGCTGTCCGTTTGGAAATTATTGGTAAAAAAATTTTTGTCTAAAAATAGGTAATTTTGTATGGGAGGTACCAGAAGCGGTTGGCCGATATAGTCCATATTCACTCACGAGTCAAGTTTTTGCATGTGTTCATCTCACACAAAATTTTATTGAATTCAGTATTTTTACTAAAAAGATATGTAGGTAAAAATGTGGGGGTTAATTCGGTCATTTGTATGGGAGGTACCAGAAGGGGTGTGACAAAGGTTTTGATTTTCCGAGGGTTTATCTACTATTACAAGTTTATTAAACTGACCAAGTTTAAATGCCATCCAGCTGCCCGTTTGAAAGTTATGGGAGAAATAATAATTATCAAAATATAGGTAATTTTGTATGGGAGGTACCAGAAGGGGTGGGGCAATTCTGCCCATTTACAATTCCATAACTTCGTTATGAAAAATATTAATACTAAAAAATTTTCATAAGGATCAGTTAAGGTTTACTCGAGTTATTCAGCTTATCCCTCAGGATGACGGTAAAATTTTGAATTTCGAACCCCGGTAGCGACCCCTAAACCTTTAAGAAAAAAATTAAAAAAATTCACATAGAGTTTTTTTGTACGTCTTAATAAAATTTTGACTTGGCCCATGGAAAATTCCGAAAACATTTTTTAAGACTCACCCTAATGTGTACAGATCGAAAGGAAAAACCAAAATTTCAATCTAGAAGTGTTGAAAATTTATAAAAGAGAAGTGCTACAAGTATTTATTTTCTTATATCGAATATTCTGCTATGGACATTCGTCTCGCAAACCTTTTTCTGTTCATTTAGTTTGATGCTTTCTTTCATCATGTCATTGCCTTCTCAACCTTCTTGTTTTTGTTTCCGCCAAAAAAAAAAAACAAAAAGAAACAAACACAAATTTTCCGCAGATTTTCTTGGGAACACAGAGAGAGAGAGAGAGTGACGAGAAATTTGCATGCTTGCTATCTCTCCCTCTGTCTTTGTACCGTGCGAAAGATTTTCGAAAGTGTCGAATGTAGATTTGTTTGTATTTATCCATTAAATGATTTGATTTGTTGTTTTTTGAGTGGTTTCTAATTTTTAATTTGGGATTGTTTTTTTTTTTGGGTCGAACTGAATTTGATGTGACGACGACTGTGACATAGAAAAGCCAGCGGCAGCACCAACAACATCTGTGGGAATAACACAAATTTTAACTAACAATACCAAAATGGCAAAAAAAATAAAAATTAATGCGCGAATTGACTGGTATTTAGATAATCATACGTACGTACACATACATTGTATGTCCTTCTTGTTTATCGTACTAATTAAATAGAATTGTGGTTTATAAACAAAACATTGACATTATGCACAAGCGGAAAAATAGGCAACGTACACGGAGAATAATATAAACGAAATATTTGATATTTGTTTGGCGTTAAAGTAAGGAACAATTTAAAATTGCTGTTCTGATAGAAAAATTCAAATATTACTCATATGACATTTTTTTAATTTATTAATATTTTTTCATGGCGGACCAAAAGTCTTTTTACACGATGATAAAATCAAAACTAGATTAATGAGTAAGGAACCGTGTATTTAATAGGAAAGTACACAAATAGGGATTTTTTAAATTTCGCTGTTGGAAACTGCAGCGGTAATTTGCAATGGCGCGATACTTTTAAAAACTTCCCTTTTATGATATCCCCACTGAAATAGGTCCTTGGGAATAATGGTGGGCTATTGGATATTACTTTTTTGCATACAAATTTCTGCAGCGTGGCAATATACCGGTCTGGATTAAATGCAACAGCAAGTCCTATGTTATCTTTATAAAAGTATGGAGCAACAGCGCCTCTTCCTGAGTTTGATGCTTAAATTTAGAATTAGGACTCTAATACCTGGAATAATACCCATCACGTCCTATTGGATCTTCATAAGGGGAAGGGTTTGATGTTTAAATTTATAAACATCTTCTTCTTTTTGATTTACTAACATGATAAAACAAGGCGAAGTAAATAAATGAAACTGAAGAGAAGAAGCGTCCCGAGAAAACGGCTGATGCTTATATAAAATAAACTCCTGATACCGTATGTCACCCCATTTATCCTGATGACCCACCATTTTCTCAGGACAATGTTATTTTCAATCAGTGGGCGTGGAAAAACTAAATTTTAGCCCAAGAGAGATACAACTTGATTGATAGATAGATAGTACTCGGCGTACCAATTGTTCAATTTGACTGCCTACGCACATTGGCGCCACTTATGTTTTTTCGTTGCAAAAATCATAACTTTTGAACCAAACGAGATAATCAAAAAATTTAAAAGGCATATCAAAAATAATTGATCAACCTATGAAATAAGTGTTAGAAAAGGGCCCTACAACTTTGAGGTGCCTACGACTTTGAGGTTAGAAAAGGACAATTTCATTAGGACGGGTGTGTCCATAATTCATAAATAGAAAATTTATTATTACAAAAAATGCTGTGATTACCAAGAATGTTAAGTTTTAAAACGATAAGTAACAGGTAGACACTGAAAGAACTTGATTTCTACTCAGAATGTAATGTAAAGTTCACACCTGTCAATGTCTTCTAATTGACATTCTGAGTAGAAATCAAGTTCTTTCAGTGTCTACCTGTTACTTATCGTTTTAAAACTTAACATTCTTGGTAATCACAGCATTTTTTGTAATAATAAAATTAGAAGACATCGACAGGTGTGAACTTTAGAATTTCTGTAAAATTTTCCTTAGGAAGTCCACAATTATTGTGATGTATGTAATTGTATATATTGTTTTTAATTGTGTTAAGTACTTACTGTTCGCCAAAAACTACTTTTTCTTAATAAAAAAAAACTGTTTAGAAAGAAAGACGGGTGTGACACCATTTTACGACGGGTGTAACATAGTAAAATTTACTCCAAAGGATTGAAGAAATTAAAGTTTTAATAGAGTTTAATTATATAACAAACATAAATGTAAACTTAAAAGAAAATAATAAGACATATATGGGTATTTCCAGCGGAAGGACGGACGATTTCATAGTAAAAATTAGCTATATTTTTAACTTTTTGTTTTTATATAATGAATTTGTTGAACTTTAACAAAACAAATTATATACATCTTGTAAAGTCTCTTCTTTCCAAATCCGCTGAGAAACTTAAAATCGGTTCATATTTAGCCGCCCTGCTGGCTTATAAATGCGGAAAAGTTCGAAAAACCGGTTTTTTACGCGAAGCTCAAGATTTTGGGGGGTTTTGCGAAATTTTAAAAACAGATTCTTGTAGTGCTCAGCAGCACCTACCAGAAAAGTAGTATAATTTTCCAGGTATTGAATTTTTTGTCACTCTGTGTTAACCATAGAACTTTGTGTGTGTCCGAAACGTGTGTCCGCAACGCACATTTAGATTGAAGTACAATCAAAGGTAAAAATATTTTAAATGTGAGGTAAGTTGTTTATAAAACCTTAATATGTCTTCTTTATTCCACAAAAACGAATATACTATCCACATAAGAAATTTCGCCAAATTTCACAAATTTTCGTAGACACTTCAAGTTTCTGTGGAAAATTGTGTGTTTGTCATAAATTTGAATACAACATTTTAAGCAAAGTTTCATTAAAAGAACATTATGGTACTGTCAAAAATCTACATTTTTTAATATGAACATAATCTTCAAAATATTTCAACTTTTCGAGAAAACTACAAAATAGTGGAAAAAACGTGCATCCGCAACGCCAGGAAATACCCATATTTATTCGTTATCTGTACTATCGTATACATCTGATGTATACATCATCATTAGAGTGGGTAAATTTTTTTTCTCGACTAAGCGATTATTAAAATCGTAATCTACATTTAATTGTAAGAAAAGAAAGAAACCATGGGTCTGAAACCAAAATCGAGCCCCCGGTTATTAACGAGAAACTTTTCGTATTGGGAAAAAAATCCACAACAAGCCCGCAGATGCAATCCCAACAGTTTTTCAAAACATATCTACCCTCTGGTTTCAACCCTTAAGTTTGTTTCCATACAATTTCTTTTAAAATGTATGACCGACCCCAACTAGTATTTCCTTCCTAACAAATTCGGTCTTAACCATGACCAGCAGCATAAAATTTTCATGTCAATCAATTGTTGCAAAGTATTAATGTTTTATCATGTAAAGTAACAATTTTATTAAATTTATGACACAAAATTCGTATATTTCTATTAACTCATAAAACTTTTATTATAAAACATACAAAGCCGAAACCTTACGAGAAAGCAAACAGAAGTTTTGTCTTTCCGGAGATAACAGTTTTTACTTATCAAGATTAATGGAATATTAGAAAATGTTTATGTAAGACCTGGCGTATAAAGATGGTGATGAGAGTGTTTGTTATATGTTCATTTCAAACTGATGGCAAATTCATAAATATTAAAAATAAATATAATTTTTTCCATTTGTTCATAACTGTCGTTCTCTTGTACATATGAATAGACCAATTTTTATTTAAACTATGGAATTATATTTTGGCTGTTAAAACATAAATAGGCCACCCTACACCATCTATAATTAGTTTTCATGCTGTGTTGTCACTTAAAGATTTAATCTTCCAATATGATACTTACTCTATGCTATACATATTAATGTACATGTATGTAAAAATAAATATATTTATTCCTTTAACTCCTATGAGGACCATTGGGCCCATATTCTCTCATAGCGCTCTTTCGAATTCTGCCTGTATTTTAAGGTAAAGATCAGAATTTTTCATGTAACAAGAAGACCCTTGGCGTACAAGTTAATATAGGTTTTATTTAAACATTTTGGTATTTCTCCTTAGTATTTCATATTTTAGCATGTTGTCCTTTTACCCCAATTTATATGCTACTCTTCTACTATACTCTTAAAATAGCTAACAAAATAAGATGCAATTTAAAACTCATTCGAAATCTATCAAAATATTGACTTTATTTCACATCCATTTCTCTAAGTGTACTCACACATACATACATACTTATATATTCGTACTGTGGTTGCTGTTATATTTTCCCGTAAAAAAACAAGAATTATTTCATGGCAGCTTCATTGAATGAAAATTGTGCTCTCTATTTTAGTTGCCCCGTGAACACGAGCGTGATGTGATTAAAAAATATAAATCGGAAAATATGAGTGATCTGATTTCCGTCCGTTCCGTTAAATTTTAATTTTTTTTTTATATTCAAAATATTTCGCCTTCGTGATGAGGAGGAGATGGTGGTGGTGATTTTTGATGGCACTCTAGGCGATACAAAAAAAATGTAATTATTTTAAGAAAATTCTTGGTGATAAAAAAATATATGCCAATCGCCAGCATAGTAATATAGCTTGACCACAAATATTAAACCAATCCAAGTGCAATAATAATAATCAAGCTATTTCTGTGTAGTTTATTTTTTCTTGATTAATGCTGCTGCTGCTGCAAGGAAGAAATCGACCTTGAATAGTTGCCGAATAAAGGAGTGCGAAAAATATAATAAAATTATTGAGAATAATTAAACAGAATGCTAAAAGAGACATCAGAAAATTGTGCTGTTTTTGTATATAATTGTTGCAGTTGGTGTTATCATCATTAACATCGTTATTAAATACGTTAATTATTATTATCATTATTAAGTATCAGCATTCTTTAGAATATACAATGGTCTTCATACGTCTGTGAAGATCGCATCGGAAATGCCTTCATTTATGAAACTGTCGCCGCGGCCACCGTTGTCGTCGTCGCCGCCGTTATCGCATTTAGTATTTTCGAAATAAATAAAAAATCTTTAAAAAAAAAAACAAACAATTTTCCTGTACAACAACAAATTGTTGCGGGGATTTGTTGCTGTTGTTTTGTGTTTTGCTCGCCTATGTCACGGACATTGTCGCCGGCGGATATAGACAAAGTGCATATTATTCTCTTTTCTTTGCGCTGATGTGTAAAATTCATCGTGCAACAACTCGTGCTGTGTCGCCCGTCGTCTCCAAGTACTGCTGAGTGCGCGGGGTGGTGTTGGGTTGGGCTGTCAACAAAATTTTCTTCGCAAATTTTGTGTTTTTTTTTTCATCTCACTCACCATCTGAGACAATTCAACTTGAACTCGAATGTTTGGAATGAATGGATGCCATTTTTTTTTCGTATGTTCTCTGGCGCTATTCATTGTTGCAGTTTTAAAATGTTTTAGGCATTTATCATGTGTTTGACAAGACACATTTTACGACAAAACACACATACACAGATACAAAAAAATCTTTAGAATTCAAGGTATGTTTGCTTGAACTTGAAACTCATTCTTTGTTTGCTGTTTGTTTCTCTATTTTAAAGCGAAATTATGAAAATAATTTTGAAGGTTATAGAAATAAAAACTATGAAATTGTTAGCTACGAGTATAGGAACGAAGTGATATTAGTGAAATGGACTTAAGGATTTGGGGCAACAATTGTGTGTCACTTGTTGAACAAATCAACTATAATTTGTTTAGAAAATTTGGTAGGCTTGTAGTTGAAAGATTGCGATAACTTTTATGGAATATTTTCTACACAAATAATAAAAAATAATTATTAAAAATAAGCCAGATAGTCTAAAATATGACCTTTAATATATTTGTTCTGGTCCATTTCAGGAAAATAGCAAACGACATATGAAGCGTTTCACGAATAACGTTGCAAGCGACAAAATAAAAATTTTTCACAATATTGAAATTTTTTTTTTTTTTAATTTCTTCTACTAAATTCTTAGCCGTTTATTCCTAAAATCAATTTTCAGCAGGTTTAAGGAATATTGATCATCTTATCATTTGGTCCATTACATACAACTTTATAAAAGGAACACATTTTGGAACGCATTTTAAATGTTATTACCAGCTTTTTTCAATCGGATTTGCATTTAATAATAAGAGATAGTAATTCTAACTTGTGGTACTTGAAGTTTTGTAAATATATTTCTATAGAAATTTATTGTGGGTTTTAGTGTAAATCGGTTGATACTAGTGCTCCCCATTTCCCGAAAAACGGTATTCCCGGTTTTCCCGGGAAACCGGGATTGATATATTTCCCGGGAAATAGAAAAATGGATTTTCTTTGGTTTGTTAAGCAATTATGCACAGAATGGCTTGATATTTTGCAGAAATCATAAATGGTGACTTGGTTATATTCTCCCAAAAAATTATGCCATTTCATGGAACGCTGTCCAAACGCCGGTCCGGGAACGAAGAAATTTCTATTATTTTCATACATTTGTATGACATTTTTCGGTTTTCCGGTCTATCCTGGACCGGCGTTTCTAAAGTACTTTTTCAAATGGATCGCGAGTCGGCAGTATTGAAGAACAGCATTAGAAGAGCATTTCCACGAATTTCTGTGATATTTGATGAAGAACTGCGGAAATGCCGGTCCGGGAGCGAAGAAGTTTCCATTATTTTTTTTCAATTTTCCGGTCTATCCCGGACCGACTTTTCTAAACTACTTACTCAAATGTATCGCGAGTCAGCAGTATTGAAGAACGACATTAGTACAACATTTCCACAAATTTTTGTGACGTTTGCTTAAGAACTGCGGAAACGCCGGTCCGGGATAGACCAATAATAGTAACTTTTTTATATATATATATATATATGTGAAGCCTTGGATTGTTAAACAAAGATGCACAGAATGGCTTGAAATTTTGCAGATATCATAAACAGATACTTTGTTATATCTTGCCAAAAAATTATGCAATCCGATGAAACTCTGTTCAAACGCTGGTCCGGGAACGAAGAAATTTATATTATTTTCATACATTTGTATGAAATTTTTCAGATTTTCCGTCTATCCCGGACCGGCGTTTCTAAAATACTTTTTCAAATGGGTCGCGAGTTGGCAATATTGAAGAACAGCATTAGTAGAGCATGTCCACGAATTTCTGTGATATTTGATGAAAAACTGCGAAAATGCCGGTCAGAGAGCGAAGAAGTTTCTATTATTTTTTTCAGTTTTCCCGTCTATCCCGGACCGGCGTTTCTAAAATACTTTTTCAAATGGGTCGCGAGTTGGCAATATTGAAGAAGAGCATTAGTAGAGCATATCCACGAATTTCTGTGAACTGCTGAAATGCCGGTCCGGAAGCGAAGAAGTTTCTATTATTTTTTTCAGTTTTCCCGTCTATCCCGGACCGACGTTTCTAAAATACTTTTTCAAATGGGTCGCGAGTTGGCAATATTGAAGAAGAGCATTAGTAGAGCATATCCACGAATTTCTGTGATATTCGATGAAAATCTGCGGAAATGGCGGTCCGGAAGCGAAGAAGTTTCTATTATTTTTTTCAGTTTTCCCGTCTATCCCGGACCGGCATTTTCGCAGTTTTTCATCGAATATCACAAAAACATTCGACTTTTCTAAAACCAATTTCGGTTTTGTTCAAAATTTAAATTATTTCAAATACCCGTTTTCCAATACTTATTAAGAAAAAAATGGGTAATCCGATTTCTTTTGGAGTAATTCATTGTGCACAAAAATATGAAAAAAAAACGTATGGAAGGAAGTGTTTATCGCATATCTTATAAAGTCTTGTGTTCATTTAATATAACCATTTATACAATTACACTGTTCGACAAGGTTTTTTTTTTCCTTGTGTTTCAAAGAGTTTTTGACATGGGATATTCAAATACGTAGTCAGAATTTTGCAATCAGGCATTGTTTTTTTTTTGGCTATTTGCAAAAAAGTTTTGTTTCCATTAAAAATTTGTATAAAGGCGATTGTTTAAAAACAGGTGGCAACATCAGCAACATGCCTTTTCGGCTGCAATTATCGACCTATTCTATTTTATAATCATCCTTGAAAGTGCATTTTTTGTCTTCTTATTTGGATTTATTTTTTAAATGCTACAGCGATGTGTCCGATGAATATGGTGAAAGGTTCCACAAAGGCATTTTAACTTTAGAAAAGCGTTACGAACGAAAATATATGCCTACTTTATTTGCTGATTGCTCCTGGAACATTTTAGGAGACTGCAAGGATATTCAGCATAAAAAATAACTTTGTTAACTAATAGAAATTACATATTTGTTCTTCTTATTTTTCATTTTTTAAGCTCTAGTAGTATTGGTTATTGTATTTAGAAAAGTTTCTGAAAGCTGAAAAAATTTAAATCCAAATTACTAAAAAAATGTTCCTGATGAAACATTTTTTTTTAATATTTTTTTTCTGTAATAGTAATTATTTTGGAAAATTATAACTCCTTGATGATAAAAGTGTTATTATATTCTATTTTGTTATTTAATGTAAAAGATATACAGCCGTATTCATAAACATTTATCAAAGGTTTATAAATCAAATTTTCCAATAGGACGGGTGTGACCATGTTACTCACATTTTTGGTTATAATTCATAAATAAAAAATATCTTATTAAAAAACGCTATGATTACCAAGAATGTTAAGTTTTAAAACGTTTAGTAACAGGTAGAAACTAAAAGATCTTGATTTCTGATCAAAACGTCTATTAGAAGACAACAACTAGTGTGACCTTAGCAATTTCAGCTTTTACAAAATTATGACTTTAAGGTTAAATTCTGTAAAATCTTCCGTAGAAAGTCCACACTTATTGTGATGTACTAACCTGTTTAAATTGTTTTTGATTGTGTTAAGTACTTACTGTTCGCAAAACACAACTTTTTCTTAATAAAAAACTTATAAGAAAAATAGACAGGTGTGACACCAGTTTACGACGGGTGAGACCTAGTTAAATAAACTCCAAAAGTATGAATAAATTAAAGATTTTATTTATTGGATGGCGAAAAATTATACGACCCCCGGTTTTTGGATGCAGATGTACTTACGGGGTCATAATCCAAAAATCGAATATGGGGTGGATTCTCTGAAAAATTAACTTTAGGGCTGGACTTTCCAAACTGTCGCATGAACTCCGAAAAGTATGAACTCCGTAAAGGCTGACTGAAAATGATTTTACTGCCCTTCTAAGCTAAAGCTAAACGAGGAGATAAACTAAATTTTTCAGCAAGAGATTGCGTCTACTCTTTCCAGTAAGGAAACAAAATGTTGGGTTCGATCAGAAAACGTTGAAATCTTAGAGGGACCAGCGTATTTCCATGACATGAACCCTATAAAAAATGTATGGGGCATACTTGTTCATAAAATGTACTCCAACAACAGGCAATACAATACCACAGCTAAAATCGTCAGTAATAGCGACTTGGGACTCCAACCCCAAAAACCCTGATAAGTAGTATGACCGTAAGACATTTTTGAACTTATTCATTATTAAAAAGTGTTTTTTTTTTCATAAATATGGTTTTTATTTTAATAAAAAAGTTTTACTTCGTAATTAAAAACCACTGCGTTTAATGTAAAGAAATGCAAAAAAGATAAACTTAACAAATACAATTTTGTTGCTGTTGGATGTAAAAGTTTTTGATTCTCCTTCATTCCTCATATTCGGTTTTTGGATAATGACCCCTTAAGTACATCTGCATCGAAATACAGAGGAGCGTATAATTTTTCGATCTCCAGTCAAATATATAAGAAAATAATAAGATATATATTTATTTGTTATCTGTACTATCGTATACATCGTCATTGGAGTGGGTCAATTTTTTTTCTTGACCATGCGGTTATCGAAATCTTAATCTACGTTAAATTTTAAGAAAATTTGCGCAAGCAACCATTGGTCTAAAATTAAATCAAGTGCCCGGTTATTAAAGAGAAACGTTTCGTATTGCGGAAAAATTCCACAACAAGCCCCAAAGCTGCCTCAGAGTCGCCCCTAGAGGGTTCAAATAAGTGAAGGGCTCCAGTCATTTTTCCCACCTAAAATTTTTCCCAAACATACCTACCCCCATCTTCACCCTCTAAGAGGCTTCCATACAAAAATAGAATTTTTATAAAATTTGCTCCTACTGCTCTTACTGCCCTAAAGCAGTCCCTAAAGGAGTCAAGTAACAATTTTATTAAATTTTTGTCTTATTTACGGGGACGGGTGTGACACAAAATTCGTATATTTCTATTTACTCATAAAACATACCAATCCGAAACCTTATGAAAAAGCAAACAGAAGTTTTGTCTTTCCGGAGATAACAGTTTTTACTTATCAAGATAATTGGAATATTAGAAAATGTTAATGTAAGTCTTAGCGTATAAAGATGGAGAATAGAGTGTTCCTTATATGCTCACTTTAAACACATTGCCATATTGACAAAAATTAAAAAAAAAAAATATTTTTTAATATGCCCATAATGTCTTTTACGTAGAATCGCCCTGATGTTGTATCATAAAAAAAATTTTACAGTTCTTTTTAACCAAATTTTTGTTTGGTTTTACTAAATTCCGCACCATTATATGCAAAGTTGTACTGTGTGATAAATTTCCAATGTGCATTAGATTCGACTAGAACTTTAACCCTTTAACTTTATTTTTTTTTTTTCGAATTTTAAATATTTATTGGTTTCTAAACATTTTTTGTAATATGACTTTTTTTATATAACCTATATTTTATATAAACTACTTTACATATACTACTTTAAGTTGGAGTGTAATACGCCAAAAAGCACTTCTTTGAATGTAAAGTGACATTACATTTGTTGCAAAAAGTTGGCCTTCTTATGGCAATGAGTGCAACGAGTTTGCTTTTGCTTGTGTTCAATTAGGTGCCCTTGTCCCTTAAATCGGGATAACATATGAAGGTTGGCGCTGGACTTGCTTCCACCCTTCTTCTCTGATCTTTTAAATGATTCCAATAATCCATTCTCCTCAAAGCTAAAAGGTCCAAATTTCCGCCATACGAATGTATTTTTAAAATATTTCAGAATGTAATAAATTAAAAACAAAAACCAACAAAATATGTTTTTGGTAATACAGACATTTTTTGTTTTCTTAAGTTAAAATTATTTATGTTCATATACATACATATCTACAAAAAGCCCATCATTTAAATATTATATAATGATATTGGATATTCGCGACAATTATGATTTCGTCTATAACGCACTGAAAAAGTTGTAAACAACAATATACACATATTTGAAAACAACCGGCACTTGTCTTTGCCAATACTTTCTTTCTTCCATTACCATCTGCTGTGAATAAGAGAGACTAGAAATAAAAGCATCGTCTCTCAATGATATGGTTAATATAGTGTTATATATTTTCTTGCTCGTTTCCCAAATCGACCTTGGCCGATACCGGCAAACACGGCGGATGTGGATTTGGGTGGAGACATTTTAGAATTTTGTTTTTTAGCTATGAATGAATGAATGAGTGCCATACAACTGCTGTATTTCGCATTAACATAACGGAATTCTTTTGAGTCACATACATATGCACAATTGTCTGGAAATATATTGTGTATGGAAAGAAATAAAAAAAACTAATAATAATAAATAGAAAAACATCAAAATATTTGCAAAGGAAATTTGGCAAACACAAAAAAAAAACAAATATTTGGGATACTATATTATATTGATATATGTAATTTTATTAATGCCATTGCAATTGACTTTAAACTTGAGAATAATTAAAATATTTTTCTCTTCTCATTATATATATTTTCAGATTAATTGGCTTTCGTAGTATTGTACATGAAAATCCATTTGTATGTTAGCAACTAAAACGAAAAACGGGGACTGAACTGATCTGAACTGAAAAAATACAATCAACATGGAGCAACCATTGATAGTTCAAGCGGAATACTCCTTTAAAGGTGGCAACAATGATGAACTTTGCTTCAAGAAAGGTGATCTAATCACGGTGACGCAACGCGAAGAGGGCGGTTGGTGGGAAGGCACCTTAAACGATAAGACTGGCTGGTTTCCCAGCAATTATGTTATGGAATACAAGGCACCATTGCCTATTACAGATACCATCCGGCCACCCGAAGAGATTCAAGAGTATCGTTCGGTGGTGCTAAAAGATCTTTTGGACTCGGAACGCGCCCATGTAGCCGAGGTACAGGGTCTATTGGAGAATTTTCTAGAGCCATTGCAGCAGACACAAATGTAAGTTATTATAGAGGATATATCTACATATTTATTAAGGGATACATGATATAAATGCTTGTATCTTTTATGTTTTCAGACTCAATGTTGACGAGTATGCCCAGTTAATGTGCAATTTTGTAGAGGTGGTCAAGACACACGAAGAGCTACTGCAACAAATGGAAGAGTGCAATGATCGTGTTGGCAAATTATTTTTAAATAAGGCTCCATTGATGAAACAAGTTCATCAGGCTTATTGTGCAGCGCATCCCAAAGCTATTGTTATATTAGATAAATATAAGTAAGTTGTTCTGTAAAATATCAATTTTTCCATAATGGTACTGATATATTAGATAAACAACTAAATCTTTACTACTTATTATTTTTAATAAAATCCTTTAATCTTTTTTTTAGAGATGAATTGGAGAAATATATGGAACGCCAGGGAGCTGCTACACCTGGTCTATTGGTACTCACCACAGGCTTGTCGAAACCTTTTCGTCGTTTAGATAAATACTCGGCAATGTTGCAAGAATTGGAAAGACACATGGAAAGTAGTCATCCCGATCGAGGCGATACACAACGCAGTGTAGCCGTCTACAAAGATATAGCGGTAAGAATTTAATTTCCTAATATCATATCAAAACTTTGACACAAATTTCTGTTTTTTTTTTGCACGCAGGCCACCTGTTCGGCTACTAGACGACAAAAGGAACTGGAACTACAAGTTCTGACGGGGCCTGTGCGTGGTTGGCAAGGTCAAGAACTCAGTTCATTGGGCGACATCATACACATGGGCAGTGTAGCGGTGGGAGCCGATCATCGTGATCGATATTTTGTATTATTTCCACAAACTTTACTCATATTGAGTGTTAGTCAACGCATGAGTGCTTTTATATATGAGGTATTTGATTGCATACCATTTGTTGGTTTTTAATTTTTATTGATGTAATCTATTTTTAAAGGGTAAATTACCTTTGACCGGCATTGTGGTGAATCGTTTGGAAGATTCGGAAACTTATAAGAATGCCTTTGAGATTAGCAGTCCTTTGATCGAACGCATTGTGGCCGTGTGTCAGGGCCCCAATGAAGCCAACAAATGGGTCGAATTATTAACGTCCACCAATGCTAGTCTGCCTATTGGTATTAAACGACAACTGAGTAATTTGAGTAATACTTCCATAAGTGGTGGCCACCTATCTACGACTCCTAGCCATGTAAGTATGTCTTAACAATAGAATTATTTCAAATATATACAAAACAAAAAAACAATAAGTACATTGGTGCAGCTACGGAAGTTTTGTTAACACAAAGAGATTACTTTAATCTCTCGAACCTTTAGTTGTTTTCCTATAGCAACATTTGGTTGGGACAGTTTCGGTTTTGTTGTTAAGAAATGTTTGTTTTGCCGACAAAATAAAAAAACTGTTCCTTGGTGTTAAGACAAACCCCAAATGCAGCCTTTCTGCAACATGTCTTTAACTTTTTTTCCTCCTCCACCTTATTATGATCCCCCTAGCTTCTCCAATGTTCGTCGTCATAAAACTGATTTACAAAGATACAAAATAAGAAGAGAGGTTATAGGATCTTTTAAATGGATTACACTCAACTGGCTGAATTTGAAAAAACGTTTTTTGTCTATCTAGGGGTCTGTACGGCTTAATTATAAAGATTATACACTCTAGATATCCCATTTGACACAAATAGGCATTCAGTAGCTAAAATAACTCCTTTGTTCTTAATCGTTGATTTCAATACAAACATTTTTTGTTTAATCCTTTTTTTTTAGAAAAACAAATAATTTTGTATTTTTTTATAATAAAAATAAAAAACAAACAAAAATTTGAAATTCTTGTCAAAATTGAGACACCTTCACTTAATTTTGAATAATATACAAATATCTCTATAGATCTAACTTTACGACCAAAGTGATAGTCTGAACACTTTTTTCAGATTTCAAACGAAATCTTTCTCTTATTTTCTCTTAACCATTTTAAACCAGTCCAAACTAAGGCATTGGGAAGTTTTTGAACGTAATCTTACCTTTAATTTTAATTAATTGGCAAATTTTTTGCCACAACAGCAATATCCCTGACCCATAACCAAAATCTTCGCAAACACTCTTTATAGCTTCTGAAGCAATCTATACTTTCTTCTCTTTCCGAAAATATATCTTTGTAAATCAGTATCAACTATTTCAGTAATACATTTCTAAAACAGCAACAACTCCAAAAAAAACGACCAAAACTTTTTCTATATTAATTTTATGTTTGTGTGTGTGTGTATAATATGTTCAAATATATATATAGTTATCCTACAATTTGGATACTCGAGGTTATTGCACACGCTTCTCTTTGTGCGCCTACTACAGCAACACGCCACAAATGTCAACATACAGTGTAACTCTGCCACCCAGTAATTATCCGCCCACAGCACCATATGCCAATCTCAGCGACCACTTTGCGCGTCTAGTGCGAAAGGGTCTGCTGCGCACAGTGATTATTAAAATGTTACTGTATCCTCAGTCACGGCAAAGCATTGATTTGCAGTCAATTCCATTAAGGAAACGGAAGTGTCACAAGTCATCTAAAAAACTGGCCAAAAAAGGATCCTACGATTCAGATTCGTCGGAAAGAGCAGATTTGGAGAGGCAAGATGCCTTTGAACTGCCCACAGATTCGGAGAGCGGTGGCAGTGGGGCTGACTTTGAATATGTACGAATATCTAAAGATGACGATTCTTTCAACTCAACTGGAACTTTCATTGACCATGGCTCGGCGGGAGTGGCAACACCACCTCCCTCCCACAAAATACGTCACTGTTCGTCGATAAATCTGATAAACCTGGATTCGACCAGCGATGACGGTTGCTCGACGCCACTTAAAAAAGAGTCTTTGGTTATAGGCTCCAAAACTATGAGGGCAATTGCTCGTAAATCCTCGGAACAGAGCATCATTATACACACCTCTAAGGCTCGCTTGCAACTTGGTGCGGCTGGCGACAAACCTCTATCCACACAGGACTCCTCCTTGTCCAACAAGTCCCACTTGGTGCAACAACAATGTTCAGAAGCTTCCGGCAAGTCTTCGGTGTATGGCGGACGTTTAGGCGGTGCCTACTTGGCTTGCGAAAATCTCGCTGATCTCTCGGATGAAACCAAAATTAAAAATGCTACCGTCACGCCGGTGGCACTGTCGCCGCCAGAGCGTCATAGCATGCCAAACATTTTCGTGGGCAATCGTTTCAATCGTAGCTCCAAAACTGCGGTGTATGTGCCCACTTGGAAGGATCGCACTGAAATGCAAAATCAAAGTGCCGATGTGGTGGACGCAGTACCGGTCGACTCTGTCGAAGAAGAAATGCATGCTAGTACTTTGGATTTGCCAGCCGAGTGCCGGGAAGCACCCGATCAACTGCAGGCCGAACTTTTGTATAATTTCAATGACTTTGAGGTTATAGCTCCACAGTCTATGTACAAGACGTCGTTCCAAGAACCGAATGCACGTTACAACTTGTCTCAAACCGAACTTTGTATTGAGTCCAAGCGCAGCAGTGGCAGTGATTCGAAAGCAAAACAAGATTCCATTAAACGCTGCATCAGCTACCATTATGTTCCTTTAGCGGGCGAGGGTCAAGAACCCGGAAATATGGGCAACCAAATACCACCAGATCGAAATTTAAGTAGTCGCCGACAAGACAGTTCCAGCACCAAGTGCAAGTGCTGCGAGAGTTCGCAGTGCCCCAGTCCCCGTTCTAGTGATTCTGGTATGGCCGGCAGTTGCACCATTACCTCCCCAGACCCTCCCCAAGATGAGGGCACCTATGAGGCCTACTACGATGTGGATGGCAATCTCAAACTGCTCTCAAACAATGCAAATATCAATGATGATCTCACACGATTCGACGTCTGTGGCACATTTCGTGAAAGGTTTTTGGAAAATGCGCCACAGCCGTTAGAAGAAGAATCTCCTCCAAGAGCCATGGCAACCAGCACAGCGACCTCCTCCTCTGTCACTTCTTTAGAATTCCAAAGAAACAGCAAAAGTATTTTTATTAACTCGACCGCTCCTACGGGCAGCACTCCGACATCGACGTCGAATATAACATTCACCTCAAGCAGCGATCACACATCGCCTGAGACGGGAGATAGTGAGGCCTCTACCACAGGGGGGATGTTTCGTTCCGGCATGTATGCCCACTGGTGGAAAAAGGAAACGTTACCTCATGAGGTGGTAAAGTCTATAGCAAAAGTGTGTAAGAAACATTTGCCTTCGCCTCAGGCGAGTCTAGACTCTTCCCAGTGTTCACGTTGTTCAAGTTGCTTTTGTTCCCTGGGTGCCAGTGGTTATAGTGAAGGCGCTGTCTATTGTTCTCTGTGCCAAGATTGCAATTCCACCTGTTCGTCTTCAGCGTCGGCTAGTCAAATATCGACAAATACCACAACCACCATAACATCGGCCGAATGCCCCCTGTGTTCCAACAACACTTCGTCGCATGCATCAAATGCAGATGTATGTTCGACCTCATCGCGCCCCCATACCCTGCTAAGCAGCCCATCGTCTTCCGTGGAATGTCCAATTTGTAGCGGCAGTTATTTGGCTCGCGTTGAATCGCTCAGTTCGGCAAAGGAAGAAGAGCAGCCTATGCCGATGGTGCCATCGTCGTCGTTGCCGTCGTCGTCGTTGCCGTCGTCGCCGTGTGCAGAAGGCAAGCATTTTAAGCCAATATCAGTATCAGAGCAATGCATTTGTGCAAACAAATGTGCGGCTGTGATATATTGCGCGTTTGTGCACGTTCTTGTTTTGTAAATTCGTTTTATTACTTAACTTAATTTATAATCGATTTCGTTTCGTTACGTTATTTTTTTCTAATTGAAATTAATTTGTCTTCTTCGCAAACAATGATGATAATGATGATGCTTTTCCAATGCAATTGAACTTTCAATATTCTGTGGGGGAAAACAAGGAAACTAAGTTAAAGTAAATATGAGGAGGAAGCATAAGACGCTTCTTTAGTTCCGAGATGATTTATAAATACATAAAGGGTTTGAAAATTTTTAGGCCGACGCCAGGCAATGAGTCTTAAAAAATTTAAACATATGAAATACTATTGAAGTGGCCATCTAATGAGCGAAATATAAAAATATAAAAATATTAAAATATAAAAATATAAAAATATAAAAATATAAAAATATAAAAATATAAAAATATAAAAATATAAAAATATAAAAATATAAAAATATAAAAATATAAAAATATAAAAATATAAAAATATAAAAATATAAAAATATAAAAATATAAAAATATAAAAATATAAAAATATAAAAATATAAAAATAAAAAAATATAAAAATTCAAAAATATGAAAATATAAAAATATAGATTTAGAAAAATATAAAAAATATAAAAATATAGATTTGGAATAATATAAAAATATATAAATATATAAATATAAAAATATAAAAAATATAAAAATATAAAAATATAAAAATATAAAAATATAAAAATATAAAAATATAAAAACATAAAAATATAAAAACATAAAAATATAAAAAATATAAAAATATAGATTTGGAAAAATATATAAATATAAAAATAAAAAAATATAAAAATATAAAAACATAAAAATATAAAAATATAAAAATATAAAAATATAAAAATATAAAAATATAAAAATATAAAAATATAAAAATATAAAAATATAAAAATATAAAAATATAAAAATATAAAAGAAAATATAAAAATATAAAAATATATAAATATAAAAAAAAATATAAAAATATAAAAATATAAAAATATAAAAGATTAAAATATGAATATGTTTTTCATTGTTCGGTTTGAGATCTTTTCTATTATTTCTAGTAGAGTTTGTTTTACAAGAGTTGTGTAAAATGAATTGTGTTGGCTGCTGACAAATCTTGTAAAACAAACTCTTTTAGAAATAATAGAAAAAATCTCAAACCAAACAATGAAAAACATATTCACGTTTCATCACATATCTACAATAACAAACAAAAAGAAAAAATATATAAATATAAAAATATAGAAATTTAGGAGACATAAATAATAAGACACTAAAGAAATTGATGTTCAGAGCGTGATGCCAGACTACTACTACTACTTTATGTTTTTGAGTGTCTGGAACCGAAACCCAAAGTTTGATTCAATAATCCTTGAGTATGCTTCAATCTGTGAAGCAAGCCTTTCATAAAAATGTTGACTAGAAAATCAATCAATTTGTATGTATTATTTTGATGTAAAATTTTGTCCAATTTTGAGTAATTGAAAAAAATTTGTATTTTTAGAAACATGTAATATTTTATTTGAAAATTTTACCCAATTTCCAGTAATTTACTTTATGGTTCGGAGATTTCAAGTTTAAGTCTTTTAAAGTCGTCAATTATATATTCTTTAATATTCTTCACTTAATTGCTCTACAAATCTGTTAGATTTCGTTTCTTAAAATTCGCTCCGAGAAAATGTTGAAAGTTCAATAAAAAACAGTTAAATTAATTAATAACGCTCGTTCGTTTTCTTTAAATATTTTTGTAATGGAAAGTAATCAGTTCTTTAACCTTAGTTTTTGTCGTTTTTTTTACTGAACATCTGTTTGCTTTTCATACTCATACGACAATGCCCCATACATCACCAGCAGCACAATCATCACCTATGAAAGTCATTGCCGCAATGCATTTTTAATTTCAAATCATTTGCTTGCCGTTTAAGAATTATCGTGTATCTGAATTTGATAAATACCGACATTCATTGCTGCACCAAAAAAAGAGAGAGAAAAAGGAATAAGTCCAACGAAGAATTTGATGACTTGGATTGTACAGTGGCATGCAATGAATTAATACTGATTCTTCGTTTGGCGTTGTCCTTGTTTGTTAGTAGTTTATACTTCTTTTGTGTTACTTTTTTTAAATCATAAAGGTAGAGAAAAATTTGGCTTTATTTTCTCCCTACAATAGAGAACGAATTTCGAAACATGATCACCACAAACCTCATATGTTGCTTAACTTTGCTTGCGCTTTTGTTTTACGGCCCACATCTGCACCAGGATGAGAACGCAAAACCAATCATCAAATCAATCGTTGTTAAACAAAATTCTTCAAAACTAATTACAGGAATGTTATTTTTTCTATTGAACATCTAATAAAAGTTTTGTTGTTACCAACGATTCGTAATATTCATATAATACTAGATACCTACTACTACTACTACGCACTCAAATTGTTTGAATTGTGACACTAACCCAATGAAATGAAACACACACGCCGTAGCCTATGCAAAATTCTAAACTCGTGTTTGTTTGTTTGTTTCAGATGTCGCCACCGTCAAATCTCAGCATACTAAGTCAACGACTGACACAGCAGCAACAGCAGCAACAATCGGGCGGAGGCCCCTTAACAACAACGAACTCGAGTCGGGACAGCAGTACTCAGGCGCAGGCAGCGGCAGCTTCAATTCCGTCACAACACAAACGGAGCCTATCGTTCAATCACCACCTGAGCTACAATCAATACACGCACACTCAGCATCCACCACCTCATCAAATGCATCATCAACAACAACCACCAAGTCTACCAAATCATCCAGCGGCAGTGCCAAACCACAAATCAAATTTAGTCCAGACATCAAACAGTATTTCGAAGAACCAAGCCCCAGCACATCAAAACACCATGGGGGGAAACGCAAGGACAGGAAACACAAAAGGTAGGTCGACTGAGACGATCATTTGAAAAATGTCATAAAGAGAATACATATAACTAAACAATGGCAACAAACTATATCCCACTATATATTTTTAATGCCTTTGGGTCCCACGATTGGAAATTTTTGATTGAGGCACACACATTCTTCACCTTTAAGATATTTATAGGGACTTCTTACAGCATATTTAAATTTTATTAAATTCATTTGCCTTTCCAGCTAATTGGAGTATAACCAATATGCGTCCGGCACCACCATTGCGTCCAATTATTTTGAGTTCTAACACTACGAGCGGCAACAGTAGTGGCAGCGGGGGCAGCAGTGGTGGTGTTGCCAGTTTGAACACATTGTCCAGTTATTGTAATGGCCGTAAGAATCAACCAACTTTTGAAGAAGATGCCTTAGTGCTGCGCGTATTTGAGGCCTATTGTGCCGCCTACCAGAATACAACGCGTAACACCATACACTCGGGTAAGTTTGAAAGTTTCTACAACTGCAACTATTACAAAAACCAAAATTACTACTACTGCTACTACTACTATTGTCATATCCATTTAACCATCTTGCAATGCATTTAAAGGTTTAGTTTCTTTCTTGTCTGGATATTAACTGGCTTTGATAAAACACTTGTTACTTTTTTTATCTATTCTCTTATTTTTACTTGACATAAATATATTTTACTTAATATTTAATTTTATATATGTTTTATTTTTGTACCACCACTACATTTACATATACATATATAAAAACTAATATAAACCATACCAAAAATCCTTCTCTAAAACAAAAGGATCATTAAAAGCGAAAAAGAGAGATTACATACATATTTTGGGGGCTTATTTTTAGTGGGTGGCGCTTAAAAAACCACATTGCTTTTCAGAATTCACCACCGAAAAAAGTTTAAAAAAAAACCAAACACCTCATAACTTGCTGCTGCTGCATACCTCACAAATTTATATTTAATACTTATATACTTACTTACTTACTAAGTGTGCCTTTTTAATTTTGCTAAAGTAAAAATAATTTTATAATCATTTTTTTTGTTGTTGTTGGTATATTTTATAAAAATTTTACTATTTACGTTGTCATTCAATTTGTTTTCGCTCTTTATATTGTTAACTATATATGTTTTGCTGCCTACCTAATAGAGTCTACATACATAAGTTAGCTACTATTCATCCATTTTACGTGAATTAATTCTTAATATTAATTGTAATCAATTGTAATGGCTACTACCACCACTACTACACAACACGTTAGCGGTTTAGGTTGTTGTTGTTGACTTTTAGTCTCTAGTGTTTAAGTGTATTAATTTTGTGTATAAACTAGAGAATTTTGTAAATATATTTTAAGCTCACCCACCCACAGTATTCAAATGCAAACAAACAAGATCACTTTAGTACTGATTTTAACACAATAACTGTTTTTTTATGGACTTTAATTTTATTTTGAGAAAAATTGTTGACAATTCCTCAATTTGTTTCGTTTTCCCCATTTATTTTGTAAACGTTCGTTTAAAAAAAAACACACACACACACACAAACACAAACAAATTTATGTATGATTTTTGCAATTGTAACAGCTGCAGTTCGTAACCTTATGGCCTATAAAACAAAACCCCAAATCAAGACCAATTCAATTTCAGTAGAGCCTTAAGTGCCCATTTGTTGTGAGATGTGTTGGCATTATTGTTAATTCCCATATCTGAAAAGTCTTCAGTCTGCTGGACTTAAGTTATTGATATCAAACGAAAAATAAATCAAATTGAGTTAAACCCTATCAAAAACGTAAAATTAATTTTTAAACGTCGGGGATAATAGTATAAGAGCTGGTCAAAAGACTGCTATTCAAATATAAAGTTCCGCGACAACAAAATACAGGGCGAACCAAAAGTCTTATATAATAACTGTTTATTTTATGAAAACACACAAAAAGGTATTTTTTTTTTCAAAAATTACACCATCCATATGTTATGCTGGATGATTTTGACACTGGTGCAGGCAGGGATGGAATTTGCAAGTGTTTCCTGAAATTTCCTAGTTCTTCCAAGTCCCCTAGAGATACTGGGTTGGGAATAAGACTGGTATCTTTGAGAATCACTTTGTGTCCACACATTTTGGGTACTGAAATCACGATCGATTACAATTCTGTAATGGACAACAACGTTGTTGTTGTGGTAAAGAAACAATACAAAAACAGGAAAGCATACGAGCCAAAGAGTGTGAGTTTTAATCAAAATAGTTTTTTGTAAATCAAATGCACCTAAATATGTTAAGCACGACAGTATACAGAGAACGATAATTGTACCTAATAGTACAATTAATTGGTATAAAAAGAATTTGTATTGTACCAAAAAGCAGGGTTCGCATTGGCTATTTTCCTGAATATTGGCTCTTAGCACGCGAGCCAAGAGCCACAACATTTCAAATGAGCTCTTGGCTCGTGAGCCAATAGCCCAAATAAAGAGCCACAATTTTTTAATGAGCACTTTTTTGTACCAAAAAGTACTTTTATTGGCCCAAAAGCACTTTTCTGTTGCACAAAGTACTTTTTTTGTACCAGAGTCGTTTTTTGTACTAAAAAGTACTTTTATTGTACTTTTTGAGCTATAAAAGTAGAAGGTACTTTTAATGTACTAATCGGTGCAAAGTACTTTTTTTTGTACTAAAGTTTTTTTTTATACCAAAATATTTGTTTGTACCAAAAAGTACTTTTATTGGCCTAAAAGCACTTTTTGTTGTACCAAAGTACTTTTTTGTACCAAAAAGTACAATTTATGGATCCAAAAAGTACTATTTATTGTATTAAATTGTACACTTTATTGTACCAAATAGTACATGTTACAATTTTTGGTACTAAATGCACCTTTTGTTTCTGCTTTCCTTAATGTATAACTATTAAAGTATTCGTGAATTGCTTGCAAGCATTGATCTCTGCAGTGAGTCATTTGTTGTCTTAATAAAGCAAATACATTTGTGCAGGGCACTAGTATAGACCAATAATGATCTAGTTTTAGGTCGACCAGATCGAGGTTGATTCATTGTTGAACCTATCTCCCCGAATTTTGCACGAATTTTCTATTCAATAGAATCAAAGGATCTTTATATATATGCTGTATATTAAAATGAGCGAAAAAATGTTCTTCCGTTATAGACGAAAAATTGTTGTTTTGATAGTACTGGGGTACGCAGAATGTACATTGTGTTTCGCTGAATGACGCCATGGCATTGAGTTACCTTAAGCTGCTCTTGAATTTTGTAACCTCTTTACCCCACCCCACCATGGCTGCTCGACGCAGCTACTGATTCAAATGTAAACGTACTTTTGGTCCATCATTAGCCCTATAAAATGAATAGTTTTTTATTTGTGTTATATTTTGTATTTCCTTAGGAGTGCTTCTTTTTCATACATTCTCAATAAAATTTTCTGTACAGCATACTAATTTATTGCCTTCCACACGATCACAGACGACCTAAGTTTTTGTTTTTTATTTAATTTTTTTTGCGTCTTGATTTTTCAGCTCGTTTTCGAGAACTAACGCTAACACTTGGCGCTTTATATTCCTGTACGACAATAATGTCAGTTACAACTTCGTCGAGGTATTAGAATAAACATACCTCGCGATGAGATATTATTTTTGTACACAGAGTTTATACGAACATTATTGTTTTAGTTTCTGTTTTGATTATATAATACCAAACATGCATTTGTTTTAAAATCTTAAATCACAGGGCTAGTTTATTTCCATATCTCACAATCTCACCACTGCTAGCTGGCTTAGTTTGTATTAAAGGCTTTATCATGCGTCCGTTTTTTTTTCTGTCCAGATGTTTTTTTTTTGTTTCCGTTCTGTTTTTTCTCCTCTTCTCGACTGATTGTTGATTGATGTTCTTCATTATTGCTGTTAAATCGTTGTTATTTCAACCTCAAACAACCAATCCACCCGACAACTCCCCCATCCATCAAGTTTGTTGAATTTGTGTTGTGTCTCGTTTATTGTTTCATCGTTTCGTTTTCTCTTCGTAATCATAGTTTTTTTCTATCATTGTTTCTCTCTTTATCTTTCTCTCTTTTTTCGTCCTTTCCGAAAACGAATCGAATCGAATCGAAAACGCTCAATTTTGTGTGAAATTATTTAGCCTTGCAACCATGGACTCCTTGCCTGCCCATACGCGGCGGTAAACTGAAGACCAGCAAACACTTTTCCACCTCAAATCCCCATCTGCCCTTTCTGTGCAATACGGGGGTGCAGTTTCCTGGCTCAACCAATGTCAGCCACAAACAGAACTCCACGAGCAGTCTGAATTCGTCGTATATATGGCGCGAGGCCAGTCCCAACAATTTCAATTTGTATTCATCATCGATATCTTCGTTGAATGCCTCACCCGGTGGCTATCGCTATTCGCTATCTGGATCTGGAGGCGGTGGTGTGGGTGGGGGTGCTAGTGGGTCTGCGGCTGCGGCGGGATCCAGTATTGCTCACACTTCTTCCGGTGGCTTGGATTATCGCGCTTTGTCCGAAGAGAGGGCTACGCGCAAATCATTGAATCGCCTTAAGAGTGGCTTTGGTTCGGGTTACGACAACATCTTTATGACTCCCTTACTGCCACGCAAGAATAAAGGTTCTCCCAAAATAATTAAGGCCAACAACTATCAATCGCCGCAACGTCTGCCGCCGGTGCGCAATCGTTCCGAAGACCGCCAGTCCTCGAACAGTATCAGCAAAAACCTACAAAGTCATCCGGGTCTCTATGATCGACGCCTGAATCGCTCCTTTGAGACGGGAACCTCTCATCGCTATGCCGGCTACGGCGGAGGTTATATGATGGGATACGGCCTTAAGTCCACCTCACTGCGCAGAAGTACACCCCAACTGCCGAACGATGAGGCAGCTGCCGGCAGCGGTGTGGACAGTGATGATGTCGATGGGGATTGCCATAGTTTCTCACACAAAGGCTGCACCGAAGCTCTGCTGCGAAATGGTCATGGTGCGAGCGCTGGCGCTGGAGGCGGAGCCGTTGGATCATCCGGACAATGTACGGGCAATGGTGATGGTGATTCCCAAGGCCAATCTGGCAATTGGTGTTGTGGTAATTTTGTGATGAAACAGTGGCGCAAAATCAATAATTACTGATTGTCGCCCACTGTCACGGTGAAAATCATGAAAACCGACTGATGACTAATGATTTTCATACGCATATGTCCCATAGAGCATGACGCATCCCATCATCATCATCATCATTCATACATACATACATACGTGTAACCATAAGTATATAATATGTAGTAATAATAACCTACCCAGGCGAGAGAGCGAGCAAAAAGCTGTTAAAACGCTGATACAATCAGGCACAGAGACAAGAAAAATTGATATTTATACTGTGTTGACATTTTTATACTAAAAATGATTAATATATAACTATGTTTTTTAGTTTTGTTTTGTTGCATCCCTTATTTAAATAAGCCCCACTTACATATACTACATATATATATGTATATTGGTTAATATCATATCTTTTTAATTATTACTTTATATACATACATTAATTTTTAATCACAACTTTTGAAAAGTAACTGAAGTTATTCCATTTTCCATGTGAAAGTTGACATATCCTGCAGTATTTTAATTCGTTTAATGAACACGTGAAAGAGATAATATTATATTACTCTCTCTCTCTCTATACGATTATGTTTGCCATTAATGTTAAAACAGTTAAAACTCAACGCAAATTTAAACTGTTCAAGCGTTGTAAAGCTGCCCTGAGCAGACTTCATCCTCGAAATGTCAGAATGTATTGCGTAGTGATGTCCTGGTAATGAAAAGGCGAAGGCACTGGTCAGAAGAGGATCTACTCTTGTTACTCTCGATGCTGTACCGCATTATTATGGGTTAATAGGAAAATACGTATCGGCTAGACTAAGAGTAGTTTATTTAAGTTGGGTAAACGATCAGAAGTTTTTGTTGTTGATGTTAAGAATTAGATTGACACAGTACAACACATGATTTTGGGACTCAATTCTGAGAACTGCAGGTGAAAGTAGCCCCAAAAGGAGAAGTTCTGCATCATTCGTTTTGTCAAGTTACATGCCATAATAATTTAAATATCGATTTGAAGTTAGTATGTATCGTATAGGGAAATTTGTCACGTTTTAGGTTCTTTTGTTTGTCCAAACAAACCTAATCACATACAAAAATCAATCCCCTGGAGGAGTCATTAAATTAGAATAAGAAAACTGCAAGAAGAGGATTTTTGAAGTTCCTACTTTTAGGGATAAAAGGACAAAAATGGATATATCTTGTACCATCACTAGACCAAACCGACTAAAGGTGAAATCGCGAAAATTTTCGGTAACAGATATCCTCTATGAAATTTAACTTGAGCATTTTTTGTGGAACATTTTAATTCCCTATCTCGACTTCTTACGTGTCAAAGGAACTTAAACGCAACTTTACAAAATTCAAATGCTCTATGAAAATGTTGCTCAGAAACTTTTACATGGAGTGGTTTAAGACCAAATATTCAACTTTTTGTCACTTATCTTATGTACAAAAACTTGCTTAGAAAATTTTTCTCCGAGTATTCTAAGACAAGAAATCGATATCTTTAACTTTCATGTTTTCGAAAAACCGACCTCAAAAAACCAGTTAAACCGGTTATTCGAAAATTGATATTTTGTAAAAACCGGTTTGACGGTTTCCGGTTTTGGTTTTGTATACTCTAGTGGTACCACTGCTTAGACCAAACAACTAATGTTACCCTCGATTTTGTCGACAGCAACTTCGCAGTGTCGAGTACCGAGTCAATCGGCATGTCTAGCAAAAGCTTTTAATAGACGTTCTCATTCGTTTTTTAACAAGTAAATGCCGTTGTTGTGAGTCTTAAAATAGAAAACGTTTTAATTCACAAAAGCTCGAATGGTGCGAATATTTATCATATGAAGTAGACGTGCGATGGGACCGGCCGTGGCATAGTGGTTAGAACACGCGACTACCATGCGGGAGATCGCAGGTTCAAACCTGGCTCCAGTCATCTTAAAAAGACAAAAATAAATAAAATTTTCTTTCATTGTCGGCTCCCCTCGAATGTTGTTGACAGCAACTTCGCAGTATTAAGCGTCGATTCAATCGTCGTGTCTAGTAAGAGCTTCTCAAACAGTGACGTTCGCATTCGTCGATAAACAAGTAGGTGCCGTTAGTTGTGAATTTAAAAATAGAAAGCGTGTTAATTCACAACAACGCGAGAAGCTGTCCCATACCTCATTCATGGGGTGCAAAGGGAAATTAAGTTTTTTTTTTAAGTAGACGTGCGATATAAGGAATTTTCAAAAATTCGTTTTTTCGGAATAAAAAGGATAAAAAGTTATGCCATTGCTTAGATCAAAGGGCTAAAAACAATCATTAAATTGGGCCGAATATTTATCATATATGAATTAGTTGTGCGATACAAAGAGAAATGCGTACTTTTAGTGGTAAAAAGGGTCAAAAGTGGTATCACGGCAGTTGAAGTTAATATTTATCTTATGGAGTAGGGATTAACAGGGTCAAAAGTGGTAACATGGGGCAAACATAAAAAAATTGAAATAAATTGGGAAAAGTGAGGCTACACTATTTTATTCCATTGAAAATCAAAAATATGTTAATTTTTAGAAATGAAAGCTTTGTAGTCCTATAGTTTCAGATGTATAACCTAGGGATACCGGAAGTAACCAAGTTACAACCTTAGCATATGTCGCTTTTAAATAAATCTGTTTTGGACCTGTTAGAATGATGTGTTACATAAATAACACTATATTACAAACTACTATAAAATTTCATACGGTTTACCTAAATATTTGTAGGGTTTCGGGAGGGGCATAGATACGACCTATATCTGTTCATTTTATTACTAATAATATTTTTATAGAATTTTGAAAAAATTTCGCAATGATATATCCACTAGAATTATTTTTGGCCGCTCGCTCCTTACAAGCTCGACCACTGTGCATTGAGGCAAACATTTATCTTATGGAGCAGCTGTGCGATGCGAAGAGATTTTTCGAAATTCGAATATGAGACATTTTATTATCCGAACATCGCCAAAGGCACAAGTTCTTAACCCAACCTCCAACTCGTATTAGAATCTTGTTTCTCCGTTTTTTGAAATATTTGTGGCCTAATATCAAAATTTCTTATACAAACTTTGAAAGCGAAAAATAATTTTTTAATAATAATAAATAAGTTAAAAAAAATTAAATTTACTCGATCTAGCATATCATTCATTTTTTTTAGTAATAAACTCATATTAAAAATGGAATACCTTCAGTTCACATTCTTATGCCATATCCACATTATGTACAATTGTTTGTTTTTGTTTTGAATTTGTTCAAATACATTTAAGATTAATATGTATCTTACAAAAAAAAAAAGCTTTAATATTTTTTGTTTAGTTTTTCTTAAGTAAAAATATTACATTTATATATAAATATATTTATCAACAATACAAACCTTATCATAAAGACAGACACACACACAAACAATCTAAAAATACTACAATAACTGCTGAATATCAATACCCGCCCTCGTTCCCTGTTAAGAAATAATATCAGTCTTAATATAGAAGAACAGAACACAAACGGTACTATCAACTTGATGAAATTATCACCAAGTAAGTTTTTTTTTCAAAGTTTTTAACAGCCGAATTGTCCAGATGTTAAACGTCAACTCTTACATACATACATACATATAAATATATTTGTTATGTGTACTATATATCTTAAGAATCTAGGGACTTTTTTTACAATCTAATAAAGCAAGTAGTTTATATAAATGGTAAAATATTTTAAATTAATTTTATACTACGTTTTTTTTCTATAGATCAGTGCAAATAGGTTTTCAGATTGATTTCAGAATTAAGATGTTTCAGTATATTTATATAAAAAATACATACTCGTACACTTTTACAACTACTAATCATACACATACATACACGATTTGTGATATAATTGAACAATTTGATTTTTATCGAAGCCGTTTAAAATAATGATATCGCCATATGTAGTAGGAGTTTTTTTTTTCAAATTTTGTTCAAAGTTTGTGCTATGCAAGTAAAGTTTGCCCATATGTTGTTTTCTTTAGGTAGCATGATTTATACATATTAACATATATATATAATAGAGTGTCCTAAAATGCACGCAAGTTTGAGAGTGGATAGATTTTTTTTTCAATTAATTTAAATATATTTTTTATAATTCAAAATGAAGTGTTTGTGCTTAAATTTTTAAAAATTTTAACGGAAATTTTAATATAATAATTTTACACCTTATTTTATGCATTTTAAATTTTTTTAAAAATAAATTTTCTATAAAATGCCTTACGTGAATTTTGATACTCTCTCCTTTTATATTGAAAGATGATAGGAAACTAAATAATACCCAGTTAACGTTAAATCCTTGTTTAAAAATATTTCAGAAGTTTTCCCAATTATTCCACATTTGCAATTAAAATTTATAAAAATAACATACAAATTAAACAAAAAAAATATTCCAGAATCGTTATTTAGATTTCGAAATCTTCATAATTAAACTATTTCAAAATCAAGTTATGTCTAGCATAGATCGATTCGGAATGGCGGTCACAAGTGGTTTAAAAAATCATATTTTTTAAACTTTCCATTTGAAATTCAAAACTCGTCAATTGATAATGTTGTATGAGCATTATACTGCCCCCCTAAGAAAGGATGTTACAAGAAAGAAGTTTTGAGATATTTCGCGCCTAAAACTAACTATTGGTGATAAATTTCTAAAATGATTCAAAAATATATTAGAATCATATTTTAAACTTTTCAAAAATTTAAGACTCGAAAAATATAGAACGTAAAAGTTCTTCTTCTTCTTTAATGGCAGCAACAACAGAAATGTATCTATCAGTATACGCACGTAGAAAAGTATTCCAAGCGCTTCGTTCTTTTGCGCTTCGAAGATAGTTCTTCACACCAAGCTTAGTTAACAGCTCTTTTAACTGGTCCATTCATCGGAGTTTTAGTCGCCCCTCCTACGCCGCACATAGAAGTATTTTCATGATCTGGGCGGCCAAAAATATTTTAATTGTTTATTAAGCTAAGAGTAACGTTTGAAACATAAACTGTTGATTTTTATAGTAAAAACAGTTATATTTTCATATATTGGACATTAAAAAAATAATATTTGCATATTTTTTTTTTATTCGCCATCATCGCTAACTTCGTCGCCCTCATTACTTTCAGCTGCTAGATTTGGTTGAGCTGAGAAAAACATCTATATAGTTTCTGGTAAAAATAAAGAAAACTTTGTTTTATTTTTAGTTGTTGAGGCACTAAGAAGTAGATCTGAGCTCAAGGGAAGACTATTTAGGATGTCCTGATTGTAGGATTATCTGGGAAATTTTCTGGCAAAATTCTGCCTGAATGTTCGAAAATGTTTGTTTCGAGCCTCTGCTGCCTCTTCGGACAGTTGTCCTATAGGCAGTAACGCATTTTTTTTATTTTTTCCGATCCTCGTAGAGTACTTAATGTAGTGTAGGTGTTATTGGGTGCCAAGGATACAATTTGCATATAGTTGTGCAGTCGTTCTGTGACAACAAAAACAATTTAATGACAAATACTCCAGTAGCAAATGCTTCCAAACGAAATCGCACAGACGAATTGTTGTAAAGTAATTTTTTTTTGTTATCACACCCAAATTATCATTTTTTTGCATATGATTTCGTATTACTTCATCATAAGAAAAAATCATTAATGTTGTTGCTATTTTTGAATGACGTTATTACCGAGAATTAGCGAGAATGTGAAAAAATCACAAATTTTGATTTTCTTAGGTATGAACTTTAATTAACGGTTTTTTGGCCATCCGCGATTTTCCGCGGCAAAACTTTTCTGAATTTGTTATATGAGGCCAAAAAGTGTTCATATCAGTCGCAAGACTTGCGGGATCTAACAGGATACCTAAACAAAAATCTCAAAAAAATCAGCATTATATTGTTCCTTACTTGCCGACCATTTAAAAAATTTTAAGGGAAACATATTAAAGAAATATATAATATTTAAAAAATCCCATGCCAATTGATTCTGAATCCACCGCTATTTTGCAGTTGGAAAAAATTAAACGCTTTAAAATTAATAAAAACTTAATACATCCGTAATATCGTAAAATCAATCATTGAGTTTGAATTTTTTTTTTGGGGGGGTTTTTCGCAATTTAAGTAACTTGTAATGGTGGTTTTTCGTTACATGGAATGTCCGATACATTCCCCAATCAATTTAACGGTTTTATTTTAAACTTGAGATTTGGGTTTTTGGCCGCCCAGATCATCAAAATACTTGTATGTGCCGCGCACATCGAGTTTATTGCCGAATACTTTTCGGGCCGGAGCGCTTTCGTCCATTCGTACAATGTGTCCAAGCCAGGTCTATTTGAACACGCTTGACTACGTCGATGCCGTTGTACAGCTCATGATTCATTCATAGACGGTACTTGCCGTTAACGAGGATGGGTGCAAATATTTTGCAAAGTATTTTTCTCTCGAAGACTCTCTGAATAGATTGATCCGCTTGTGTCATTAGCCAGGATTCTGCGCTAAGTAACATATCTCAAAACTACTAAAATGGAGATGTAACTTTCTTTCTAAGGAGGACAGTATAGGAATCTATACAAAATATACGAACATTGTTTGCTATGGTTATAAATTTTAATAATATTTGCAATCGTCCATTTTTAATATTAAATTTAATATTTTTATATTTCCTGAATTAAAGAACAGTTTACTAAGTAATTTTCGTATTATGTGGTCGTTTTTTGTTTTATTAATATTATTTAAAAGACCAGCCAGCTAAGCTTAGGGTCTCTAAATATAACATTGTTTGAACAAATTTTAAAACTTTTTAATTTGCTAATATTTATTATACGAAATTTGACCAACGGATTTAAAATCCAATAAAAATATTACAATATCTATGATTTACATATGTATCAAACCAATGTGTTGTCATTGACCTTTAAATATAAAATGTTTTCTAAAACAAATTATGGTTTATATTTTAACATAATAATGTCTTGTCATTGTAATACCAAAAAAAAAAAAAAAAACACACACACATTACTCATAACAAATATCAAAAATATAAAAAACTCAGAAACCCAACATAGATTAAATGCAAATGGCAATTATGGCTAAAAGAAGAAAAATAACAAAAATGTTTCGAAATTAAAAACTATTTAACGTCTGGAAAAATATATAGTCCGAAATAAAACTAGCAGATCTCCCTCGCCATCATTGCTCCACGCGTATTTAGTCTCTTATTCCTACTAACATATTGCCAAAGAATAAGATGGACAAAAAAAAAAAAACGAGAAAACAAAAAACCAACTCACTTAAAAAAAATCCAAATACAAATTAATCAAAATATATTTTAATGCATCGAACTAAGAGTTTGTCTGCTTTATGTTTTGTATGTACTTAACAATTAAGAAAATTGAAAAAAAATTGAATTAAATAAGAAAATAAAATAAAAAAATACAAACATTATAAAAAATTAAACTTAAAAGATGAAAAAAAAAATAAACTGCATTTGTATTGATTTTGTTATTATACCCAAAACTATATAACATAAACTATTAGCTTTAGTACAGATATAGCAAATATTTTTTTTCTATGTTTATTACTTTTTGTGTATGCCATTTTTTTTAATATTATTATAAAAAAAATATATAAACTTTTGTACTCATTTATATACATATACATATATGTATTTACTCTCGCCTTCTCGACTATCATTTTATTTTTGTGTAGAGAGCATTTTCTGTTGTATTCATATTTAGTTTTGTCTTTGTTTTGTTTCAAATTTCAAATATTTTTGCAGCAATTTATGAAGTGTTTATGATTTAAGCTTTTTTCTCTGTGTGATAATTAGTTAGCCCGCTCAGTGGTTGTTATTTTATAATACGTTGCTGCGTTTTATAGAATAATGCTGTGGCTGAAAAAATTCGTTGCATATATTCAAAATTAGCTTTTATATGTATAGGCCCAATTTAGTGGATGAAATAATAGAAACGCTTATTTGAAATACAATTTAAAATTATGTTAAAGTTTCACAGTTCTAATTTTTTTATATGTAATATAAGTAAGAAATAGTTACCGTTGAATTGATGGTTTTAAATAAATTTTTTTATTTTTTGTAATCAGTTACAAAATTAAATTTTAAACATTTTTAAGATATTTATTTTAGTAACAGAAATATAACAACAAAGAGTTGTAAATATTATAAAAAAATAATAAAAAAAAAATAAATAATAAACAAAAAATCAGTGCGAAAGTGACTGAAAAAATTTGGAACCTTAATTTATGGTATCTTCCTGCGTATCTGCGAATTGGAACAATATTTTTTTTTAATGATTTTTTTTAACTAAAGTAGATTAATTTAGACACTTTTTTTATTATTATATTATGAAAAATCATTTGATTATTAACATAATTTTCGTCACAGGCAGATCATTCTGCGAAAACGCCCATATTTCATTAAGATTTTTTTTTTTTTGTAAATTTGATACCCAAAAAAAAAACAAACGCGTAAAACAAAATTCAACAAAATCATCAAACAAAATTCAAAATTTGTTTACCCGCAACTAAAGTTTTGGGAAATTTTAAAAACAGATTCTTGTTGTGCTCAGCATCACCTCTGTCGCTCTGTGTTCTCCATAGAAAAATTTCGTGTGCGCACATTCAGATTGAAGTAGCATAAAAAGTAAAAGTATTTTGAATGTAAAGTAATTGTTTATTAAACCCCAACTTATCTTCTTTATTTTACAAAAAATAATCACATAAAAAATGTCGATAAATTTTACATACTTTCACGGACACTTCAAGTGGCTATGGAAAATTGTGTGCGTCCCTAACGCACTTTGCGTTAGTCATAATTTTGAATACAACATTTTATGTAAAGTTTCTTTAAAAAACATAGTAGCTTCCAAAATCTACATTATTTAATTTGAACATAAACTTTAAAATATTTCAAATTTTCTAGGAATTTTCTTCTTCTTCTTTAATGGCAACAACAACAGAAATGTATCTATCAGTAACCGCACGTAGAAAAGTATTCCAAGCGCTTCGGTCTTTGGCGCTCCGTAGATAGTTCGTCACACCAAGCTTAGACAACAGCTCTTTCACCTGGACCATCCATTGAAGTTTCGGTCGTCCCCTCCTGCGCGCCCTTCGTGTTTATTGCCGGAGACTTTTCGAGCCGGAGCATTTTTGTCCATTCGTAAAACGTGTCAAAGCCAGTGCATTCGGTCTATTTAAATGCACATGGGTACGTCGACGTCGTTGTACAGCTCATTCAGCTCATACAGCCGTTAACGATGATGGGTCAAAATATTTTGCGAAGTATTTTCCTCTCGAAAACTTCCAGAATAGATTCTGCGCTGTAGAGCAAGACAGGTAGGATCAGTGCCTAGTGGAGTTGGATCTTCGTTCGTCGACAGAGAGCTTTATCATTAAAACGCTTGCTTAACTCATAGTAGTAGCGATTTGCGATGAATACTCGTCTTTTGATTTCCACGCTGACATTTTGTTCATGGCAGAGCCAAGGTATAGAAAATCATCTACCACTTCAAATTTACGTTCACGCTGCGTCGCAAACGAGTAAACTCTTTGTTCGTTGAATCAAATAACTTGGTTTTGTCCTCGTAAATCACTAGACCCACTTTTGCTGACTGCTTCTCAATGCTCAAAAAGGCCGCAGTAACATCCCGCAGTGTTCGGCCAATTATATCTACATTATCGGCATACGCGAGCAACATGTGGCTTTTGTTAAACATGGTGCCACTCGTGTTTACTGCTGCCTTCCGCATGATCATCACCACTGTAATGTTAAAGAGATCGGATGTCAGACTATCGCCTTGTCTGAAGTCTCGCTTTGTAGAAAATGGCTCTGTTAGATTTGTGCGTATTTTCACTGAAGACTTCGTATCAGTCAGTGTCATATTGCAAAGTCGTATTTGCTTCGCGGGGAAACCAAACTCCATCTAACAGTTTCTGTCGTATCGGACTGTCGAATGCAACTTTGTAGTCGATAAACAGATGTTAGGTGTCGATCTGTTGATTACTTGGGTCATCCCAAGGATTGTCATATCTGGTCGTGGATTTACCAGGTCTAAAACCACACTGATAAGGTTCAATCAGGTTCGCTAAAATGGGCTTTAGTCTTTCACATAACACACTAGACAGGACCTTGAATGTGATAGGTAAAAGGCTGATCCCGCGATAATTGGTACACACACTTGGAACGCCCATCTTTACCACAGGACATAGAACACTAAGATTCCAATCATCGGGCATGCATTCCTTGATCCAAATCGTGTTTATAAGCTGGTTCCATTCATGTTGCCAGCCGCTCTGCCGGCAATCCATCGTCTCCTGCAGTTTTATTGATTTAAAGCCATGCAAATGTCGTTTTAGCTCGGTAGTGGACAGTCTACTCCATCGTCGATGATTGGTGTGATTTCGTCAATTATGCTGCCTTCGGGAACGAGTATTGATCGAAAGTGTCCATATTTGTAGCACACTTTGAATGTCAGTGACCAAATTTCCGTCTCCGTTCTTACAGGTGGGGATATTTGGTCCAAAACCTTTCCTTTTTACCTTTTGATAGAACTTTCGGGCTTTACCTCAACCCCTGTAATTTGGCTGTCTCTTTTCTGCATTTTCAAAGATAACAAAGGATAACAAATTCAAACGATATTTTTGAAACCGTTTAGTTTCACTTTTTAAAAATAATAAAATCATTTAGATTATTCAAAATTTCACCTTCCATTTGACACCCATGTTTTGATACGACAACTTACACGAAGAAACCGAAAATTCATTGATGAGGTTATATCCTTCAAAATCTTTGATGTCTGTTTAAACAAAAATTTTATCTGTGTTATCTTGAGTCTCTACTTCATAAAATATATAAATTTATTGATGACCAAAAATTGCTCTTGAACTGAGTAATCAAGACGTGGGATTGCTTCATATATTCCTTGGCAAAATGTATAAGCCTTTGTTTAACTCACGCCCATTACCTACCGCCGCCCATATAACTCCAAACGATCGCACGCCACGCCCACCACCAATATTTCTATTTCTTGACCAAAAGTCACAATTTTCCACACACTATGCACATTAGTGTCAAAGGAACATAAAAAAGTGATAAGGTTCTCAAAGTTATACTTCTCCTGATATATGATGTGAAACATTTATCACATATATGCAGCGCCACGCCTACCAGTCCGAAGCATTCTTCGGCCAATTACAAACATTGATACATATGAACTCATACAAAGTTTCAGGTTCCCACTTTCATATTAAGCCAGATGTTAATTTTTTTAATAGTGATCCGATGCAATAGTTATTCAATGCAGGCCATTATTATCTTTAAAGATGATCAGTTGAGTGGTCAAGCTTTCTATAATCTTCAAATAAACACTAAAAAATAACAGACAAATTCTATCCATTCAAAATTTTTCCTTCATCTTAGTATACGAATCCATCAATCATACGAGTAAGCTGGGCCACTCAACCCTTAATTAGTGGTAAAGCTAATAACAATATCTCTTCAATGGTATATAAAACGTATTAATCGGATTACAAATAACGAAGTTACATATAAAACCCCGAAACAGCAATTTATGCCACGGCCACAAATAAAATTTTCATTTAAGGCGGTAACATTGACAACAATTTTTGGCCCGGATTATAATCTAATTAATGCGATTTCTGTCGCTAGTCTTAAAAATATTTATAACTTTACTGAATAACTAATGAATTCGCCATAAATTGATACAAGTGCCATCTATAGTAAATATATTGCACCAACCTAAAAACCACCCCTGACACTTTAAGACCAATATGCTTAAGTTTAATGGCAATTGAGTAGACCGCAAAAAAGCTTATGCCCAACACACAGACAGATATGCTCCGTCTTTTAATAAAATTATAAACGCGTTTCTCTTGTTTCATCCACTATTTGTTTTGTTTAATGTTTTTAGCAACTTTTAGTAAATATAGCCATAAATATTATTTAGTTTAAATATTGTAACTACTATATAGTATCAGTGTACAAAATGTTTATCACAAAACACATTGCCCATTGTGTTTTTTTATTTCTTTCTTCTTTTTTTATACTTTTGCACCACCACCACCACCACTACCACCACAACAACTTCTATGTACTACCACCACCACCTACAACTACCATTCAACAACTTCAAAAATTACAAATAAAACCAAAAAAAAAAAAAAATTCACACACCCGAATATTAGGTTTGGAAAACGAAGATATGACACCGACACTGCGGCAATTGTGGACAGCCATCCGACAGTTGCAACAGGATATGACACAAATCAAACAGGTGATTAATGACGAGGTAGCCTTGCGTGTGAATTTGCAACAATTGTTGATGCAACATTTAGAGACTGGTAGTACGTCATCAAGTAATACACCGAAATGTTGACTATGGAAGTAAAAAGGATCGTCGTAGTTCCACACACAGCTCCCGCTACCCCAAAAAGGGAAAATGGTTGAGCAAAGACGATCAATCACATTGAAGAGAATGTTGCGAAACGAATTAAATGCAATCATTTATATATATATATATACTTATATATAATTTATTTATTTATTTACAAAGAACAAACAATTAATTAATTTTTGTATTTTATGGAATATTTAAGATTAACCCTTAATTTGAACTCGTCGTAATGCTTAAGCGGCACACACACACACACACACACACACAATGTACATGCATATGACGCTATGTTTTATACATAAAATGCACTCTATAACTTTCATACCAAATAAATTTATATAAAAAAGTTTTAAACGTTATCATGTCACGGGCGAGTGAGTGTGACCGTGGCCAGCTTAAGCATTTTCCGCGAGTGGGTGCATCAGCTTTAGCTGCTATTTGTTGGTATATTATTACTACTACCGATTTTTGTATATATACGCAAGTTTTGTATGGTAATGAATTTTATTTTAATCTATATAAAAAAAAATCCAAATCACAACACAACGAGCTTCATCTATAGAAGCTAGTAAGTAAACAATCAATCAATTTAGTTTTAGTCTTAGTTATGCTTTTGTAAACAAACAACAAACAAATTGTATTTATTTTTTAGGTTGTACTGCTCTGTATTTGCACAATCCTTTAAAGTGAAACGAATGAAATTTTTACACTACAAATATTCTCTTGTTTAGTATTTGTTTTTTTTAGACTTAAGCGATTCTATTTTATTTTTGTTTCTTTTCTAGACTTTTAGTAAATTTTAATTATACCAAAAAAGAAAATGAAAAATCCCCCTAAAGAAGAGGAACGAACAGAAAAAACGCAAATTTTTGAATTAGTAAATTAATTGAAAATCTATTTTAATTAAGCCAATAGATTAATGTGTAAATTAGTCAAATAATATTAATAATAACAAATAAATGAATGAAATACAAAAAAAAAAACACGTAACAAATGAATTACTATGAACTGACAATAAATTAAAAAAATTGTTTGCATTTATTTACAAATAAAATTAATACCGTTTTCTTTTTCAGCACTACTTAATAAACCAATTTTTAAATAATTAACGTTTCTTCTGTTATTAATCATTATATACAACATGGCTCATATAACAAATAACCCTGCCCTGCCCGATAACACTAATTCACAGCGTAAATGTTAACTCAACGCTAATCGAGAAAAAAAATAAAAAATTATTGGAATAGGTATTTAGTAAATAGTAAAATACAACTAATTACCATTTACTGGAACATTGTGATTGTCTTATTTGAAAAATGAAAAAAAAATGTATAAAGTAGAACAGTATTAGTCAAAAATTAATAGAAATATAAATAAATTAAAGAAAAGATAAATCAGAGTAAAAGTTAGAAATGGTCAATTTTAAATTTGAATTTTTTCCGAGTTTTAGCTTACAAAATGTTTAAAACAATTTTTTTTAAACTTAAATCAATGATTGAAGTATAATATTTTGTTAATTTAACACTACTGCACTCTTTATATATTAACCAGGTACAGCAAATAAGAGTAATGAGTGCAAATTTGAACTAAATAAATGAATGTGAAGGAAGTATGTGACGGTGACATGGAATACATCAAAATTCTATTTGCGATTCATATAATAAAAGTCATTTTTAATTCTTATTTTTAAATTTTATTAAAAAAAATATATAAAAATAATAAATAAATTTTAAATTTTATTTAAAATTAACAGTTGTTTTTGATTTTTACAATATTTTTTATTTTTATTTTAAAAATAACAAATAAGATTTATTCCATAACTTTTATTTTTAAAAATCAAAAATAAAAGTTAAATTGAATTTCTTTTGAACCAATTGACGGATTACCAAAATTTGAAAAGATTCTTTATCTGTGATTAAATACCTTTCATATGGTACATCACATGTCAAGGACGACTTATACGGTTACTACTATTTTCTATTATATTCCATTTAGGCATCTGTATTCTGTTGCAGTACTATATGTAGTACTAGCTGACCCGGCAAACGTTGTTCTGCCATACAACTTCAGACTCGGCGAACTTCGTCTCGCTCCATGTTAACGCCTTCATATAAGCTCCAGAGTAATATTAAAACACATATAGTTCAAATTTTAATGCGACTTATTTGAATTTAATCGAAATCAGTGAAGAGCAGTCTGATAAACAACGTTTTTCGATTTGTTTTCCGGCGCTAAAACAAACAATAAATACGGTTTGCCAATAGGCAAAAAACTGAGAACTTCGAGGTTGATCCCACAAACTTCCACTGATTGGCCTTGCGAATTATTGATTGTCATCGCAAAAGCCAATCAGTTGGGGAATTGAATACGCTAGAATTAGAAGGGAAAATCGGTTGGAATAATATAAATTCGAGAGATAAGGATTTCCTCTCCTTTGAAAAAATTTTACGGAATTTGGTCATTACAAAGCGCCAGTAGATATTTTGAATATGCAGTAGCTGATGGGGACCGGCCGTGGCATAGTGGTTAGAACACGCGACTACCATGCGGGAGATCGCAGGTTCAAACCTGGCTCCAGTCATCTTAAAAGAAAAAAAATAAAATTTTCTTTCATTGCCGGCTCCCCTCGAATGTTGTTGACAGCAACTTCGCAGTATTAAGCGTCGATTCAATCGTCGTGTCTAGTAAGAGCTTCTCAAACAGTGACGTTCGCATTCGTCGATAAACAAGTTGGTGTCGTTAGTTGTGAATCTTAAAATAGAAAGCGTGTTAATTCACAACAACGCGAGAAGCTATCCCATACCTCATTCATGGGGTGCAAAGGGAAATTAGGTAGGTTAGGATGGGTCGTTTTGCAACCTGACTCTCATGTTCGTAGTTAATTTCAACTCCTTGTCATTCCGCTACAAAGACATTAATTTCATCAGTAGCAGTAGATTTTGGGATGGCGGGAAGCGTTTGACGAAAATCTTCCGACGGAAATATCATAACCCCACCAAATCGTTTCGACTCACCTCACAAATCCTTCATCTTTCGGTCAACTGCCTCTGAAGCTCGTTGATGCGCTATCGTGCAGTCATCCCAAATGATGATTTTGCATTCTCGCAACAATTTCGATGTCGCCAAACTTCTGGATATTGTGCCCAATGGCTTGTCAACTGTGAGAAGATTCATCGGCAACTTCAAAGCGGAGTGTGCACTTCGATCGCCTTTCAACAAAGTGGCAGCAGATGGTGCAACAGCTAACGCAATTTGCGATCGATACTTAAAAATATTTGAGCTAACCTTTTTATTCGTTTATTGTTGTCGTTGTATTGACCATCTTTAAATTGTGGTGATATTCACCCTCTCTACGTCAGAACATCAACGGGTATTGAAGTGCATCATATGACCGATGAGTCTCCCGACGCTTGAAAACAATATCGTGTGATTCTACATTCTCACCCATATGAACAACTTTAAATGCAGTTATCTCCTTACAAAATGTTCGATCGCAAAAAGGATACACTTGGGATCTCATCTTAGATTGGGATCTCAGCTCGAAATGAGTAGCACGCCGTCGATATTCATATGGGATGGTAAAAAGGTGGTTAACATGCATGTGATCAAATGGATTCCTTAATTCAAAACCAAGGTATGAGTAAAATGAACATTTTACAGAAAACGCCTTTAATGTTTGTAAGTACATCATATAGATTGCACTTATATGTTAAGTTAAAATATCCTTAATCTACCAAATCATGTATTCGAAAACCGAATTGTCGGAAAAAGGTATTTTTCGAATAAACCGGAAACCAGTTTACTGAAAAATTCAAGTACTTGAACACTATAGTTGTATCCAATGCAGAAAATTTTGCAATAGTTCGATCATTTCGCGTTTTATCGAAGTAAAAATTGCACAACGTTGATCTAGTTCTATTGCCTAATCACCAACGAAATAGATCTGAATGATCTTATGATCTTCGTTTGGTTGTGGTAACAAAGCGGCAGCTCGATGATGTATTTGCCCTTGAATCTGAATGTGTGGAAGCAATTTCGAGCAAAATGGGAGGAATTGTTTTTAATAATAACACTGACACAAAATCAAACTTTTTCGGAAACAAACGAACGTTGGGCAAAACCTTACCTCAGTTTCCACTTTGCTTAAGATATTCATAGAATATTTAATTTCATTAAATATTATGTCTTCGGTTCTTTTTTTTAAGCAACGAAAAGAAATAAAATGTTTTTGCGACCTATTTTAAAAAAGCCATTCGCAATTATTGCACACAAAATTCCATACAAAAAAGCAATTTTCGGTAATTCCAATTTCCCGGCTTTTCCGTGGGATTTTCTCTCACATAAACATTCTCCTGGCAATTTCGAACAACTGAAAAAAAATTTCAGCAAAATCGGTCCAGCCGTTCTCAATTGATGAATTACTATATGAATTAATATTACACCATTTTTATATATAAACTGGGCCAACGTTCTCTCTTGATAAATTACTATACATTTTTCACACTAATTTTATATTTATATATTTCACAATAATCCGAAATTTTTCAGCAACACAACGAATTTTGCACCTTTTCGTCGTCTGAAATCATCAAATCAAGCGATACAATGGAGAATTTCTTGAAGGCATTCAAATCGTTCGATTTTTTCCTGCAACTTTCCGAGTTTTCCACCAAGAATTTTTCTATTCGAAAAGTCATAATTGTTCGAAATTGTTCACATTTACATCGCCCAAAATAACCAAAACATGCGATAAAATGCAAATTTCTGTCGAAAAAAAAGAATTTTTTTTGGACATTTTCCATAATTTTCTAACCAAAATGTTCTATTTTTCCATTCGAAAACCGACAACAATTTAATTTGCGATTTATCTCAAATCAGGCGATGAAATGCAAAATTTTGCTAAAAATTCAAATTTTTCGATTTTTTGGAATTTTCCGAGTGTTCCACAGAGAACTTATCTATTTTTCTATTCGGAAAGTCATTTCGGAATAATTATCCGAAATTTTTCGCAAGTTACATCGTTCAAAAGTATCAAATCGTACGACAAATAGCAAAATTTCGTCGAAATATAGTATTAACATTTTTCGAATTTTTCCGAAATTTTCCGAATTTTCCAATAAATTTTTTTATTTTTCCATTCGAAAAATTATTTGTAACAATTGCACACAAAATTCCATTCAAAAAAGCAATTTTCGGTTTTCAAATTTTCCGGCTTTTCCGGAGGATTTTCCCAAAATTTTCTTTTACATAAACCTTCTCCTGGCAATTACGAACAACTGAAAAAAAATTTCAGCCAAATCGGTCCAGCCGTTCTCAATTGATGAATTACTATACATTTTTGCCACCATTTTTATATATATAGATTAACTTGCAAACAAAATACCAACAGACACAAAAAATATAAAAAAAGGTGATAAAAACTAACAAACCCCCAAAAAGGGACAATTTGTATGGGAGGTGGGAGAAATTTTTGTCTGATATTGTTTATCTCAGAGCTTAACCTCTGATTAGAGGACAGAAGCCTGAACACAATAAGTTCGATATCTCTTAATTGTAGGAACAATCTCCGAATAGGGGAGGTTATACAGAAGGTGGGGGTAGTTTTCGACCGATCGCAATAGTAAGATCCTTAAAAGTCGTCCTTGAAGGACACGTGATGTATCATAGATCAAGAATCTTTTTAAATATTATTAATCCGTCGCTTGGTTCAAAATATATTAAATATTAACTTTAATTTTTGATTTTTAAAAATAAAAGTTACGGAATAAATCTTATTTGTAACTTTTAAAATAAAAATCAAAAATAAATCTTATTTTTTATTTTTGTTTTAATATTCAAAAATCTTATATTTTATTTTTGTTGTAAAAATTTAAAAATAACTGTTATTTCGTAACTTTTATTTAAAAAATCAAAAATTACCCTTATTTTATATTTTAATTTAAAAAAATAAAAATAAGTGTTATTTTGTGACTGATATAAAAGTAAGAAAATAATTGTCATATTTCAATTTTTTTTTTTAAAACTTATAACAGTTACGGTCCCTGATATTAACTAACAATTAATTTTTAGAATTAAAATTAACTATACTTCACTATAAAAAAAATTTAAAGATATTTAAAATTTTATTGCGTTGTAAAAATGTTCGCCTTGTAACCGCTCTTTCCCCTAAATAGGCTCTTAGGTTAGCTCGATTGGCGCGATTAAACAAATTAGGCACTTGGCTTGCGATCCAGCATCCAGATGCATCAAAAAGTACCTTTTTTTATACATTAAAAGTACTTTATTAGTGCAATAAAAGAAATATTTAGCTTAGAGTCTAGATTTTGTGTTTGTAGTACGTTAAATTGTACTTTTTACTTTAATAACACCAAAAAGTACTCTTATTATACCAAAAAGTATTTTAATTGCATCAACAAAGTACATTTATTGTGTCAAGTTAGTATTTTTAGCAATAAAAATTTATGATTATTGTTTCATATCATTTACTATTGGCAATTATTGCCAATAGAATTTGTTTTACGAGAGTTTATGTGAAATGGATTATGTTGACTGCTGGCAGGGCGGATACCTATTTCGATAGTTGCCAAACTATCTCATCAGCACCCTTTGCTGTGAGTTCTCCACTATCATCATACTTTTTTTGTGCCTGAGTACTTTTATAGTACTTAAAAGTACTTTTATTGGACAAGAAATTCTTTTTTTATTTCATCAAAGTACTTTGTTTGTACCAGAATTTCTTATTGTACCAAAAAGTGCTTTTATTGTACAAGAAACTCTTTTTTTAACAAAGTACTTTGTTTCTACCAGAGTCTCTCATTGTACCAAAAAGTGTTCTTATTGTTCTTATTTCACCCAAAAGTACTTTTCTTTTTCACAAAAGTATTTTTTGTACAAAGAATTATTTTTATTGTACCAACAAATTATTTTTATAGTACCAAAAATGTACTTCTATTGTTCCAGAAAAATGTTTTAGAAAGTAGCTTTTTTGTACTCGATTACATTAATAGTACTAAAAAGTACTTTTATTGTACCAAATAGTAATTAGTTGCATCAAAAAAGTACATTTGTTCTTTTAAGGAAGTATTTTTTGCACCAAAATTAACTTTTTTGTGCCTGGGTAATTTGTAATACTATAAAGTACTTTTGCTGTACCAAAAATTTTTGATTTTCACATAGTCCTTATTTTACACAAACGTTTGTTTATCGACGAATGCAAACGTCACTGTTTGAGAAGCTCTTACAAGACACGCCGATTGACTCGACACTAATACTGCGAAGTTACTGTCGACAACATTCGAGGGGAGCCGACAATGAAAGAAAAATTTATTATTATTATTTTTTTTTTTTAAGATGACTGGAGCCAGGATTTGAACCTGTGATCTCCCGCATGGTAGTCGCGTGTTCTAACCACTATGCCACGGCCGGTCCCAAAAGTACATTTTTTTATCTGAAAACTTTTTTAGTATTTAAAAGAATTTTTTTTGTTTTTTATTTTTTTTATTTTCGATGTGGACCTCGAGTCTGATTTAAAAATAGGGAAAATAAGGATAACTAGGAAAGGTCGAATTTAAAGAACAAAACTAAAATACTTTATTTTGTACCATATCATCTTATTGTACCATAAATCACTTTTGTATTACGAAACTGTAAAATAAGCTGTCGAGCTGCCCCAAAAGAATCCCTCAACTTTATTGAAGCAGAATAATTCCTTTACGCAATTAAAGCCTTTCGGCTGAGAAGAGGATATTAGTAGTCTATATCTCGAGAACTATTCCATATAGAGCTTTTCTCTCTTCAGCAAATTGGTAGCTCTTAATCAGATCTAAAAATTTTGCCTTGAAATAAAATCAAGAAAACAACAACATCTTACTGAAATCAGCAAAACTGTAAAGAAATCACTTTCAATTGTACGTTTATCGAAATTTAAAATGCTATGCTTTTTAAAATGAAATAGATTCCAAATAGAAATAAATCAAAAAACAATAAAAATCTATGAAGAAGTTTTACGATCTTTTTACATTTTTGTTTTTTTGAGTGAGATTTTGTTTTGTTTTTGATTTTATCTGAAGGTTAAATTATTAGATCTGATTAAGAACTAAAATTTTACCAAAGAGAGACATCAAAATTTCGAATAGTTCACGAGATATAGCCTTAAGATTTTCGAAAATTTCAAAAATGAATTATAAAAAAACCAAAGCTAATAATTCAAAACCCTTTCTTCTTCTATTAGTTAAAGTTTTTACTGCTGCACTGTGTTATCAGAGTCTGCATGAAATTTACGAGGATTTTTTGTGAAACATTTTCAACCTCTCCGTTTCGTCTCCTTACTTGTCCGTTTCATCCTTATTTCGAGAAAAGTCAGAAAATTACCTTAAAATACGAATTTGCAACATACAAATGTTCTAAAAAATGTTTACAGAGTGCTCTAAGAGCAAAAATCGATATTACCAATTTTTACTAATCATTTTGTGTCCTAAAATATTCAGAGTTTTTATGTTTCTTATTGCATTAGCGCATTTTCGACATCAAATGTTTTCTATGAAATTTGAGGAGGATTTGGTTGTGAAACGGAACCTTAACACCTTTTAAAGAACTCAGACTCTTTAAAATTTTGTTATCATTTTTATAATATCTATTAAATTGAAATAATAATATTTTATGTTATTTAAATCAAGTCGTGTTTGACTAACTGCATTTTTGACTAACTTGCATTCTTTTCGTATCGTAATCAGGTTTACACATACATACAATGGAACTTCAGAAGTATAAATACATTTCAGGTCATTGCATAGCTTGTTTGAAGTATGATCAAAATAAATTATGCCTTCTATCAATAGCAACTTATGTAAAATTATTACGGTGGCTATCAGTGCTGTTAAATATTTTTTGTAAATAACTTTAATATGCCACAAATATAAATATAATATATTCTACAGAAAAATGCAGTACTTCGGAATTTTAAAATTGTTTTTGAATTTTAATCACCTTCAACAAATATTTATAAATAAAAAATGTTAACATTTTTCTGTAGGAAATATGTATTTTTTGTGGACGTACTAATTTGATTATATAAGTTTTAATATTTTTCTATTCCCCCGAAACAATTTTTGAATTTCATTTCAGTTCAACGTGATCGTTGCGCAATTGAGCACAAGAGGATGGGTGATGTTTTGGAGGGAAACAACAGTAGAAGTCAATTTTGGTTTACTAAATCAAAAAGCATCTTTGGAACCAAGTCGTCGTAATCGGAGAATAATACAATTTTATTAAATCGAAATATATATCGTTTATTATTAATTCTTTTACTTTTTTAAATAAACAAATTTATTGAAATTATAAAAACAAACTTAAAAACTTAAAGAAATATGTTTATTTTATAACATTTTATGGGAAATGGTAAGTAAGTAAGTATGTATGTGCCTGGAATGAAAGCTCAGCAATTGGTTTGTATTAATAATAATTAAAACAAAATATATTATTAAATTTTAAATAATATAAAATAAAATGTAAAAGAAAATTAATAAAACAAGTTTTTTTGAAAATAAATACAGATATTTAAACAAAATGGTAAATATAAAATAATAAAAGCGTTTAGCCAAATTTTTGTATCAAACAAATTTTAATAAAATAACAAATAATAAACTAACACAAATTGATAAAATAATAAAATATTAAAAAAATAATTATCGTCGTTCAATTAGTTTAAATTTAATTAAAATAAATCTGAATAATATCAAAGCAGAATTTCTTCATAAAATTATTCATCGTCATTACTATGTAGGTAATTATTTCCTTGTTTATTTATAATTTCCTTATTCGCAGCGGCAGCGTCGCTCGCGTCATCTTTATTGGTGCCGAAATGAGTTTAAACAACACACCCAAATACCAGGCAACCAGAATTTAGCAGAAGCTTCCATGTATTCATTATTACTATAGTACGCATTTGTAAACAAATAATCGAAACGCCTAAAAGTATGCTAATGTGCAAAATACTTCGTTGTAGATGTTATATATGCGCGTATTTTATGAATCACCCTGTTACATGTTGTTGCCTTAACGAATGTTAGCATACTTTTAGGCGCAACTATTTTTGTACATTATAAATCATGCGCTTCTTTTACATTCTGGGCGCCTGGTAATACACGTGTTGCAAACTCGACTCAATCAACGGGTAAAAATTGTGTGCAGTCACCGACAGATGATTTTTTCTGGTTTTGGTTGTTTCGTATGTAGTAATTAAACAAGTGGTGATATTAATTAATGTCTTTGATTTTCGATTTTTTTTATAAATAATTTTGTTTTTGTATACGTATACATAAAACCTGTGGAATGTTTGTCGAAAAAACACTCACCATAATTTCCATTTTTAATTTATTAAAACAAATAAATATTATTTATATATTATTACATATATTTTTTATTTCAAATGTTAAATTTATTTTACAATTATTCATTATTATTATTAACCTATTATTGGAAAAGCAAACAAATAAGTAAAAGTTTCAGAACCTATTATTTTAAAATTTTCACTTGAAATTTTTAAATTAAAAAAAAGCAGTAGTGATGTTGTTGATGTCATTGTGTATAGAATTTAGTTTTTTTTTTGATTAATATTATTTTTGTGTATATGTATATACATGTCTACATGTTTGTCCAAAAAATGCTAAAATATTATACATATATTATAGTTTTAAAGAAAGTTTATTATAATGTTACAGAACAGTATAATAAATGTTTATTTTTACATTTTGTCTTTTAGTATAAAATAAATAAATCGGAGAGTAGATGGAGAAGTATCAATCAACAACATCTTCTTCTAAAAAATACAAAAAAGTTAGTAACCGTTTTTGCAAATTAATTATAAAAATATAGTTGTTTATTTTGGAAAAATATATATATATATTTATAAATTTTAGACATGATGTTTGAGGTAATGATTTTTATTTGGTTATAAAGGGCAACCGGAATATGACCTAAAAATCGTGTTTTATGCGCATAAAATATGACCTGAAAAATTGCAAAATATGGCCTTAAAATCTACAAAAACATGCCCTAAAAAAATAAAGTCACACATTTTTTTTCATATAAATTATAAATATTTTTATTTAAAGTAAAAAACAGCTTATCGAACAAAAAATGTTGTCTATTACAACGTAAAAAGTTGTTGTACATTGAGAATGATCTTCTGACATCCACAGATGTAATTGGAGCGATTTTAAGGGACAGTATTTCCTTTACTTTGTATTTTGATGTTAATGTTGGCGCAGATCCACACAATTCTTTACAAATACTTTTCACTTCTTCTAAGCCAACTTTTTATACCATCACCCTTAGGGATGAAGGTATATATCATTTGATACGAGCCAAAAGTGTAACACATAGAAGGAGTGACTTTAGACAATAGGTTTCTTTGAACCAAATTCGATTCATGACTTTTTAAGTCGTTTGAGCCATGTCCGTCTGTCTGTCTGTCGGGTGGCTGTCCGGCTGGTTCGCACGATAACTTTCGAAAGACGCAACCAAATGTTTTGAAATTTTATACGAGTTATTATTTTCTCAAAACTACTTACGGTATTGCAAATGGGCTACTTCTGGTACCTCCCATACAAATACATCATTCCGCCCACTTTAGAAATCGAGTAATAATATCAATACACCCTACGGGATCGTCCCCAAATTCTGTAATTAGTAAAGCTATAACATGATAAAGTTTTGGAAAAATTTTTGAAGGCCTAGCCACGCCCATTCTGGTACCTCCCATACAAATCTACCTTTCCGCCCACTATAGAGATGGTGAAAAAATATCAATAAATTAAACGTGATCGGAACCAAATTCTCTTTTTAGTAAAGCTATAACAGGATAAAGTTTTGGAGAAAAAAATTGGAAGTCTGTCCACGCCCCATCTGGTACGTCCCATACACATCTGGTACCGCCCACTTTAGAAATCGATTAATATTATTAAAAGACCTAACGCGATCGTGCCCAAATTCTGCATTTGGTAAAGTTTAAGCAGGATAAAGTTTTGGAGAAAAAATCTGGAAGTCTAGACACGCCCCTTCTGGTACCTCCCATACAAATGTTCCACTGCGCCCACTTTAGAAATAAGGTAATAATATCAATACACTCGACACGATCGTGCTCAAATTCTGTATTTTGTTATGTTTTAACAGGACAAAGTTTTGGAGAAAAAATTGGAAGTCTAGCGACGCCCCTTATAGTACCTCCCATACAAATGTACCTTTCCGCCCACTTTAGGGATGTAGTAATAATATCAGTACAGCCAACGCAATCGTGCTCAAATTCTGTAGTTAGTAAAGCTATAACAGGATAAAGTTATGGAGAATAAATCTGGAAGCCTAACCACACCCCTTCTCGTACCTCCCATACAAATGTACCACTCCGCCCACTTTCGAAATCGAGTAATAATATCAATATAATAGAAAATTATTTATTTTACTGAGGGTAAGGGTAAATGTAAGTCGGGCTGCCGGACTGAAACTTTCTAACTGATTTTAATTACAAATCGGTTAATTTCAATAACACAAGACTTAAACAATATCTTATATTGGGTGATGGTATTTATCAGTCAGTTTAACTGACTGAAATTTCTGTACTGGTTTAACTGAACTTGTTCAATAAACGTAAGACCTAATATTTGCAAATTTTTAATATGTTTTGCAATAAAATCGAAATTTAAAGCAATATAAATCAAGTCAGATCTACTTTAGGGGTCTGTCAAGACATCCTTTGCAGTTTTAATGGATTGTGCATCCTCGTCGTTTAATGCACTTAGGATCTTTAAAATGTCTTCATAATTGTTGGCATAGTAGTTAACTGCTTCAAGCTATGTTCCCCATCGTGTTGTTAAAGCTTCTTGAGGTAATGGAAGGTCTGGAAACATTTGTTTAAAAAGTTCCTTTCTACATGGAGCTTTTAAAAATACCTTCTTCACATTAGCATTAGTTTTATTTACGTTTTTATATAAATTCCTAATACATTCACAAAATCGATGGACACCATGAGCAATACATCCCAGCAGCAAAAAATGGGGCTTTGCATGCCTTCTTACAGGCCTGCAAAGGCAGTCAAATGCAGTCTTCATTTCAAATTAAAATGGGGCGCCATAGGCAGGCAAGCCCTGCACATTCCCTTTCTCATTGAAGGCGTTACAGTAGGCATGTCTAGTATGTCCTGCTTGGAGTCCTAATAACAAGGGCCTTCTATGAGGCATTGTTACTGCAGACCAGCTTGCAGGCCTGCAAAAGAGCATTTATAGAAGGACTTAAAAAAAAAAAACATATGCGAATTATTTTCATATTAAATGATTTCCTACTTTTTATAAATTTTTAATACAATATTTATTACAATTTGTAATAACTATTTTTTTTTTAAACTTCAGCAGCGTTAATCGAACTCGCGACCTCAGTACTTATAGTTGGGCATGCTACCTACTCGGCTATCATGTGATATAGTTGTTGTACGACAAATAACACATGTGGTTTTCATAAACAACAGCATCTGTCTTACCTTCCCATAAGAGGCCTGTCAACAGGCCTAATCGGAGAAGTGATAAGTGCATGGCTATGAACGTCAATTCTGCCTTATACTAATAGGACTGTCAACACGCCTGTTTAAGTCAAGAAAGTTAGCATGCCCTTTGTGCACATCTATGGTATTTTTGTGGGGTACATAGTAGGGCTGCTCACAGGCCAGTTTTAAGAAGGGAAAGAGGCATGTCTGCGGGATCTATTCTCATCCTAGTAAGATGCCTCATTGCAGGTCTCATTCGAGAAGCGAAATGTGCATGGGTATGGAATTTTTTATTAGGCTTAGTGAAGGACTTATTATAGCCTGTATACATGCCTGGAAAAGGAAGGCGTATTTGAATGTCAACAAACTGCCTTTGAAGGCATGTTTGCAGGCATATTTTTACAATGCCTCCTCTTTTCCGCTGCTGGGATGTCACATGCGTCACTTTCGGATAAAATGCCACTATAGCTTTTGCAGCCTTTACCATGTATGGAGCTGATTCCGTCACAAAAAGCAAAACATTATTCTTATTGAAGTTGACGTCCAGATTTTTGATGGATTGTCCCACAGTCGAGCAGTTGTTGAGAAATTAGCCCTTTCCAAGGCTGCTGTATGTAGTAAAAATGTCTTACTTGCAATTTCCTTAATACACCTGCTGCTAAAATTTTTGCCACATTTCTGCCTGTTGCGTCTATATTTTCATCAATTGAGATCCATATAAATTGATTTTTTTAGTTTTGCTCGTATATTGTTCATGCAGTCGTTGTATACATTTTTTAAACGTTTATTTCGAAGAACTGTTCCGGATGGTACTTGGTAGTCCGTGTATTCCTCAAATAGTGTTCTTATATTTTGATTTCTCATTTTGTAAAGTGGAATGTCAGCAGACACAAAAGCTCGGCACAGTTTTTCTTAAAAATCATGTTCTTTTGAGAGTCTACCGAAACATTCTGGCAAAAATAATTGTTTGGTCTGCTTATTTTCACTTTCTGCGATCTGCTGCAATAACTTTGCTGCAGATTTTAGAATAGAGGAATCCACCATCAGCTCGTAAGTCTGGAAACTTTTCTACAACCGCCTTTAGATTTGCTGCTTTTATCGGATTAGCTTTAGGCATTAGCAATTTCTATTTATATGGCCGACATAACAATTTTTCCAAAAGGAAAAAAAAAGTGTCATGAAATGAGCATGTTCCCTACAATAAAGGCCAAATGGATAGTACTACACAGTAAAAATGTTATTGCAATCGGTCCATTCATTTAGCAGATATAACGACTTTTTCAAAAGGGGCGTGGCACTGTGGTACCTCCCCAGGAGTGGTCGTACAGCAGTGCAATTTTGCAGAAACACTTTTCTGGGCTAAATTAAGAAATTTTTAAAAAAATTCTGCCACACCCACCTTCTATATAACTGCACTTGCCAAAATTTTTATTTTTGGACCAAGGGACACTTCTTAATTAAATTATCTTTATGAAAAAAAATTAAAAATTACAAAAGTACACACTCGGACCTTAATTTTTTTATAGTTAGAGGGCTAAGCAAGGCAAAGCACATAACGTTTTTTTCCATCAAAAAGTGATATTATTTAGTATAATTTTTGATAAATTAGAATAATTAGTTTACTTTTCCAATTTCAATTATCTTTTTTTTATAAATGAGTAAGTGCGATATATTTTCACTAAAAAATAAAACAAAAGCCATAGCTATAGATTTACACACACAAAAAGTTCTTTATTTGGACAATAATTTTAATCTAATTTCATTCAAAAAATTTCAGAAGTCAATTCTGTTAGTTTTTTTAACTACAAAATTTCACTTTTCATAAAAAATCTTGTGGAATTCACGATACAATTAAAACGTTAATTGGAAGAAAATAATCGATTATTACCAATTTTTCAATTAATCGTGCCATCACACAGCGACCTAAAATAGTCAGGGTATCTTTGTTTTCGATATCAGATGTCTTCAATGAAATTTAACGAGAAATTTTTTTGTGGCACAGTATAACTTAATCTCTCGACTTCTTATGTGTCCTTTTTGTCCTTTTTTAGAGAAAATTCAGAAAAATACCTTTAAATAGGACATTACAACATTTAAATATTCTACAAACATGTTGCTCAGAAAATTTTAGTATTTTGTTTATATTTCACTCGCTACAGCCATTAAGCAGCTGGCTGAGGTGCTGCGCTGATATCTCAACCAAATCAGTTTAAAATTTTCCCCACATGCAAATATAGAAATATTTTTCTTTGTCTCTTATTTTGTACCACTTTGTTTTGTTTTAATGAATGCATTAAAGAAATTTTACTTTTATTTCTTTTATATTATTTTTTACTACGAATATTTAAACAAAACTTCAAATCATTGTATGAAGAAGAAAATGAAGAAAGAGAGAGATAGAAAAAAAACCGCTAGTAATAAAGACAAGACACAGTGGGGGCGATGAAAGAAAAATATGGGCAATTCCATAGTCACATTCGTGGCAGGTCGTACTGTTCAATGAGATGAAAAACAATGAAAAACTTATTTTTTTATTAATTTTTTATCTTTTTGTGTAATACTTAGGAAGCTCTCTATTTCGGAATTTTATAAATGTTATAAATTTATTTTAAAATTTGCTGAACTTCAAAAATTTTTTTTAATTTCTTTTTACAACGTATTTTGTGAAACGTGACATGACATTGCGTGGTGACATAAATTTCTTTTTTGATAATTTATGACAAAATTAATTTCAAAAAACTTACTTTTTTTATTTGTGAAATTAGGAAATATTATAAAGTTTTTATACCAAAAATTCTTAATCACAAATATTAAATTAGAACGCAGCTTACTGATAATTTTTAACTATTATTAGGGTTATTTACTGTTGTAAAAAATATATGTTATTAAAAGTTCATTGATGTGATCAGATCATTAATGCAATTTTAATTAAACGGACTAATCATATATAAATATAAGATAAGCAGCGAAAACTTGAAAAATCATCTAATTTTTTACAAAAAATCTAACTTAAAAGTGCAATAACTTTGTCATTTATGATTGGATTTTAAAAAGCTATCGTTTCCTTAAGAAAAAAATTATTATCTTTTATTTTTGTCCCAGTTTACAGATATCGGTGAACTACAACCAGAGATAATGGCATTTTAGAAGACATACCTCTTTTTAAAGCACTAAAAATGGAAATTTGACGATATCTCACACGTTCCACATATCTGAGAGCAGATTTGAATTCAGCGTGAAATTTTACATTAAAATCAATTATTAAATGTCACGGATAACATTTTTAAAAGTGTAATTGCTATTTTATAAATAAAATTAAAAATTTAAATTAATACATATCAAAACGTAGTTAACTTTTCGGGAGATTGATGAATAAGTGTTTTTTTTTATATCCTCTATCTACTTTCCCCCATTGTGCTCTGTACCTTAGTGGCTAGGCGTGAGTGGGGCTCAGATGTCTAGATGCCTACAGAAGCCAAAAGAAGACATATGAATTAATGAAACAATTTGCCTACACCCTGAAGGTATCAAATGTTTAATTGCCAGCGACGACGACCTTAATTACCATAGAAAGAGGAAACTACCAAAAGAGGGAGGGGAAGTAACTAAAGCTTAGAAAAAAGTTCCAAAATGCAAGTAAAAGTGGTGAATAGCAGCACACAACTCATCAAAAGATCATTAATAAAACCAGCAACGACTACGACAACAACAACAACAGCCGCTGGACAAAGGAAATTTTACAAATGACTGAATGAGATGATGGACGATTTTCATTAGCTAAATTATAATTTTTTTTCTCTGCTCTATACATATATCTATTTTTAGATATCGACCTTAGGCTCAATACTGAGCGGAGTGGCCAAAGAAAAAAAACTAATTAAGTTATTGTTATTTGCAGAGACATATTGGAAATGTCAACTGGTGACAAAGCGATACAAAATATTTTCCAAAAAAAAAAGGTTTTAATATACATATGTATAAGAAAATACGTACATATGTAATTAAAGCAAAACTATCTAAAAATAACAGTGGGCATGCGTCGCAAAGAACAGCTACAGCAAAGTTTATGGACTATCCATAGTTTACATCAATGGATCTTAAACATCTGCATCATCGGTAAATTTGAGGCTGTGGGCCCTCTTTTCATATAGAAACAACCACGCCTACAATTAAGCAAAATAAATGTATGTTCCTTCTGCATCCCATAAATGAGATAAAAGAAAATTTCCCTCATATAAGTAAGTTAACACTGACGCATGTGGTTGAATAGACTTCAGACCCCAAAAACTTAAAGTAGTCATGGTCTGACATCAAACTCAAAACAACTATTTTTTTGCGAGCCTGTGTTGTTATATAATACCTTATACAGTTATACAAACATTCTGCCTAGCTAATTGAATGATAACTCAATATTATTACAATTTCAAACAATGCAACTCCAACATACAATCGTTTGATGAACATATACATAATTCCTTGATCCCCAACAACGTTCTCCCATCTCAAACATCCAAGTGTCTGTCGGCCACAATGATCTTAACCCCTCCCCCTGCATGTCAGCTTAAATTATAGGCATTAAAAAATAGTAAGTACCACCACACCCCTCAGACATTACGTCGAATGGCTTTAAGATCTTTATACCTATCAAACAACCAACCAACCAAGCGACCTACCTACCCACCTACCTATAAAGAGCAGTTGTGATTTGATAATGGGTGGAAAAGCCTCACTCACCGTTATTGCCTTTAGGATTAAACTAAGCTTTTGAGTAGCAAAAGGCGCGCGCGGGCAGCCGCAAAGATTTCCGTAATACTGAAAACAAAACCAGGCAATCGACAGAAAAAGCTGTAAACATCATGATAAAGATCAAGCATAGCGGCTTTTCACGATATGCACAGATAGAGACATAGATACATAAGTACATATATGCGAGTAGGCATAGAAGTTTTATGTAGGTTTGTCTCATCGATGATAGTGATGAATAAAATGTAATATCAGATGTTGGGAAGTGAGAACAGTACGCAAAACAGGATCTGTTCGATTGTGGCAGAATTAATCATTACAAGTTATTTAAGCACCTTTAAGTTTGCCATAGTGTGTGTGTGTGTGTGTGTGAGTTTGTACTTTATGTCCCTGCCGGAAATTGAGTTAACTTCAAGCTAACCAATGGTTAGTCAAAGATGAGTCACAAGTGACTCAAAAGCTAACTCATTTTCATTGTTAAATCCTATTCAGTTTTTCCACATGATGGCATTGCAGTGAGTCAGTACTCACTCACTCTGCATAAGTTTCAGCTAACCACAAGTTAGCTCGTTATAAGTTAGATTGTAGCTCATTAAGAAAAAGTTAACTTTTAAATAGTTTTAAAATTACTAACTCATGATTGGTTATAACGAGTCAGCTTATGGTTAGCTATAAAACTTCAACAACAAAAATGTAATAATAACGCCTTTTTCTTGTGCTATTTTCATAAAATATATATTTATTTAATTTTAAACTGTTTGTTAGTTTCAGTCGATCGTGTTTTATTTATTAAATTTACGTTAAGTGTATCAAATGATACATCAAATTCGGCTTACGATCAGAAAAGTGTTTTTTATTGTTTGATATTTTTGGTCAAATTCAGTGTGTCACGCACTAGGATGACACGTTTCGAACTCCATGACGAACTCCAATGGTACATCATCAGCTGTATATATATCTACAATTATGTGAAACATGTGCATGCGAAGTAGATGTCAGCCGAAAATGTCCAGCACCTTTTCTGCATCAGTTTTGAGTGATCAAAAAGTTAGTTCAAAACTTATCGAGAAGAAGTCAGATGGAATAAATAAAACAAATGACTATATCTGCATCAGTTTTGAGTTACCTTAAAAGTGCGTTGTAAATGAATGAACCAAAAGTCAACTTGATTTTGAGTCAGCTCACAAAATTCCGACAGGGGTTTAGCAAACAAATTGTTGGCAGACAAGGCAGACGTGGAGTTTTTGTGCTACGAGGTCAGATTTGGAAGTGTGTGGGTTTTAATACTACTTGTTTACAAAATATCTAATCTATCTAATAATATCTAAGTGCTAAGAATATAAATGTAATACATTTAACTTGTAAAATCATAAAATATAGTAGTATTAGTTTTGTTTATATGTTATTTTTCATAGAGATTAGTTTTACAGTTTTGGCTTCTCTTTAACCCAAATTTGTTCTAATCAAAAGATGACCAATGCCGCAATGCCACCCGGGAACAAAATGCTGCATACAGGGCCAAACTGCAGCCAATGGCAACGCGAGCTGTTCATGAAATGTTCAGGGAGAAGAGGCGGGAGGCGACTCGACTCTTCAGGCGAAAAAAAAACGAGAGCTTATGGAACGGAATAATGTGTGTATTGACGATTACAGCAACAGAGGTGAAGCCCGAAAATTCTATCAGAAGATTAAAGGTAAGGTACATGGAACAGGTCTTCCCTCTTGTAAAGACAAGGATTGTCATCTCGCTATTGACTCCGAGAGCGTACTGAGAATATATAAAGATCACTTCTGCAACCTATTGATGTGTGAAAACTTGGCGGATGAAGACTGTGCACCAATCCGAGATGACAACATCGAGTGTCCACCTTCGAGCCAAGCTGAGATTACAACTGCCATATCCCGCCTAAAGAACATACAAGGCCGCTGGGGCTGATGGTCTTCCAGCTGAGTTGTTTAAGGCGGGTGGAGATGAGCTTGTTTTGAGCATGCAACAGCTCATAGAGAACATTTGGCTTCAGGAGAGCATGCCAGAGGATTGGAATCTCAGTGTGCTATGTCCAATCTACAAAAAAGGTGACCGTAGTGAGTGTAAAAACTATCGTGGAATTAGCCTCTTACCGATTGCGTATAAGGTCCTGTCTAGCATACTGTGTGAACGTCTAAAGCCAATTGTGGAAAACCTGATTGGACATAATCAGTGCGGCTTTAGACCAGGCAAATCCACGACGGATCAGATATTTACACTACGGCAGATTCTTGAGAAAACCCATGAGAAGCAAATCGACACTTAACACCTCTTTGTCGATTACAAAGCTACCTTCGATAGTAGTCCCATCAGGCATCGACTATACGAAGCCATGTCTGTGTTAGGTATTCCTGCGAAGATAATTCGTCTCTGCCGGTGTACCCTTACGAATACCAAATCCTCTGTTCGGATTGGCAAGGATCTATCTGCACCATTCGATACGACGAGAGGTCTTAGACAGGGTGACGGTTTGTCATGTATGCTGTTCAACATAGTGATGGAGAAGTTGTTAAGGAAAGCAGCGGTTAACATGTCTGGCACCATATTTAATAAGAGCCACATGCTGCTCGCATATGCCGATGATATCGACATTATCGGTCGAACGATGCGAGAGGTAACAGCTGTTTTCTCATCAGTTTAAAGGGAGTCAGCGAAAATAGGTTTGGCAGTGAATGAGGACAAGACGAAGTTAATGGTATCATCGAACAAAGTGTCCACCCGTTGGGGACCCAGCGTGAACGTTGAAAACTATTGCTTTGAGGTAGTGGATGAATTTATCTACCTTGGATCCGCCATGAACAAAGACAACAGTGTCCGACGCCGATACTCTTCGTTAACGATGATGGGCCCATATATTTTACGGAGTATTCTGAACCGTATATCAAGAAAAGTAGAACCATCATCTGGTATAGCTGGATTTTTGTTTGTCGAGAGAGGGCTCTGTCATTGAATCGCTTGCTTAGTCCGTAGTACCATTTATTTGCAAGCAGGATTCTTCTCCGGATTTCTAGGCTGACATTATTTGTTTTGTTGATGGCGGAACCTAGGTAGATAAAAGTATCTACCACTTCAAATTTATAGTTGTCAACGTTCCCGCAGTTTCCCAAACGAGTAGATTCTTTGTTCGTTGAAACTAATAACTTCGTTTTGTCCTCGTTCACCATTAGGCCCATTATCGCTGATTCCTTCTGTATACCTGAGGAGGCTGCAGTCACATCCCGCAGTTTTCGACCGATGATGTCGACGTCATCAGCGTACGCGAGTAACATGTGGCTTTTGTTGAATATAGTGCCACTCGTGTTTACTGCAGCTTTTATCATTATCATCTCCATCACTATGTTGAAGAGGTCACATGATAGGCCGTCGTCTTGTTAAAGGCCTCGTATAGAATGGCTCCTTAAGGTCCTTGCCAATCTTCACTGAAGACTTCGTGTCAGTCAGCGTCATTCCGCAAAGACGTATCAGCTTCGCTGGAATACCAAACTCAGCCATGGCTCCGAGTTATTTCTGCTGTATCGGGCTGTAGAAGGCAGCTTTGTAGTCGACGAAAAGATGGTACGTGTCGATATGTTTCTCTTGGGTCTTTTCCAGGATTTTCCAAAGTGCGATTATCTGTTCACTTGTTGATTTACCAGGTCTAAAGCCACACTGATAAGGCCCGATCAGGTTGGATAACACTGGCTTTAGTCTTTCGCATAGCACACTCGACAGAACCTTATAAGCGATAGTTAAAAGGCTGATCCCGTGGTAGTTGGAACACACACTTGGATCACCTTTTTTCAGCACAGGACATAAATTCGAATCGTGGGGCATGCGCTCTTTAAGCCAAATCAGTTCCCCACCATCGAACTTGAAGAGCTCTGCCGGAAATCGGTATGCACCGGCTGCTTTATTGGTTTGCAGCCGCGATATTGCTTTTCTTACCTTGGCTTGAAATGGTGGTAGGCAATCTAAGCCGTCGTCGACAATTGACGTGATATATTCACGAGCGCTGCCTTTTGGAACCAGCAGTTACTGGAAGTGTTCTCTCCATACATGCAGCACACTCTGCGTATCTGTGACCAGATTTCCATCCTTGTCTTTACAGTAGGAGGGCCCATTACCGTAGCTTTTTCCTTTTACTTTCTGGTAAAATTTTCGGGCCTCACCTCTATCGCTATATCGCTCCATATCTTCGATTTCCCGTTCCTTTGTCCAACTTTTTTTTCGCTTAAATAGCTGTCTCGCCTGTTTTACTGTCTCCTTGTGCCTTTACGGGTTACAATTGGCTGTAGAGTTGCCCTATAAGCGGCATCCTGTTCCTCAGACGCTATGCGACTTTCTTCATCGTACCAGGATTCGTCCGAGCGCCGTTTTTCATATCTTAGCACGGTTGCTGCAGCGGTTGCCATGAATGCTGCCACTATGTATCACGAACGTCAAAAGTAGACGCGTTGTGTCGTGTAGTTGGGAGTGCTGGTTGGAGTAGGCCGTGGCTATCTCTGGGGTTTGCAACTTTGCGATGTCTAGCTTTTTTTGTGTTCGGTTAAGTGCGTTTTTCGCTCTGCTCTCTCTTGTGCGCACCTTGGCTGCCAACATGTTATGATCCGAGTCAATATTAGCACCACGAATCACACGCAAGTCCATAACACTAGATGCATGCCTATCATCAATTACCACATGTTCAATTTGATTTTTAGTGTTTTGATCTGGGCATAGCCAAGTTACCTTGTGGATACATTTGTGCTAAAATCTGGTTCCACTCACTTCCGTGTTTCTTCCCGCTGCGAAGCTAACCAGCCTAAACCCGTTGTCTGACGTGACGGTATGCAGGCTGAATTTACCGATCGATGGACCAAGAACATCTTCCCTTCCTATTTTTGCATTAAAGTCCCCCAAAACAATTTTAATGTCGTGGCCAGGGCAGTGGTCGTATGTTTCCTCTAGGCGCTCGTAAAATGCATCTTTAATCTCATCGTTTTATCATCCGTCGGGATATGAGCAAAAAGCAGCGTGATGTAGAAATATTTCGCCTCTATGCGGATTGCGCTTATTCGATCACTAACACGATGGAATCGCGAGACAAAATGTCTGAGTCACTCGCCAACTAAAAATCAACATCCTAATTCGTGCTTTTCGTCATGGCAGCTGTAATAGATATTGCATTTTTTTACGTCGCTAGCATCCTTGTCCTGTCCAACTCATCTCCTGACATCACGCCTTATATTTTTGGATTTGTTTGTTAATGTTTCTTTCTCGTGTAAGAAAAGACCTGAAGGCGGGTGGCTAGCCCAACCATCAGTGTTCGTCGCTCACTATCAGCCGCTATTGATACTAAAAAAAATATCACGAACACCGTTGCCCAGGTGCCACCACGAAGGAGGTTGTGAGTCGGCTTGTGATGCAAGATTCACTTTACATTTCCAACGGCATCCAAACTTTTTTTAATGATCCAGGACCGTTTCTTATAACATTTGCACAAAAATGTATAAAGATATCTTGCTGTGTGCCGGGAGAGAGAGGTTACGAAATGCAAGAGCATCCTATGGGTATTCAGTGTCTTGATGCCAATCAGCGCAGCACACAGAACACTCCTTAGAACATTCGGCATGGAAATAAAGCTCTAGGGATACAAATGATTAGAAAAAGAATGCAGAATTTCAACGAGACGTGTTCAATAATGAATCAATTGCGATCGACCAAGAACTTCGAGGGATCCCAAACATGTAGAGTGCGTCTGTTCATGAACAATCTAGGTTCTCTACTCTAAAGCGTTCTAGCGTCGTAAATTTGCCTAAAACGTATTGAAACCCGCTATCGTTGCAAAGATTTTTAGGTTGGTGGTAATGTGAGTTTTCCTGGAATAAATCCTTATATGATGGTCCTTATAACGTTTGCGAGGAGTCCGCAATATTTGATGAGTACCATTGGGACTATTTTCTGTTATGTCTCCATTAATATTTATTTTGTATAATATGTGAATTTCAAGTCGGACGTTATGATATCCTTTGTGGTCATTCTGGCTTGACAACGGCCTAAACCAATTAATATTATGTATATAACAAATAAAGTCAGTCGATCACAAAACTTTCTCTTAAGAGTTGAATCCCCTGACAACCTCTCTCCCCTCACACTTTCTTTTAAAGAAACGTAATATTCATATAATAACTTAAGATTAAAACAAAACTGTTACAATTAAGATCAAGCTCTCCCCACCTTAAGGGAGTTTTCTTAACATTTGCCAAGAACCTTTTTACTTTCCATTAAACTGAACTCAACTCGCAACTCCGTAGTAAACTTATAAACGTGTGAATAGTGAAAAGAAGTGAACTCAATCCCATCTCCAGCATGCCGGCTGCTTAACTGGATGCTTGATGGTTCGGTAGAATCTATGAAATATCTGCTTTCTCGCAGACGTTGTGGTTGTAGTTGTTGGCGCATTGCGCCTTCTCAATCTCTTAAGAAAAGTGACAATATTGCGGTTGTAATCCAAGATGCCAAATTGTAATTAGAAACCATATATGAAAATTGCAAGAGGGAAAAAATCCAAAAACTACACAAAAAAAAAAGGAAAAGCGAACTCAACGGAAGGCCGATAGACACAGAGACGGACGGACGGACGGTCGAGAAGCCAACCGCCAACCAACAGATACTTCGTCGTACTACAATGGATAAACGTAAAAGTCAGCCAGAGTTGGAGCTGAAAACCTCAACCTATTTTTATTTTATTGCAATTCGTTGTTGGTGTCGTTGCTGTTGTTGGTGTTGTTTTTGTGGATTTTATTAAAGAAAAGTAATTGACATACTTTTTCTACGGTTAAGACAATACGATTTTCCCTTTAGTACAACTTTGGTTGAATACGGTGGATATGCTATACTTAATGACAAATTAATTATTTTGTAGTTGATGATGGTGGCGGCGATGGCGTCGCCGCCGTGTTGGCTTAAACAAATACATAGTGATCTTCAACTTCAAATCACCGCAAACAACGGCTTGAAGCCCTGCAGCGCCACAGATACAAATCGGAGAAGACCCACAGACATACATTGGAAATTTTAGGAGGAAGAACGCAAATTTCTTTGACACACTATTTTACTTTTGCTTACGACGAGTGACTGAGTGCCCGCAGTGTGATGGCTTCGCCAAATGACTTTAATATATCTGGAGCACAACATAATTATCAAAATAGTCAGCGGTGCGATCGTTAGTCCATAAGGTGGTGGTAGTTAGTTGGTGGAGAGCAGCAGTAACAGATATCATGAGGGGGAAGAGAAAGAGAGCGAGAGAGAGAATGATTTGAACAAATCATTATAGTACGTATATAATTGTATCTTCTGCTGATAGTCATGATTTTAGAAAAATGTGAAGGAAAAACTATGAAGAAGTATAGTAATCGTGCATGCTAGATGTGATTGGGGTGCCAACTATACAGGGTGTTGGGTGGAGGTGGCAAACAACTAGGGTCTCTTAGGAAATTTTGTATGGGAGGTACCAGAAGGCGTAAACCGATAAAGTCCATATTCATTCCTGAGTCTAATTTTCACAAGCGAACATCATACGCAAAATTTGAGTGAATTCACTTTACTTACAAAAAAGATATGTATGTGACACTATGGGGGTGGGTTCGGTCATTTGTATGGGAGGTACCAGAAGGGGTGTGTCAAATAGTTAGGTTTTCTGAGGTTTTGCCTTCTATCTGAAGATAAATTTACCGATCAATTTTCATTACCCCTCAAGTGTCTGTTTGGAAGTTATGGGAAAAATATTAATTTTCCAAAAATAGGTAATTTTGTATGGGAGGTACCAGAAGGCGTAAACCGATAAAGTCCATGTTCATTCCTGAGTCTAATTTTCACAAGCGAACATCATACGCAAAATTTGAGTGAATTCACTTTACTTACAAAAAAGATATGTATGTGACACTAAGGGGGTGGGTTCGGTCATTTGTATGGGAGGTACCAGAAGGGGTGTGTCAAATAGTTAGGTTTTCTGAGGTTTTGGCTTCCATCTGAAGATAAATTTACCGATCAATTTTCATTACCCCCCAGGTGTCCGTTAGGAAGTTATGGGAGAAATATTAATTTTCAAAAAATAAGTAATTTTGTATGGGAGGTACCAGAAGGCGTGAACCGATATAGTCCTTATTCATTCCTAATTCAACTTTTCATAAGCGAACATCACACGCAAAATTTTAGTGAATTCAGTTTACTAACAAAAAAGATATGTATGTAAAAGTATGAGGGTCAATTCGGTCATTTGTATGGGAGGTACCAGAATGGGTGGGGCAAAGGTTTCGGTTTTCTTAGGGTTTGTCTACTTTTGCAAGATAAATAAACTGACCGAATTCAAACATCCTCCGGTTGTACGTTTTTAAGTTATGGATGAAATATTAAATTTCCAAAAATAGGTATTTTTGTATGGGAGGTACCAGAAGGGGTGGGGCTATTCAGCCCATTTACAATCCCATAAGTTCGTTTTGAAAAATATTGATACTGGTACATTTTCATACCGATCCGTTTAGGATTACTCAAGTTATCCTGCTGACCAGCCATCCAGCCAGCCAGACAGACGGACATAGCTCAATCGTCTTAAAAAGTCCTGAAACGAATTTGGTCTTAAGATACTTGGGGTCTAACTCGTCTCCTTTAATGCGTTACACTTTTTTTCGTATCAAATGATATATACCCTCATCCCTAAGGGTGATGGTATAAAAATGAATCAATGAATAGGCAAATTACTTAATGAAGCTTACATAAAAAACATTTTAAAATTTAATAATAACTAAATTGGCCAATATTTGTAATTGTGTAAAAAAGAAATACAATGCATGATATAGAAAGTATGTATAACTGTTTCGGTTTTAAAAACTATTTAAAAAAAAACTACTTTAACTTTCATACAACTTAAGGGATTATATTTAATTACTTTTATGAACATTAGGGTGGGTCAATTTGTATGGAGTAAAAAAAATGCATCAAGCGGTTATTAAAATCGTAATCTACTATGAATTCTTGGAAAATTTGCAGAAGAAAAATCAAAATAGGGCCCCCGGTTTTTAACGAGAAACATTCGTATTGGGGAAAAAATCCACAAAAAGCCCCGCAACTGCCTCGGAATCGCCCCTAGAGATTTCAAATGTATGAAAGACCTTCAGTCATTTTTCCCTCCTAAAATTTTTCCCAAACATACCTAACCCCCATCGTCATCCTTTAAGGGGGCAACCATAGGCAATTTTAATTTATAAAAGTCGCCCCTAGAGGGGTGTAATGTATGACCGTCTCCTAATATTTTTGCAACCCCTATCTTTAACCCTTAAGGTGGTCCCCATAATTTTTTTTTTATTTGAATTATTTTTTTTTTTTTTAAATTTAGCTCCTGCTGATTCGATGGTGCCTTCTGGGGTGAAATGTTTGACATACCCCCACATTTTCCCATCGTGGTTTATTCGACGACGATTCAGCGCTGTAGAGCAAGACAGATAGGATTAGAGTCTGGTAGAGTTGGATCTTTGTTCTTTAAGAGTGCCCTTTGTTAATAAATCGCTTGCTTAGCGCATAGTAGCAGCGGTTTGCGATCAATACTTGTCTTTTGATTTCCAGGCTGACATTATCATTTTTGTTTATGATGGAGCCAAGGTAGACAAAATCATCTACCACTTCAAAGTTATAGTTGTCAACGTTCATGCAGCGTCCCAGACGAAACAAATAACTTGGTTTTGTCCATACCCACTTCCTTCGGATGATTTTCAACGTTTGAAAAGGTCGCAGTAACATCCTGCAATCCAGGGCCAATGATAGCTATATCATCGGCATACGCGAGCAGCATGTGAGTTTTGTTGAAGATCATCACCATTACGATGATAAAGAGTTTGCAAGACAGGCCAGCGCGTTGTCTAAAGGGCGCTATGACATTTGGCCCCACGAAATTACACCCCAAATTTGGAAATTATACCCCAAACTTAAAATGGCAATAGACCCCAAAATGTATATATTGGGGCCTAATTTCGTAGTTGTTATTTGAAAGTATGCAAATACACCCCAAAAAAAATCCAAATATGCCCCAAAAAATAGTGTTGTTGTTTTCCGTATAAAATTGGGGTATATTTTCATATTTGTGTTTGGGATCTAAGTTTTTTTTTTGGGGCTTAATTTCATTTTTGATTTGGGGTGTATTTTCGTGGGGCCTAAGGGCATACCGCCTGTCTAAAGCCCCGCTTGGTAGAAAATGGCTCAGTTAGATTTTTGCCAATTTTCACTGAAGACTTCGTGTCAGTCATTCTCATCCAGCATAGTCGTATTAGTTTCGCGGGAATACCAAACTCAGCCAAAGCATCTAACAATTTTTGTCGTATCGGACTATCAAATGTAGCTTTGTAGTCGAAGAACAGATGGTAGGTGCCGATCTCCATTTCTTGGGTCTTCGTGACAGTCATTCTCATCCCGCACAGTCGTATTAGTTTCGCGGGAATACCAAACTCAGCCATAGCATCTAACAATTTTTGTCGTATCGGACTATCAAATGTAGCTTTGTAGTCGAAGAACAGATGGTAGGTGCCGATCTCCATTTCTTGGGTCTTCTCCTGGATTTGTCGTAGTGAGAATATCTGGTCGGTCGTGGATTTATCAGGTCTAAAGCCACACTGATAAGGTCCAATCAGGTTCGCCAGAATGGGCTTTAGTCTTTCACATAACACACTAGACAGGACCTTGTATGCGATACGTAAAAGGCTAATCCCGCGATAGTTGGTACACACACTTGGATCGCCTTTCTTAACCCTTTAATGACGAGAGCGAAATAATGGGAATTTGTTAAAGATTTTGTCAGTAATACATATAAATTAGTTAAAAAACAAATTTTACATAAAATAGTAAGACGAAAAATTTTAGAAAAATATCCATTTTTACTGGTGTTATGCCGACTGTGACCATATGGTAACATCTTTAAAACAGGTAAATAAAAAGAACCAAGTACAAAATAATTCATGCAACGTTTTTATGATATTTCATATTCTTCTCAAATAACAAAAACTAAAAGTCTTTGATATATCAGCTATTAAGCAGCCAAAAAATCTTCTTGATATGGAGTGACTTTTTATATCCCTTCGTATTGCTGTTTTGCGCACTTGTGAAAAACACCTATTTTAAATGATCCCCCACGCTCGCTACTGACGTCTGATCGCATAGCGATAAATCAAGAATGAAAGATCAAAGCAGGCTTTGATGAAATCAAAAAAGAAAATTATTGGCATTTATTTTTATGTTTATTTTATTGCGTGCAATATCTTACGCTGTCGACATTACCATATGATAACAGTCGTCACTAATGGGTTAAGCACGGGACATAGGACACTGAGACTCCAATCATCGGGATCCCTGTTTCAAAACCTTTGCTTTCTACATTTTGGTAGAACTTTCCTGCTTCACCTCTATCCATGTAGTTTTCGATATCCTGGCTCATTCAATTCTTCCACAGACGCCTTTTCCGCCTGAACAGGCGTTTTGTGTCCCTCCTCTTCTCATTTAACGCTCCGTCACCGCACGAGCATTATTCTGCCGTTGGGTTTCGGAAACATCAGAATTAGGGGGGGGGGGTTAGTTCAAAGAAATTGAGAGAGTTGGTTGGAGTAGGCATTGGCTATCTCGGTGGTACGCAGCTTTATGATGTATAGCTTCCTTTGTGTTTGGTTACAAGCGCTTTTAGATCTACTTAAACGTGTGCGTACCTTGGCTGCAACTAGGTGGTGATCCGAGTCAATAATTTAGAAACTTACCAGTCTAAATCCGTTATCAGAGGTGTTGTTGTGCGGACTGAATTTTCCGACTGCTGAACCAAGAGCATCTTCCCTTCCTATTCCTATTCCCTTCCCACAACAATTTTAATGTCATGTGCAGAGCAGCTGTCATATATAGTGGCTATTCGGTGACTTATAGGTTTAAACTAGGGATGTAACGAATGTACTTTAGCGAATGCGAATATTGGAATATTTTTTTTGCGAAAGCGAATGCGAATACTTACTTTTGGTTTTTGCGAATGCGAAAGCGAATATTCCAAAATTGTTTAGCGAATGTCAAAAAATGGTTTATAAACGAATAATTTAATTTCATTCCTACTGTCTGCTCTTCAAATAAAAATATGTCTTCCAGTTAAGTAATTAAACATAAAATATTTATTTCAAAGTAAAACAAAAACAAAAATATATATAATACTCAGAAATCCAGTCTTTAAGGTAACTAAACAATAATTTCATTTACTTTTGAAAACTTTGACGAATTCAGTATTCAAAGTTTAGTAGAGCCAAGTTGTATTTAACAAAAAGAAACTTCGCTGCATTTTCGCTATGCAATCTAGTTCTTAGTGGATCATAGATAAGTCCGGCTCTACTAAACAACTGTTCGCTGGGGACACTTCCCGGAGGCGTAGCTAAGAACTGGTGTGCCAAAGGTATTAACTTTCGGTATTTCGAGCTGTTTCGTTTCCACCACAATACAGGATCTTCTGAAATATGATTTTTTTTTCTTTATTGTATTCAGCTAACAATTTTTTTTTCATGAGAGACTGAAAACGTAACCACTTGCATATCGGCCTCGGTCTCATTATTACTTGTATTAAAGAAATTTTTTTGCGAATGCGAAAGCGAATGCGAATATTGAAATATATATTTATACGAATGATGCGATCATATGCGAATGCGAACGTTCGTTAAATCCCTAGTTTATACCGCGAACCCAGTTGTCGAATTCTCTTGCCGACTATAAAACCACCTCCAAATTCGTGTCTTTCTGTATGGAAGCTGTAAAAGATGACACAGTTCTTTCGTCGTGTGCATCCCTGACCCGTCCATATCATTTCCAATATGGCGGATATGTCAGTCTTGTATTTGTCGAAGACGTCGCTTTTACGATTCTATTCCGAATGTTCACCAGTGACTCTATAATGTTATTATTTCCAAATTTGTTTCAGAATCGCTTTTTACGATTCGCTTTAGCGAATTGCCAACAACTAGTTAGCGAATCACCCCTCGCCGCATGGTTTGTCGGTTTGTGACATATTACGTAACGACAAATCAATGTCGCTCAACAATTTTCGTGTAAACGAACTTAATACCAGCCTTAAAGTCAAAAAATCTTTGATGCGTGGTGAAAAATTTCTCACAAAAATCAAGAGAGTGATACAAGCCAAATGAACTTAAAAGCTTTAATCATGTGATATTTCATAGAATTGAAGTGCAGCAATAAAACTGTATTTGTTTTTACTTGTAAAAGAATACATTACACACGGGATTACTTCAATCAGCCGTAAATTTAAAGCGTCTTTTATACCACATAATGCTTGAAGTTTTATTTCATTCAAACAAATATAATTTTATTGCCGCCCTTTAATTGTCCGACATATCACACTACACTGATATCTAAATTACCAGTTTTTTTTTAGCTTAATTGATACTTCAATCTAAATTGTTCTTATCCACTATTCCCTACCCGGTTCTTGAAGTCCCTATATAATACTCAACTCTTCCCCCCATCACCACCCAAGAGAAAAACAAGTATTAACTAACCACTACCCAAAAACGTCTTTAGATGTTACGTAGTAAACTATCATTAATGTTTAACCTTTCATGGCCCATAAAAGATAATCATAAACCACCTATAGAAAGATTTTATATCTAACTGTGGTCGCGTCATCACTGCCGCCGCTAAACAACACCCTGTATAAGCCCCAAAAGATATTTTATTTCCCAAACACCATTTAATGACATCTTGCAAACAAAACTGAGCAGCAGCAGGAAAAAAAAATCTAAGAATGAAAAACTATATGTACAGCCAACTATTGTTACAATGACAACAATCCAAGCGAGAATAAGATTGCCTACTTTGAACATAAAAGTTTAGTTGGCCTAAAGAAAACAAAAAACAACATCATCATTCTGAGAGTTTTCGTGACTAAGTTTGGCTGAATTTCAACGACAAATAAAATGATTCAAGAACTTTTTTTGTGCACAGCGGATTCCCCTCAATTTAAAAGAAAAAAAAACAACAAAAAATGCTAGCAGAATATTGCGATTGTAACAAATAAAGTAGCAGAACACAGTTTTTGACTTAATTTTGTACTCGGCTGCAAAAAGAAGAAGAAGCGTGTTAAGCACTAGCGGCACAGCGCAAGTTGGGAGAAGAATCGCATCGCAATCAGCCACCTATGTGTGATCGTGCACAACAGTTATTCTGTCGACTGAGTGGCAGTGAGCCCAGAGTCACACAAACACCTATTACGAGAGAACCATCCCCCCCTCCCTATAATAGAGGAGTAACATTTATAACAGCAGCCACAACAACAACAAAAACTTCACACGCGTAACTTCAGTTAACGTTTTCGCGGCAGGGTTGAGCATATGGGAATAGAACATTTTTGTTATAAAAAACCAGTACAGAAATTTCAGTCAGGTAAACTGACTGATAAATACCATCACCCAATATAAGATATTGTTGAAGTCTTGAGTTATTGAAATGAATAGATTTTTAATTAAAATAAAATTACTTAAGTATAATTTTTCCTCTGCTTGTGGTGCAAAATCGTCCAAAACTTTACTTATAACGTATAGGTGCCGGTTTGGAATTTATGTGAGAAATATTAATTTTTCAAAAAAATTTAATTTTGATAGGGGGTACCAAAAGGGGTGAACCGATACAGTCCTTATTCATTCCTGACTCAAATTTTCATACGTACAACTTACGAATAATTTGAATGAATTCAGTGCACTTACAAAAAAAAAGATATGTATGTAAGACTATGGGGATGAGTTCGGTAATTTGTATGGAAGGTACCAGAAGGGGTGTGTCAAATAGTTATGTTTTCTGTTGTTTTGCCTCCTATACTTACTTAATTTCCCTTTTCACCCCATGAATGAGGTATGGGATAGCTTCTCACGTTGTTGTGAATTAACACGCTTTCTATTTTTAGATTCACAACTAACGGCACCTACTTATTTATCGACGAATGCGAACGTCACTGTTTTTGAGAAGCTCTTACTAGACACGACGATTGAATCGACGCTTAATACTGCGAAGTTGCTGTCAAACAACATTCGAGGGGAGCCGACAATGAAAGAAAATTTTATTTATTTTTTTTTTCTTTTTTAAGATGACTGGAGCCAGGTTTGAACCTGCGATCTCCCGCATGGTAGTCGCGTGTTCTAACCACTATGCCTCCTATAATAACATAAAAAAATCGACCAATTTTCATTACCCCCCAAGAGTCTGTTTGGAAGTTATAGGAGAAATATTAATTTTCCAAAAATACGTAATTTTGTATGGGAGGTACCAGAAGGCGTAAACCGATATAGTCCATATTCATTCCTGAATCCTATTTTCATAAGCGAACATCATACTCAAAATTTGAGTAAATTAAGTTTACTTACAAAAAAAATATGTATGTAAAACTTTAATGGTCAATTAGGTCATTTGTATGGGAGGTACCAGAAGGGGTATTACAAAGGTTTCGGTTTTCTTAGGGTTTGTCTACTTTTGCAAGATAAATAAACTGACCAAATTTAAATATCCTACGATCGTCCATTTGGAAGTTATGAAAGAAATATAAATTATCCAAAAATAGGTAATTTTGTATGGGAGGTACCAAAAGGGGTGGAGCAATTTTGCCCATTTACAATCCCATAAGTTCGTTTTGAAAAATATTACTACTGGTAAATTTTCATACCGATCCGTTAAGGTTTACTCGAGTTATCCTGCTGACCAGCAATCCAGCCAGCCAGCCAGACAGAAGGACATAGCTCAATCGTCTTAAAAAGTCCTGAAACGAATTTGGTCTTAAGATACTTGGGGTCTAACTCGTCTCCTTTAATGCGTTACACTTTTTTTCGTATCAAATGATATATACCCTCATCCCTAAGGGTGATGGTATAATTATGATTTTCTTTACGGTATTTATCACCTTTGAAACTGATACTTTACTCTGTGTACCAAAAAAAGTACCCAACCACAAACATCACCATCCCATTGACTTAGTAATTCAAGGGAGTTGATTGGGAATCAAATGAGAAGCAAACAGTTATTATGATACAAAGACGTTGAAACTATACCAAGCAACCAAAGAATATTGTCTCTTTTGAGGATGATGGAAACATTGCTGCTGCTGCTACCAATGATGATGACGATCGTATAATGATGATCACAAAAGAATGTTAAGCACTTAGTGTCTTTAATCAGAGCATAAGAAAACAATGGAACTCGTTGGCTTTTACATAATTTCTGTGCTAAATTTGTGAAAACAAAAAAAAAAAAACAACAAACGATAAAGCTTCACAAATGTGGGAGTTTCTTATTTTGTCGTAACATTTAACGGTCCGCGTTTGCCAAAACAATAAATAACGATGATAATTTTCGCAAATGTTGTTGCCGTAATCAAGACCACAACATGGAAGTAGAAACGGCAATTCGCTCTAAGAAGACAACAACAAAAACACAGAAATGATGTTAATTCCCGTATTAAGAGAGACATAAATTACTTTGCTTGTTAGATGGGAGTTTCGTTCGTATTTTTGGGGACAGCTCAACATTGGGGTCAATAATTGTATCATTGGCATCGTCATTAACACATTACATCAAGAGACGACATTCAGCCAAGTTGGCAAAGTTGTCAAGATCATTATCAAGATCGTTAAACTAAAAGAAATTAGTTGTAGTTGGTTGGTTTGTTAGTGTCTACTGTGAACCAGTTTGGAATGTGGCGAAGATGTCTGCCATCATGTCACAAATCAATGTTTAATTGGAGCTTACAATTGAGTGTGTGTGTGTGTCGGTGTGACGGCAGCACATGTGGACTATGGTCAACTTTTAGAAATGCATCACACATCATAATCTGCATACCATGGCCTACTACTCCCTGCTCCAGTCAGTCATTCACACACACACACACACACACACTCAATAGTGGGGGAATAAAATCTGACTGCTTGCCATTCATCCTCTGTTTGCTCACACACTGTCAAACACAGTTATTGATTCCATTTCTTGGGGATTTCCATTTTCAATAGATTCTTTTCAAAAAGCCGTCAACTTGTAGCACTCGTCTAGTGCGGATTTTTAACATTAATATTAATGATGTATTTTCAATTTTTAACAACACCACAAAAAAAGAAACTTTTTCCACTCTTCCCGTTGCCGCTCTTCGTCGATTGGTTTTGGGTGTGTGTCTGTGTGTTCGATTTGAAATTAATGACATGCATGTAAACTAGTTTGCGTCGCCGTTGCATGGCCGTGGGTCTAGAAGACCAGAAGATGACACTGCTGCCGTGGAGTTGCATCGCCGGTCGTAGAGTCTGTAGAGCGGGTTACTATTGAGACATAAATATGAAATTGAAAAGAACAAATTTCTACAAGACGAAATCATGTGAAAGTTAATGATAGACAGCCAATGCAGATAATAGCCGCAGTTAATACCTTGAAGTTTTCTAATTGTGTCCATAGTTGAAATAGAATTGAAATTCTTAACGAATTCATTAGAGGAGCAGAAATCGAAGAAGAAGATGAGCGGCAGAGAAAGTTGCATTATAGAAATTTGGTATGGATTTAATTAAGTTATATATAGAGGCATGGAAATGCAACAAATTAATAAAAGCTTTATAATGTCTGGGAAAAAGAGTTAAGTACTCTTAAGCTGTAATCCAGTTAAGTCGTTAATGCAACGTACATAAATTGATCTCTCACCTGGGCAACGGCAGATAGTGAGCCCTGAACCCTCATGTTTGGAGAAGTCTCCCGCCCTTTAGTCATATGAAACTACACAGAAGAAAACGTAACAAATGGAATATGCATCTCTCACCTGGGCAACGGCAGATAGTGAGCCCTGAACCCTCATGTTTGGAGTAGTCTCCCGCCCTTTAGTCCTATGAAACTACATAGAAGAAAACGTAACAAATGGAATCCCCGCAAAAGTTATAAGGACCATGGTTTAATGATATGTACCTGGAAAGCCCTGCTGAATTGTTTAAGGCTGGCAGGGAGGAGCTTATTAGGAGCACGCATCAGCTCATGGAGAACATCTGACTAGAGGAGAGCATGTCTGGGGATTGGAGTCTCAGTCTGTTATGTCCCATATTCAAGAAAGGAGATCGTAGTGAATGTAAGAACTACCATGGAATACGCATATTACTAGTTGCGTACAAGGTCCTTTCAAGCATATTGTGTGAACATCTATAGCCAATTGTAAAAAAACTAATTGGGCCATATCAGTGCGGCTTTAGACCTGGTAAATCTACGACTGATCAAATATTTACCTTACGACAAATCCTGGAAAAAAAACTTATGAAAAGCAGATCGACACCTACCACCTCTTCGTCGACTACGAAGCTGATGAGAAAGGCTGGTGTCAACATGTCTGACACCATATTCCACAAGAGCCACATGCCACTAGCCTATGCCGATGATGTAGCCATCATTGGCCGAAATCTGCGGGATTTCTCATTACTAGAAAGGATTCAGCAAAAATGGGTTTACAAAACAAAATAATGATTTCGAGGAACAAAGAGTCCTCTCTATGGGGACGCACCGTCAACATTGAAAATTATTGTTTTGAGGTAGTAGATGACTTTACCTATTTCGGATCTTCCGTCAATAAGAAAAATAATGTCAGAAATAAAGCGAAGAATAGTGCTCGCCAATAGATGTTTTTACGGACTTCGGCAGCACATTAGTAACACCACCTTATTTTTGGATACTAAGAAACAGCTATACCTAGGTGCTAATTTTACCCGTTCTGTTGTATGCTGCCGAATCATGTGTGCTTACGACAACGGACATAAAAAACATTGGTGAGTATTCGAGAGAAAAATACTCCGATATGGACCTACCTGTGTCGACGGCGAGTTTCGCCATTGGATGAACCACGAGCTGTATGAGCTTTACCACGACATCGACGTAGCTAAAAGAGTCAGAATCCAACGAATTCGATGGCTGGGACATGTTGTCAGGATTGATGTAAATGCTCCAGGGAGAAGGGAGACCCAAACTTCGTTGAAAGGACCAAGTGGTAGGCGACGTGCCACCATCTGGTAGGACTAACTGAGGAGCACACGCAGAAGACCGAAGCGTGAAAAAATGTCATACAAATAATAGAAATTTCTTCGTTTCCGGAACGGCGTTAGTACAGCGTTTTATCAAATGGCATAATTTGTTGGTACAACATAACGAAGTGTCTATTTGTGATCTTTGCAAAATTTCAAGCCATTCTGTGCACCTTTGCTTAACAAACCAAAGAAAAAATCAAAAAATTGGTCAATCCCGGTTTCCTGGAAAAACCGGGAGTACCGTTTTTCGGGAAATGGGGAGCACTAGTAAAAATTGCGATATCTATTATAGCTGTCGCCACGAATTTGGTTGTGGATTTGTAATTGGCCTGAGACTCAAAATAGGAAGGGAAGATGTTCTTGGTCCATCGATCGGTAAATTCAGCCTGTAACCCACTCGTCAGACAACGCGTTTGGACTGGTTAGCTTCGCAGCGGGATGGAACATGCTAGTGAGTGGTACCAGATTCCAGCACAAAGATATCATCAAGGCAACTTGGCTATCTCCTGATCAAAACACTAAATCATGTGGTAATCGATGGAAGGCATGCATCTTGTGTCATGGTCGAGTGCGTGATCCGTGGTGCTAACATTGGCTCGGATCAATGTCACAGAGAAAGCTGGACGTCGCGAAACTGCAATCCCCAAAGATGGCCACTGCCTACTCCAACCAATTCCCAGTGGCAGCACATACCGCATTCCATAGCAACACCGTGCTTCGTTATGAAAACGGCTCTCAGACGAATCCTGGTACGATGAAGAATGACGCAAAGCGTCTGAGGAACAGGATGCTGTTTACAGGGCAACGAGACAGCCAATTACAACCCTGGCTGTTAGGGAAGGACACAAGGAGACAGTAAAATAAGTGAGGCTGCCTAAAACCTGCTGCTTTACACACCATGCTTTACGCTCCATGAATGAGGTATGAGATAGCTTCTCGCGTTGTTGTGAATTAACCCGCTTTATATTTTTAGATACACAACTAACGACACCTACTTGTTTATCGACGAATGCGAACGTCACTGTTTGAGAAGCTTTTTACTAGTCATGCCAATTGACTCGACACTTATACTGCGAAGTTGCTGTCGACAACATCGAGGGCCCGGCAATTAAAGAAATATTAATTTTTTAGATGACAGGAGCTAGGAGTTGAACCTGGGTCTCCCGCATGGTAGTCGCGTGTTCTAACCATCATGCCACGGCCGGCGAAAAAACGAGGATATAGAGAGGTACAGGGATAGAGGAGAAGTCCGAAAATTGTACCAGAAAATAAAAGCACAACATTACGGAACTGGGCTCCTCTCCTGCAAGGACAAGGATAGAAATCAGGTTACAGATATGCAGAGTGTGCTGCATATGAAGAGAACACTTCCAGCAATTGATGTTCCTGGAAGGCAGCGCTCCGTCGACAATTGTCGACGACGGCTTAGGTTGCCAATCAGCAAAGCAAACCGAGGTAAGAACAACAATATCGCGGTTCAGCGAGCACTTCAAGTCCGGTCACGATAAACTACGAGCTTGCACCTGCTCCTAAGCTCGGTACCGAATACATGCCGGATGATTAGAACCTAAGCGTAATATGTCCTGAGCTTAAAATATGTGATCCAAGTGTATGTTCAATCGTATAAAAGGTTCTGTCAAGTGTGCAATGTGAATGACTAAAGCTAAAATCGTCTCGTACCTAATACGGTACGATAGTCTGATACGGCAGATATTACTCGAAGCCATGCCTGAGTTTAGTATTCCAGCGAAGCTGATACGCCGGATGTGACTGCAGCCTCCTCAGGTATACAAAAGGAATCAGAAAAAATGGTTATAATCGAGAACGACGACAAAACGAAATTATTAGATTCAAAGATTTGGAACGCTGCGTGTTATGTTTCGATATTTTATTAATTAACAAACAGAATACAAATTTCAGTTTTGTTCTTCAGTATTTTGATTGTCAAAAAATCAAAAAATATTCTTATAATACTTATTGAATTTTTTTTTCAATAATTTTATATATTTTATGTATAAACGACACTATTGATAGTTTCCTCAGTGTTTTGATACAAACGATAACAATACCCACAAACGTATTTAATAGCGATAATAATAGTTAATTCTAAGAAAACAGTAGCGACTAATTTAGTGTAGTAGCAGCTTTTCTTATTCAACATAGTGTCAATAATAAATTGATAGAGAATATATCTTTCCATTCAACTATACATTTATGTAATTTTATTTTTAGATTGCATGTTACATCCAATTCCTCTATACAACAATTCCCTAGTAATGGCAACAGCTCTTCAAACGTTAATTATTTTCCAGGATTCTTTTGGAAAGCGAAGAAAAACTCACACACATACTTCTTCTCATACCACATGCTATAATTATTTCCTTTAATGTCCACATATCGTGTATGTTTCATACCTTAACGTATCAACGATTAGTCCGGACATGTGTTTTTCTTGATTCAAATGATACCACACGATCATACACACACGCTTAGCCAATTGTCTTCTTTTAGCAATCTTGGAGTGATTCTTGTCGTATACGATGGATGTAACGTCAAAGACACTTGCACACACTCTTCTCAGCTGCTAAGCCTTTTGACAGTTTGATGGATGGGCCCAACATTTATTTTACGCTATCAATTCTAAGTTATTGCAATGACGCTGATGTGATATCTGGCAAGATATCTTTTGAGGTTACTGTGCACAAAGAGTTAAAGCCCTTTGTTGCTGTTGCTGCTGCTGCCTCAATGGCGGTCGTTGGTAGCTACATATGTTATGTAGCTTGTATGTAGCCTTGTCTACCTTGTCAGATGGCTTAGATTGGTTGTGGTACACTCCATAGAGTGACACTCATACAAAGGAAACGGCCTCAGAATGTGGCAGTGACAAGTGTGTTGAGAAGAAGAATTGTATGCACCGTGTGCTGTGTTTCTGTTGCAACAACATCAAGATGTTGTCTTGCACACACAAGGTTGAGGTTTCCGCATATCCATTTTGGTTTGGGCGAGGGGGAAATGGCAATATTAGTTTAGCCATATATTAGAGACACATATTGATTAATGGAGTCACGGACATGGAAAGCAGAGCGGAAACTAATTTACGTATGTAAGTTTCTTTGCAAGTGTCATTAACAGTTGCAACATTCATAGTTATGGAACCTTAATGGCTTTATTATGTGATGGCTTCGAAAAACTGAAATACTTTGAAAATTACATTCTGTGTATAGCAAAGGTTATTAATAACGCTTTCTAATAGTAATCATTAGCTGTTATTAATTACATTTCTATTTTGAAATTTATTAATGAACAATTACGAATATGAATATGGATTGCTGCCCATGGTTGGTTTTCAGATTATCCATTCAGTGTAAGCAACAAGTGAGGTAATATTAATTTGAAATAACGTATTTAAATGTTATTGGTAAAATCGAAGTACATTAGATAAGACGTTTTTATTTCAAAAGTATTGGTTGTCAACCTGTATCTATTTCTTTTTTTTTAATTTTTAATTTATAATTAATTTGTAATTTATAATTTATAATTTATAATTTATAATTTATAATTTATAATTTATAATTTATAATTTATAATTTTTAATTTTTAATTTTTTTTTATAATTTATAATTTATAATTTATAATTTATAATTTATAATTTATAATTTATAATTTATAATTTATAATTTATAATTTATAATTTATAATTTATAATTTATAATTTATAATTTATAATTTATAATTTATAATTTATAATTTATAATTTATAATTTATAATTTATAATTTATAATTTATAATTTATAATTTATAATTTATAATTTATAATTTATAATTTATAATTTATAATTTATAATTTATAATTTATAATTTATAATTTATAATTTATAATTTATAATTTATAATTTATAATTTATAATTTATAATTTATAATTTATAATTTATAATTTATAATTTATAATTTATAATTTATAATTTATAATTTATAATTTATAATTTATAATTTATAATTTATAATTTATAATTTATAATTTATAATTTATAATTTATAATTTATAATTTATAATTTATAATTTATAATTTATAATTTATAATTTATAATTTATAATTTATAATTTATAATTTATAATTTATAATTTATAATTTATAATTTATAATTTATAATTTATAATTTATAATTTATAATTTATAATTTATAATTTATAATTTATAATTTATAATTTATAATTTATAATTTATAATTTATAATTTATAATTTATAATTTATAATTTATAATTTATAATTTATAATTTATAATTTATAATTTATAATTTATAATTTATAATTTATAATTTATAATTTATAATTTATAATTTATAATTTATAATTTATAATTTATAATTTATAATTTATAATTTATAATTTATAATTTATAATTTATAATTTATAATTTATAATTTATAATTTATAATTTATAATTTATAATTTATAATTTATAATTTATAATTTATAATTTATAATTTATAATTTATAATTTATAATTTATAATTTATAATTTATAATTTATAATTTATAATTTATAATTTATAATTTATAATTTATAATTTATAATTTATAATTTATAATTTATAATTTATAATTTATAATTTATAATTTATAATTTATAATTTATAATTTATAATTTATAATTTATAATTTATAATTTATAATTTATAATTTATAATTTATAATTTATAATTTATAATTTATAATTTATAATTTATAATTTATAATTTATAATTTATAATTTATAAATTTATAAATTAATAATTTATAATAATTTATAAATTAATAATTTATAATTTATAATTAGATAAGACGTTTTTATTTTTATTTATTATAATTTATAATTTATAATTTATAATTTATAATTTATAATTTATAATTTATAATTTATAATTTATAATTTATAATTTATAATTTATAATTTATAATTTATAATTTATAATTTATAATTTATAATTTATAATTTATAATTTATAATTTATAATTTATAATTTATAATTTATAATTTATAATTTATAATTTATAATTTATAATTTATAATTTATAATTTATAATTTATAATTTATAATTTATAATTTATAATTTATAATTTATAATTTATAATTTATAATTTATAATTTATAATTTATAATTTATAATTTATAATTTATAATTTATAATTTATAATTTATAATTTATAATTTATAATTTATAATTTATAATTTATAATTTATAATTTATAATTTATAATTTATAATTTATAATTTATAATTTATAATTTATAATTTATAATTTATAATTTATAATTTATAATTTATAATTTATAATTTATAATTTATAATTTATAATTTATAATTTATAATTTATAATTTATAATTTATAATTTATAATTTATAATTTATAATTTATAATTTATAATTTATAATTTATAATTTATAATTTATAATTTATAATTTATAATTTATAATTTATAATTTATAATTTATAATTTATAATTTATAATTTATAATTTATAATTTATAATTTATAA